>JAJGOT010000495.1:307500-350000 GCA_022457155.1 Cladopsammia gracilis | reverse complement strand
CTTAGAACACCGAGAAGAAGACATCAAGTGAATTATTGAAGAAAGAAAGAAAAACAATCAGTTAAAAACAAATTTTTCCAAAAAAAAAAACATAAGAAAACATGGAACGAACTTAATCGCAATCCATTTCCATCCTGGCCATCTTCAGTCAGAGACACTTGATTATAGTAAATTGTAGTCAGTAATTAATTTTCAATAAAACTGGGTTATAATGTTTGAGTTTCCATGAATGCAAATACGACTTTTGGCTTTACAAAGTGACACTGAAAATTGGTGACATAAAAGCATCTTTAAAATGAGGTACTGAAATGATCAGCTTAAGGTGACACCTTCCATGTTTAAAATTGGTGACATAAAAGCCTCTTTAAAATGAGGTACTGAGATGACCAGCTTAAGGTGTTACCTTCCATGTTTAAAATTGGTGACATAAAAGCATCTTTAAAATGAGGTACTGAGATGACCAGCTTAAGGTGTTACCTTCCATGTTTAAAATTGGTGACATAAAAGCCTCTTTAAAATGAGGTACTGAGATGACCAGCTTAAGGTGTTACCTTCCATGTTTAAAATTGGTGACATAAAAGCCTCTTTAAAATGAGGTACTGAGATGACCAGCTTAAGGTGTTACCTTCCATGTTTAAAATTGGTGACATAAAAGCCTCTTTAAAATGAGGTACTGAGATGACCAGCTTAAGGTGTTACCTTCCATGTTTAAAATTGGTGACATAAAAGCCTCTTTAAAATGAGGTACTGAGATGACCAGCTTAAGGTGTTACCTTCCATGTTTAAAATTGGTGACATAAAAGCCTCTTTAAAATGAGGTACTGAGATGACCAGCTTAAGGTGATACCTTCCATGTTTAAAATTGGTGACATAAAAACCTCTTTAAAATGAGGTACTGTGGTGACCAGCTTAAGGTGATACCTTCCATGTTTAAAATTGGTGACATAAAAGCCTCTTTAAAATGAGGTACTGTGATGACCAGCTTAAGGTGATACCTTCCATGTTTAAAATTGGTGACATAAAAGCCTCTTTAAAATGAGGTACTGTGGTGACCAGCTTAAGGTGATACCTTCCATGTTTAAAATTGGTGACATAAAAGCATCTTTAAAATGAGGTACTGTGGTGACCAGCTTAAGGTGATACCTTCCATGTTTAAAATTGGTGACATAAAAGCCTCTTTAAAATGAGGTACTGTGATGACCAGCTTAAGGTGATACCTTCCATGTTTAAAATTGGTGACATAAAAGCCTCTTTAAAATGAGGTACTGAGATGACCAGCTTAAGGTGATACCTTCCATGTTTAAAATTGGTGACATAAAAGCATCTTTAAAATGAGGTACTGAGATGACCAGCTTAAGGTGTTACCTTCCATGTTTAAAATTGGTGACATAAAAGCCTCTTTAAAATGAGGTACTGAGATGACCAGCTTAAGGTGTTACCTTCCATGTTTAAAATTGGTGACATAAAAGCCTCTTTAAAATGAGGTACTGAGATGACCAGCTTAAGGTGTTACCTTCCATGTTTAAAATTGGTGACATAAAAGCCTCTTTAAAATGAGGTACTGAGATGACCAGCTTAAGGTGTTACCTTCCATGTTTAAAATTGGTGACATAAAAGCCTCTTTAAAATGAGGTACTGAGATGACCAGCTTAAGGTGTTACCTTCCATGTTTAAAATTGGTGACATAAAAGCCTCTTTAAAATGAGGTACTGAGATGACCAGCTTAAGGTGATACCTTCCATGTTTAAAATTGGTGACATAAAAACCTCTTTAAAATGAGGTACTGTGGTGACCAGCTTAAGGTGATACCTTCCATGTTTAAAATTGGTGACATAAAAGCCTCTTTAAAATGAGGTACTGTGATGACCAGCTTAAGGTGATACCTTCCATGTTTAAAATTGGTGACATAAAAGCCTCTTTAAAATGAGGTACTGTGGTGACCAGCTTAAGGTGATACCTTCCATGTTTAAAATTGGTGACATAAAAGCCTCTTTAAAATGAGGTACTGTGATGACCAGCTTAAGGTGTTACCTTCCATGCTTAAAATTGGTGACATAAAAGCATCTTTAAAATGAGGTACTGTGATGACCAGCTTAAGGTGATACCTTCCATGTTAAAAAATAAACCAGAATGCCACAGGTCTTCTAGAAGTAGATTAACGTTTTAGTTGAAATAAGTTTTTAAGTATTCGGAGCTCCCATAGTAACTTATTGATGCCATGGTTAGTTTTACTTAAAGCCGGTTTTCTTGACGTTTAGAGGTTTTCTTTCAAAACGGTTCATGGTACCTGCAGGTTATACGACTTTTGCTATGTGTACTTAGAGCAAATTCTTTGAACGAATCGCAAACAATGTATTCAAGCTGCTCTTACTTATGATTACCGGGCTTGTGGGTGCATTTAGTATTTTTTTACCTAGAAACAAACCTTTAATTTAAGTTTATATTATTCCAAATCAAATGAAGCTGGAACGTTTGCATTCGCATTTCCTCTTTTTTAATAGCATTTGTTGAACCTTTGGACGCACAAGGTTTTACAAGAGCATTTACTGTTAGCATATGCTGTCTTCAGTAGCTGTTCGTTTATTCCTGAAACATATTTTGGCAAAGGTTGTTATGGTAACAAGATATAACGTCATAAGTAGCATGAGATTCAGCCACATTTTTGAAAAACAAAACGCCCCTTTTTCGCCGCTTAGTAAAAAAAATGCTACCAAAAGCAGTAAAATTTGTGGCTATATCACAGCGGAGCCAGTTGTATTAATTTCTTTCTCTTCTTTATACTCTGTAAATATATTAATTATAAAGTAATTTATTCCTTTTTTCACATGCTATTTTTTATATAACAACTTTCTTGCAATTAGGTATAAACTACTGTATTATTTTTTCCTTGATTCTTTCAGGAGGTTTCTACTCAGACACGAAAGCTTTTGTGAATGAAAGCTGCCGACATTGCGAAAATGGAACTTTTGTTCACTACAATGAAGCGCCTGGAAAAAGCCGATTCGATTGCACTGCTTGTCCACAAGGTAAATATCAGTGGTTTGGCACAAATCTCCACAATCGATTGTAGAAATCATACATGTATGTTACAATCACCATCTAACATCAGACCTCTTGGATGTTTAGCGGTATTCAATTTTGATCACATAGTTAATATTAAACAGAAAAGTGAATATTAAAACAAGGGGTCACTTCAATAAAACATTTACACATGTAATTTACAAGCTGGACCCTTGTTTTTACAAGCCCAACCGAAAACGAGTTCAATAAGCATTGTAAGTTACAAGTCCTTTTTACAAGCCCCTGACTTGTAATTCTTCTCCGAAAATTTGAGAACAAAAAGGGATCAAGCGCTCATTTCGTTTAGTAGCGTCAGACTAGATACGTTTTCTGCTTTTTGATCTCCTATAGCGTGGTCGAAGGTAATCTACAGTTGTACAGCCACAAATGTTACTTACACTTGTAAGTAACGTGAGCCAACCCGTGAATAAGAAATCCTAACGCGTAACGCAATATTGCGGTAAGCTTATTTTGTATACTGACACGGTTCGATATTTTTTATTAATTAATCGTAACGACTTTTGATGAATACCGAGCAAGATTCGAACTCGGTTCGCCTGACTGTTGTTACATATACCATGCCATTAGGCTATGAAGATTGATAGTGATTGTTGAGGTAAAATTTTATTATTTCAACGTAGATATGCGGTTAAACTTAAACGCGTTTTAAAATGCGTGTCTCTGTTGGAAAATCAATTTCAAGTCTGCGGATCGGTTTTAATGGTCCATTAACGGACTCCAATACAAAAAATCAGAGTGGTGCTTTCAAAATGTCCCCTTTTTCGGCGATCGACTATTCCTTTGCCACGAAAGCCTTAAGCGCTGGTCAGCGGAAGTACCAAGAAAAGTTTGGTATGTACTTGGTGTATCCCTTATCATTTTGTATTTAAACACTTAGTTTTTATTTCAGTAGAAAAAGAAGATAAAAACAGCAGAATAGGGAATCGAACCCGGACCGTATGATCTGCTCCATGCACAATATCCACTACACCACCGAGGACTAGCTGCCGGAAACTGTAATTTTTAAGGGATATAAGATAATATGCTGCTAGCCCAGACCATATATAAGAACTAACCCTATCGATACACTGGAAATACTGGAATCAGTGCTTAAACCTAAATACTAAATCAGTGCTTCAACCCTAGATACTGTAATCCGACCCTAAATTACACTGCAATATATCTAAATACATTACAATAAGGGATATATGAAGTACCGTACATTATGATTAGGGATACACCAAGTACCTAGGAAAAGTTTACAGTTGATGGAAGGAGTGAGCGAGCAAAACTGCCCTCGTCAGCAATAACCCGTTCGTTACGCTTCGCGTATTCACGGGTTAAAAATGTGGCTATTGTTCATCGTGGTTTGTAAGATACGTAGGTGAATTCCTATTCATTTGTCTCACGATGGAGTCACTTTAAGGTTTCGACTGCTATTATGATATTCATCAAGCGATTACGTTTCGCTTTAATCTAGCACGTTGGTTCGCTGCTATTGGTGCAATTCGATCCTCATTATTATTCAGACTAGATGTTGTTCCCTCATAGGTCCGATTTGTTATCGATCTGGTGTTGTGCTTCTTGATTGCAGACATCCATACTTCAGGAATTTCGATTCCACTATATCTATTGATATTATTTGGATGAAGTATAATGTGGATGGCCTCTTTCACCCTACGGGTGCACCAATGAGGATTTCGTTACCAAACTCTGCGATTGAACAGAGGTCATGCGCCAAATCATTTTGACACCAAAATTGTCAGGAAATATCAAATTATGACGTCATACTTTACTCTTGAAGTTTTAAATTTCCAACTTTTTCTCTAGTGTTTTTGAAAAAAGACAACAGGAGAAGATTTAGCAAATATGAAATGAGATATGACATTTTGAAATTTAAAGAATGCTTTGCCCAGAAAAGAGTGCCCCCCCCCCCCCCCCCTTAGTTAAGTATATCATAATTTGAGTTGGTTTTTGATGGCAGTAATTTTAGTTATGTTGGAGATTGATTGTCCTAGATGAATAGAACAAGAATAATTGAAAAATTCAATAGTATTTCCCACCATTGTCAACACCAAAAACCTAGTTTTGTGACATGATTAAATGCGTCGTCACAATTATTTCATCGCGTAAATTACAGTTTTGGAGGTGAAAATAATAAATCTAAAATCACGCGATTTTTTTTTTAAAACACTAGGCCCTTTACTTTACCAAATTCTTAGTTTCAATTAAAAAAAAAATAACAATAAAGAAGACGGATGCAAATAGGATGCAAATGTTTGGTTCCTGGGGGACACAAAAATTTCTTTAAAATGTTATTACTCGAGAAATATTTGTCATTTTTCGGTATATTAGTCCCCTAGTCAAGCTCTTTCAAATGATATATTTAGTCCTATGAAATTAGAAACTTTGTACCGTGTGTTTTTGTGATGTCATCATTATGACCAGGAAGCGATTAGCCGGAGCCTTCCTCTCTCATATATCTTTGAGTCAACCCTTTCCCGTATCTTTTCATTTTTAGAACTGCGTTTACTTGAGTTAATATACTGTTTCCGCTGACGTCCGCACTAACCGGAAAAAATGGGGGCCAAAGGCGCAAACCTAGTCTCGACTTAATCGGCAGCTGCCTGTGTTCATCGTTTGTTTTCCTCGACCATTCCTCCTTTTCTGACTACAAAAGCACACAGTCGAGTTTCTCAGTTCGTCTATAACCTAAATTTTAATTTTCAACTTGCCTGAAGTTCTGAAATAACGTGAGTGTTTGTTTGTCTTATGTGCATCGAAGTTTCTGAGTTTCAGCATTGAGTTTGTTTCTACTGAACACGTGTAAAAAAAATGCACAATAATTCTGAAGTGTTCATGAGTTTGCCACCTATACTTGGATTACAAATGCGCTAGCGATCCAAGCGAATGCGGTATTTCTATTCAGTGTCGAGATGACTGGCTAAAATAAGTTTACGTTTATGCGATGTATACTTCGACCACTTACTGGAGCTCATAATTCAACAACCGAAAAACTATGCTGGTCAACAGTGATTTACAAGATTATACTGTTCAAATGGCTGGAACTGCTTAGCGTGGACAGTAGATGGAAGGCCACATGCATCGACACCGGGAAACTAGCACTGGCTGGTTCCATATTTTAAAAAATCCCAACACCAACAAGATACTGATATGTACACGATATCTCTCTCAGGCTTTACCGACAATCTACCAGGGAATAAGTTACAGTGCTGTGCCAGATTGTCAAGGTCTTTGAGGTCGCTGAAGAATTTAGGAATCCAGCGACTAGAAAAATATAGAAATATAATCAGGATCACAGCTGTACTGATCAGCTGGCTTGCAAGAGCAAAATGATGAAGGGGAGAAATGTAAGAGAACTGTGCAGCTCTCTATGCCGTCTTCACAGAGACTGAGAGAAATTTCATTCTAAAAACAAGCGCTTTCCGCAATAAAAAAAAAAGTTTTTTCGAACTATGCTCTGAATTTGCTGTCAACCGGCGCACATCCCGCTTTTGGCACGTTTAGTACGTACTAGCCGTACCGCACCGATTAGGCGGATTTGTGTTGGTGTCTCTTATAACTATAACTATAACTGCAATACTTTATACAATCAAAAATGTTAAGTTATACACTGTAAAATGGAAAAAACATCATTCTGCTTGTTTTTAATTTTTCCATTCGCGAAATCCAGACTACGAAGTGTATGAACAGCTGTGTACTAAATTGACACCGTTTTTGTTCAGATAAATTTATAACGACGAACGGAGATCGTCGTTTGAGACATCATTATTTTATGCCGCGGCAACGTGCGTTCGATTGGAAACTGTTAATTTCGGCAAAATCCAGAAACAACACGATGACTGAGATAGACACACCGTATTTACGGTTATGTTTCACTCCAGGCCGCAGTCACTGATGCTGCGAGAGATTTTCGCCTTCTCGAATCCTTAAAGAAAAAAAAAACTGGGTTTCCTTTCTTTATTAAAACTGACATGTCAGAAAGAAACATCACAGTTTACCATCCGAGTACCATTTCTGTGTAGCTGCCGTCGTGACATCAAATTACCAACCTTCGACATAAAACCATAACTCTGTGCTCATTGGGCATTAAAAACGTTCCAAAACTAAAAAGATCCGAGACAGGGTTGACTCATAAGGTTTATATGGAAGAGGAAAGCTCCGGGTAAGCGGCTCCTGTTATGACGTCAGAATTTGACATTTTGACATTTTTCTGACCATCAACATTATTTGGACAACAACCCAAGGAAATGAAAGGAAATGTGCCAAAGGAACAAAATTAGCTTAAATGATCCTTTTATGGGCGTTTGGCCCCGCCGTGACTATATTGTAAGAAATTGTATCTCATTGTTCCCAGATTTATGGCATTCCACTTGCCCGTATCATTTGCGGTCTGATAAAAACGTGACTGAAACTCGTGATACTTATGACGTCATAAGTGTCACGAGGTCAAGCCAGTTTTGAATAAAAATGCGAGATTTTCACCTTTTTTGTTGACAAAATGATATCAAAAAATACGAAATGTTTTATTTATATCATATTTTACACCTCTAGCATAAAAAATGCTTTAGGTGATCATTTAAATTTGCAGGCCTTACCAATAAATTATAATAGAGCTGCGGTACACTCATTTTTTTATAAGAAAGTTAATTTATTTTACTTGCATGAGGATGAGCTGTGATTGAACATTGTTATTTTTTTCTTAAGCGATCTGATCCTGGAAACATCCTTGTTAAAAATATGTCTAGCATGCAGTGCAGGCGTCTTATGGCGAGCGAATGCTTTTTGAATTCCTTCGTTAGCTTTTCCGCCATCTTGTATTCCAAAAACAAAGGAATTGGGACGTGTCAAAGGGAGCGGGGAGGGGGACGGGAGAGGGGGCGGCATGTGAAGAAGACAACGTCTACCTATAAAGACTACGAAATCGATAAACACCCCGCCCCTTCCTTCGTATTTCTGCCTGACAGAACCCCGTTGGCCGCATCTTATACTCCCCCTGATCTTCCTCTAATTTCATATTCCAAGATGGCGCCCATACATTACGCAAAGAAAATACTAAGCGCTCGATCGCCACAAAATACGCCTACACTGCAGGCTAAAATAGGTCATGTTCTACCGATTTCCTCATCGTTGTACACATTTGCTGCAAAATTACAAAGTAATCAAGCATTTTGGGCTTAAAGTGTACCTAATCCCCATTTTTTTTTCCTTTTAATCAACTCAATGTACGTTGAAAAGTTGAATAGTTAAATATTTCGTGTTTTTAACGTTGCGTTAGTGAATTATAGAGGTTTGAATTTACAAAATGCTAATTAGATGACGTCAAATCAAGAATCGTTTATTATAATATATATACATAGCCCAAGCCTAACAGCGTCGCACTTTGAAAAAGCTTAAGGTGAAACTTAACTAAGGTGAAAGGTTGGAAGCACAAGAATTAAGATTGACGAACGGGCTATTTTCAATTTTAGCAGTTCTCAAAAACAGTATTACGCGACCGTCTGCACAGTACATTTTTATAGACCGTACAAAAGTTCACAAAAACAACTTTTCTCTGTCTAGAATAACTAGTACCACTAGTTTCTGAATAAAATACAGTTTATGTTTGTCAAAAATTGCCCGAGAAACTGATTTGAAAATCAAAAATTGCAAAAATACACAAACATATTTGCATAAGGCGATGCGAGTGAAGATAGAACTGTACTATAAAATCAAAGTCTTGTTTTGTTTACATAAAATCGCTTTTCAATCTATCTAATAATGAACAAACACATAAAAATGGACAACACAATCTTCTTTTGAAAACATTTATTCAAATCTCCATTAGTTTACGTTTAAAAGCAAAACGCGTACCATTTAATTATAGCTCATCGAGTTCAAGCTTTCTTCGATGAAATTCAAGAAATCGATACAACTGAATTTAAGCACGTTTTAAAATCAATTCTCCAAAACTACCAATAACACTAATAAAAAGTCACTCACAGATTGATATCAACATTTATAATTCAACACATTGATACACTGCCCAAATATGGTAAAAAGGTTATCGATATATGTTATGTTTACATGACGTATAACCAGCGATGGCGGTAAATTTCGCATTTCGAACGAAAGTGAAAATGACTGCTGCCTGCAATTTCGTGTTTCTGGGCGAAAAACTGCGTGAACTATTAGTTAAAAAAGGGAAAAGAAAGAAAAAGAGGAGAAAAGAAAAGAGAAAAAATATTGTTCACATGATTGGACAAAAAAGGCGCGAAATTTTCGCGTTGTCGCGGTCGCAGTGTTTCTCGGCGTTGCTGAATGAAAACTGGTTCAAAGTTTAACCGCGCGACAAGAAGTGAATGAAGGAGCACCATTTTCGTGAAATTCCTTTGGTAATCACCTCTGGAATATGATATAGACTTGATGTTTCCTTAGAAAAGTTTCTGATCTCGTCATTACGGCTGTGGGAGCTAAAAAACGAGCATTCCAAGTTTGTAAACAACATTGATCGACTCAGCTCGTACTTCGATGTTTGAAAATTTGGTGCTTATGGAAGGGACTAAAAAGCCAAATCAACTACAGGTACGATGTTTTAACCGTTTCTTGTATCCTTTAGCTGTGAATTTTTGTAAGCTTACTGTCCACGCTGCAGTTCTTTCCGACTTTTCGCCGCTATGTTTATCAAGCTTTCGTGATATCGCCTAATTTTAGCCGACTCGGCCTACGGCCTCGTCGGCTAAGTATTAGGCGATATTACGCGCGCTTTCGCGCTATAATAGCGGAGCTCTCGCCGGGCCGAAGGCCCGGCTGCGCAGCTCCATACTCATAGAACCGATGCCCGCATTTTTCATGGTCATGGCTAGCGGAATGTTTCGCGGGCGCGTGTGTGTGGCGCCCGAACGCGCCCGCCCCCCGTGTTGGGCAATTTTTGAAACCAAAGCGAGGCTGTGTTTTTCGCGAGGCTACATGGCCAATGTGACGTGAGCTCGGTAAACACGTCAGTTGGAGCTGTGTTTAGCGGAGAAAACCGTTTAAAAGTATTTCCCTGCATTTTTTCGCGGTTTGCTACTCAAGACAGGTTTCACATTTTTCAAACAGTGGTCAAGACCGCATTTGAGGCTGCGTAACTCTGCAAATCAAGCGTTTTTGGAGGAATATAGAGCTAAGTGCTTATTTTTAAACCTGATTTCGTTTTAAATTGAAGCTAACTCTTTTGAGTTTAATTATTGTGCTTCCGACCTTTTCGCCTTAGTTTAAAAGCTTAATATCATTAGTTTACTGTTCTATATTGTGCAATTTTTTAGGTTATATGTTGGCTACACAGCCGTCAGCTCGGTAAACACTTTAAAAGTTGGATCTTTCGCAGTGTTTAGCGGAGCAGTAAAGTCGTTATTTCCCTGCATTTTTTCGTGGTTTGCTACTCAAGACAGGGATAATTAATTAATTAAGGGATACTCAGAAGCCGCTTCAGTGGAAAAGGAAGAACTTTCAGGGATAAAATCTTGCTTCGAGGAACCCTCATACGTTTTTATCAATGCAGGAGCAATGCGGGAAGATGTCTTGTTTTTATTACGGATTTCGGATTTCAGAACCGAAGAAGCGGAGTTTTAACGAATTTCCAAGCGGTCCAGTGACTTAAAGGTAAAATAAATCACATTTTTCGATGGGAATTTATGTTGATATCAATTTTTGATTGACTTTTCCTTTGTGTCCTCTTAAATTTTGGAGACATGTTTATGAAACGTGCTCAAATTAAGTCGTGTTTGTTATCTTGAATTTCATCGAGGACAGCTCTGCCTTGATGCGCTATTAATGGTATACGTGTTTTTAAACATAAACTAATGGAGATTTGAATAACATTTTTCGAAAGAAGATTGTGTTGTCCATTTTTATGTGTTTCTTCATTCATTACATAGATTGAAAAGCGATTTTATGTAAACAAAACAAGACTTAGATTTTCTGTCAGGCTTCACTCGCGTCGCCTTATGCAAATATGTTTGTGTATTTTTGCAATTTTGATTTCCAAATCAGTTTCTCGGGCAATTTTTGACAAACACAAACTGTATTTTATTCGGAAAGTAGTCGTACTAGTTATTCTAGACAGAGAAAAGTTGTTTTTGTGAACTTTGTACTGTGCAGACTGTCGGGTAATACTGTTTTTTGAGAATTGCTAAAATTGAAAAATAGCCCGGTCGTCAATCTTAATCCTTTCACCTTAGTTAAGTTTCACCTTAGTTAAGCTTGTTCCTTTTCTCCAGCTCATTTCGATTTTTACCGTAATTTGTACTTGCAAGAACCTGTTAATTTAACATTCCAAACCGAATTTTTGAACAAACTTGAAAACAGATCAAGTGAGAACGAAATTTTATCCTGCGAAGGATTTTTATCTTTGGCTGAAATAATACCCACGCAATGCGTGGACTTTCTTCAGGGAAAACCCCCGGTTCAGACGGATTACCTCAAGAATTTTACACTAAATTCTGGGATCTTTTGGGCCCTATTCTGTTCGAAATTATAAATTTAGTTTGGAAAATAATTCTCTCAGTGATTCAATGGAAGGAAGCGTGATTAGATTACTTTACAAGAAAGATGATAACAAAAACCTCAAAAATTGGTGGCCCGGCCATTTCGCTACTCAATGTTGATTACAAAATTTGTTCAAAAGCTCTAACAGACTTTCAAAAGTGTTACCCTCGATTATTTCAAGAAGATCAAACTTGTTCCGTCCCAGGTAGGACGATTTTTGAGAATTTATTTATCTTGTGTGACACTCTAGATTATATAAATATTACCAAGTATCTCGCTGAATATTGATCAAGAGAAAGCCTTTGACAGGGTAGAAAAACATTGGTAAACTTTTTACCAATGTTTTAAGTCGTTTTGGATTTTGCCCTAATTTCCAGCGTCGATTTCTACATTATACTGTCAAGCAAATATGAAAGTTATAGTTAATGGTTTTTTGACTAAAGAAATTCCACTCGAGTGGGGGGTGAGGCAGGGAGATCCCCGGTCTCCACTTTTGTACGTTTTATGCGCAGACGTTTTGGCTACCAGTATAAGAAATGATGATACTATTGAAGGTTTTCTCCTTCCAGAAGCCTGAGGAAAGCGTTTTAAAATTCACCAATGAATGCGGATGACTCCACATGTTTTATAAACGATATTTTTTTCTCTAGACAAATTGTTTACCTTACTTCACAAATACCAGACAGGTACAGGGACTAAATTAAATGTGGCAAAGAGTACAGAAGCCATGAAGTTAGGAGCTTGGTGCTCACGTCCGGACACTCCTTATGGCCTGACATGGGTGTCAAGAATGCGAATCTTGGGTGTCTGGTTTAGCAATGGTACTGCAAATGTGGAACCAGATAACTGGTTACCACGCCTTTCCAAGCTGGTTTAAAATTTGAACCTGTGGAAGGGTGTGGGGTGTTTTCACTCCCACCCTATCGGCACTACTCAATACTAGGTTTTTAGTCAATGTTAAGACTATTTTCTTTTACCTAATGGACTTCTGCTGACGACGAGAATGACATGCGAGCACTCTTTTTCATTAAGACCATACTTTATGGTATATGGGTTTTTCGAAACAAAGTAACTTTTCACAATGGCACCGAGAACTCTCGGGCCACTGTAAGGGACATAAGGAATGACATCACAACACAGTTGCAAATTGACCGGTGGGGGGGGGGGGGGGGGGGGGGGTACTTTGCACATTTTTGGGCGGGGGTGTGCCACTGGGACTCTGAGACCCTTAACCTAAACTATACCATTTTAGCTGCATTTTGCAACCCTATTTTTTAAACACCGAAAAATCCTACCCTATCCTAGACCTTTTCTAGACTCGCTATTTTGCAGAAACTCATTCACTATCACAGTCTAGGATACCAGGGGTCAGTAAAAATGTCGTACAGCACACCTTACCCATTATTAAATGCCATTTGCCAGTAAACCTCGTCTAGTGTCTCTAGTCTAAATTCTTCATGCAACTGATCAGTTTTGCGGAAAATGATACCCTATTCTAGACCAAAAATCTCTGATTACTATACCCTATCCCAGACTAAACTGCCTGAAAACCATACCCTTCACAGCGGCACATACCTATATAGCTCATATATGGGAGTACCCCACCCCCCCTCCCCCCCCCCTCCCCCCCCCTCCCCCCCACCGCGAACAGAAATTTTCTGCTTTGTGGTGTCATCCGAATATTTGTGGAATACAACAGTCAAAGCTTGTGACTAATAATTTAGGTACTGGCATCTCATCATTCATTACCAGAAATGACTAAAGTAATCATGTGCAAACCAGAAAAGACTTTCAAGTGGACCAAACGACCGGAAATGAATTTAATAAATAATCCCTTATGGACAAGACTTTCAAGTGACTGTAAACCGGAACTGACCTTGTATTATTGTAACCGGAAATGACTAGCTTTAACTCAGGATGCCTTGTAACCGGAAATGACTAGCCTCTCAGGATAATATTGTAAACTTTAGGGATTTGTTATTGATAAATAAAACATTTTAAAAGAAAAAAAAACTTTTGTTGTGTTTAGCGGAGAAAACGGTTTGCAAAATCATTTTTCCCTGCTTTTTTTCGCGGTTTGCTACTCAAGAGAGGTTTCACATTTCTTAAACAGTGTGCTTTTGTGGAATTTGTGCAGTCTAAATGTAATGTGCAGACGGTCGCGTAATAAGCTTACTGTTTTTGAGAATTGCTAAAATTGAAAAATAGCCTGGTCGTCAATCGTAATTCTAATTTTTCTTGTGCTTCCGACCTTTCACCTAAGTTAAGCTTATCAACAGCATTTCTGTTCAGAGAGCTCCGCTGTTAGGCTAAGCCTATCTATATATATTAGTTAACAATTCACATCTAAAACTGTAATCTGTTTTACCTTTAAGTCCCTCGCTTGCTTGGAAATTCAAATCTCCGCTTCTGGTTCTGAAATCCGTAGAAAACAAACATCTCCCGCATTGATAAAAACGTAATACATGAAGTTCCTCGAAGCAAGATTTTATCCCTGAAAGCTCGTCTTTTTCCACTAAAGCAGCTTCTGAGTATACCTTAATTAGTATCCCTGTCTTGAGTAGCAAACCGCGAAAAAATGCAGGAAAATAACGACTTTAATTCTCCGATAGACACAACAAAACAACTAAAGTGTTTACCGAGCTCACGGCTGTGTGGCCGCGCGAAAAACAAAGCTTTGCTTTCAAGATATCGCATGTTGTTCCAAAACGGCGAGCGGACGGACGCGCCCGCGAAACATTCCGCTAGCCATGACCATGAAAAATGACGGCATTGGTTCTATGAGTATGGAGCTGCGCAGCCAGGCCTTCGGCCTGGCAAATGCTCCGCTATAACTACTTATTTCCACCTCCAAGTAATATTTTTTTACAAGTCAATTGACTATTAACAGTTTTTATTAAGTAATTCATAAATTGATTATCCTTAAACTGTGAACTGCGTATTGTAAATTGAAGTAGAAATAATGGTTAAGTCTTGATTTGACGTCATCTAATTAGCATTTTGTGTATTTATATCTCTATAACTCACCAACGCGACGTTACAAACACGAAATATTTCACTATTCCAGTTTTCAACGTACATTGAGTTGATTAAAAAAAAAATGGGGATTAGGTGCACCTCAATGTGAAAGCTTGTCGTGCTCATTGTTAAATTTAGTGAATACATTTAGTGACGCTTGTGACGCTACTGAAACACAATTTAGATTAATTCTCTCAATATGTTTTTCCAACTTACGCAAATGTATTAGTTGTGTCGTTTTTTCTCGTTTCCGTGCATCCATAAGAAGGAACGCCTACTGTTCGCCTATAATAGAATACTATGTTTGTGATCACACGTAAACTGTGTTCAACCAAACGAATACACGATTTAACAAGATAATATAGTGTAAGGCCAAACAAAGCATGTAGCGGGTTGAATATAATAACCATAAGCATAAAAGTAATTAAAAGCAAGAGTTTTAATCCTTCCAATCGTGTTTTCAACCTTACCAACGTTAAATCTAGCCATAATGTTGTTACTGTCATAAAGCAACGAAAAATCTCCGTTTCTTATAGTCAATCATGTTCACGTGATTCGCCCAGGATTCCAAGGAAATTATTATATAAAAGTTTAGTGAGATGGATGCCTGTTGAAAAAGTCCAAGAACGGTTTTACTATAAGATCGCCCTAAAACGATGAACGATAAACTATATCCACACAAACAATCACAAGAAAAATATATATTTCCGAAATTAGAGGCAAAAGCCTGTAAAGACGCTAGCAAAACAATCTTGGTTATTGCCATTCTAATTGGTGTTTGATTTAAGTCCACACGTGTTGTTTGAAATTTATTTATCGGCAAACCATTGGTTACTTTAAACACACTACGTTCACATAAAATCGCTCACATTCAGTATTATGTTTCATTTAAATTGTGGCCAGATAAATGTTAAAAAAAGTCACGAACTTTGGTGTCGTTTGTTTTAATGTTAAAAACGTTATGAATGTTGAAAGTCAGCGCGGGCAACTCCCGCGCCCTCCCCACCCCAGGCTAATCAAGGTTACGGGCTTTGCTGTCTCCAGCATCTGCCTGCCGTTAAAAAGAGATTAAATAACACTTTTTGAGATTATTAAAATAGTTAGAACCTTAGATTGTAAATACAGCAGAATTATTAATCAACGGCAAAGTTTTAAAGTTCATGTATGACTGTGTAACGCGTGTTCTTTATGTTTATTGTTTAACAGGCACAGATACGAATGCATTTGCAGGATTTCGCGCTTGTAGATGTTTAAATGATTTCCATCGTACGCACATGTTTGAAGGCTGCAAACCATGTCCTAAAGGTGGATTGAAGTGTTTGGATGACGGCGTTGTTCTTAAGAGTAGCTTTTGGTGGCAGTGGAAGAATGAAACATACCGAGAATTGTATAAACGTTTCACTGACAACTTAAAGAATGTCTCTTTTAGTCCTGCATTGCACGCCAATACTTCCGGGGATAATAATTCCCTCATCGAATACCGATACCCGCTTCCTCGACCATACAAATGTCCCATAGAAGAAGCATGTAACGGAGGTTTAGATTCGTCATGCGTCGCTGGATATGAAGGCCCATTATGTGCAGTATGTAGTGATGGATATTACAAGCAACTGAAGAATTGCAAGCTCTGTCCAACGAAGGAATGGATGGCCGGTCAGCTTTCAATAATAGCGGCAGTTATTGCAATAGTAACTGTTTTCGTGATTTGGGGAAGCAAGAAGAAAAGCAAAAAGGACACAGGACGTTCACTTATGGACATATGTCTTGGGAGGATAAAAATCGTCGTTGGATTCTACCAGGTGACGTTTGGGGTACTTGAAGCCTTCTCGTACATTAAATGGCCGGAATCACTTTCCGTTATTGGAAAGTATTCGGGGATAATTCAACTGAACGTGCTTCAGATCGCTCCTGTCCACTGCATTGTACCTGCGTTGAAAGTTGATGCATTCGGGAACTTGTTTGGTATAATGGGTTTGAATGGTGCGGCAATCGTCCTGGCCATTGCCAGCTTCGGACTCATAAAGCTGATTTCAAGGCGGAACAATTTAAACGAAGAAGAGAAAGTAAAGAAAATGGCACGAGCAAAGCAGGCAATTTACAGAAACCTATTTTTCTTCCTTTACTTGACGTACCTGAGTACGTGCTTGAAAATAGCCCAGGTTTTGCCCCTGGCCTGCCGCAAACTGTGCGTTGACGAAACGGAGGAACAGTGTCAGAAGTTCTTGAAAGCCGACTATAATATCAAGTGCACAAGCGCAAGATATAACCGGTTGGTCAAATTTGCCTACTTTGCTGTTAGTTATGTAGTCCTTCTGCCGACTGCGTCTCTGATAGCAATTTGGAGACAACGAAGGGTGATCAGGATAACCGAGAACGAAACGGCAAACGAGGCACGTGATGTTGAAGATTCAGGCACAGAAGATTTGGTGGGAGTACGATTCCTTTATGAAAATTACAATCCTCGCGTGTGGTATTGGGAACTTGTGGAAACATTTCGAAAGGTTATCTTGACATCTGGATTGATCCTTGTGGGAGGCGAAAGCAGAGCTTACGTTGGATTAGCTTGTGTTTTGGCGGGTCTGTACGGTATGATTCTCGCTTTAAAGAGGCCAATACTGGATCCTTTTGAGAACAAGTTAATGCTGACATCTCTTGCCGTCACCTTCGTTAATCTTGGCATTGGCGCTGTGAGTAGAATTCCCAAAGAAGGTATACCGTCGTCCATCGACCCATACGTGGACGGTATCATGTTCAATATACTGGTCTTTGGTGCCAATTCCTTGGTTATTTTACTTCTTGTGGGTGAGTATAGAACTTTTTTTCAAAAAATGGAAAGTTATAGTTTTCCGTGTTTTGTTTGTATGTTGCAGCTCTTAAGCTTCTCTATTCTCAACGCAACATTAACTCACATTGGTCGTCAAATATTACTGACCATAGTGCCTCAGTGGTCTTTTTTACCGAGGTGGCCATATGGCGGTTTGACACTGTTCAGTAGTCCTTTTCGTATCAATTTCTACGCTTTAAGTTTAACTAGGGAACTGAGGAAATAAATATAATTTTAAATTCATTTGTTAAAGTGCACCTAACCCCCAATTTTTTTTTCTTTTAATGAACTCAATGTACTTTGAAAAGTCGAATAGTGAAATATTTCTTGTTTTTAACGTCGCGTTAGTGAGTTATAGAGATTTGAATTTACTAAATGCTAATTAGATGACGTCAAATGCAGACTCGTTTATTATACAACTACTTGTTTCCACCTCCAAGTAATATTTTTTTACAAATCGATTGACTATAAACAGTTTTTATTAGTATTTTCTAAATTGATTATCCTTAAGCTGTAGACTGCGTATTGTAAATTGAAGTAGAAAAAATGGTAAAGTCTGCATTTGACGTCATGTAATTAGCATTTTGTAAATTCAAATCTCTATAACTCACAAACGCGACGTTAAAAACAAGAAATATTTCACTATTCGACTTTTCAACGTACATTGAGTTGATTAAAAGAAAAAAAAAATAGGGTTTAGGTGCACTTTAAATGTTTTCCCGTCTCGAGTCACTCAATTACAATCTACTTGCAGGGAAATTCTGAGAATGAAAAAGCTGTCTATTGAATCCTTTTAAGAACAAGGATTACTTAATAATGATTACTTTTCCCAACTATTTATAATGGTAATTGAACTGAGTGGAGTGCAATTTGGTCTGAAATCATAAGCGTGATTTCAAAATCGAACGAAAATCACAGGTATGATTTCAGACCAAAATTGCACAACATGAAGTTCAATTACCACTTTATTACATCCATTTTGAAATCGCACAATTTAATCACCCAAATACAGGATTTCAGTCAGTACCAATGTTTTATTGATACATTAGGTGGTTTGTAAAAACCGGGAAAAAGATGCGATTTAGAGCAAAAACTAGTGCGATTTGGGAATAAATCGCACTGCTGAGAGCCAATCAGATTGCAAGGATCACCAGTGATCTCAAAATGGATGTAATAAAAAGTGCAACGTCTAAGTATTGATTTGCTAAGAAGAATCCGTAGCACTTTTCACCGTTACAACCCGTGCTCCTTTTTGCCTTCCTACTATGTCAAATGAAGATTTATTTTTATTCCTCGTGCGCTCAAAGGAAAAACACTACCTTTCCCTAGCTACTCTTCCAACTTTAAATTTTAAGCATATATCTTTATGTTTATTAAATTGCATTACTAAATGTTAACAAGACAACTGATTTAGAAAACGACCTCGGAACTTCCAAGCTAGTATCCTATGCGCAAAGATAGAACACGAGCAGTTTATAAATAAAGGGCGTATCAAGAAATGGTCTATAGAGCGTATGCACATGACGTCACGGCGGCCATATTGGTGTACCAAAACAATAGAACGGCGGCCATGTTGGTGTACCAAAACAATCCTGTGGGATTTGAACGCTTTTCTTATGTTAACACTTTCTTTTGTTCCAATAAATTTGCATAGCTGCTTGCCACGTGAGTGCATACGCTCTATTGTACCGGGTCAAATTCGCACATTAAGATTTAAACAATAGGTCTTTGTTTTAAGTGACACTGCCGAAACCACGCCGAAAAGTTCGTGCATGATCGCAAAATCTTCGGCTTGACAACCTGAGCGCGTGCATCTTTCCGAAATAGACTCATAAAACTGGTTCGGTCTAAGATTTTCGTTTTCATTTCGGTAGAATGTGCGCTCATACAAGCGCACTTTAGCGCAAAGGTGTGACTTTTAGGGAGGTGTTATTTTTTTGCTTCAAAACGCCATGTGCATTCATGAATAAAGATAAAAACACATATTTACATAAACAATTATTTTCCGCGGCGTAAGATTTAAATGCTTTCACCTCGGAACTAAAAGCCGTAGTAAAACAAAAATCCAAAATAAAACGAGTTGAGTACATTGCTAGTTTGTTATCCGATGAAAGTAGCTGCCGTTAGCCTCGCGAAATAGACTTTCAGGCATGAGGAATAAAGCAACACGTTCACGTAACAACTGTTTGCGCGGCTACAAGATTTGAATGATTTATAAATGAGAACGAAGCTCGTTTAATTTATACCTTAAGAACGTAACCAATGTGTTGTTGTCAGAGGATTTTTTATGCCTCGCTGTTGTTAGTTTGTCGTGTCAGTTATAGCTCTGTACCTCCCTCACGGGGGAACGTGCCACTTAGCTCGGTCCCGCCGAAGATTCATCGGAAATTTTGAATTTCCCTCGCTTGTTATAAGCCATTGTTTCACCGTTGATCGTTTTTGCCCTTACATGGACAAAAACGATCAAGAATACAATAGCTATTGTTGTCGAATTTGACCCGCTTTTCTTGATACGAGCCTTTTTACTCAAAGATATACTTATTCTCTCTATTGTTTCAGCTCAATACCTTTTATATATTTACCGTTATATAAAAGAATGGCGCAAAAATCCGAAGTGGTCTTTTTCCTGTTGCTTGGCCCTGCTTCTGCCCCTTAACAACTTGCAGGGGGAAATCCGTGGATTGACTGGAAAGAACATACTTAAGCAACAACTTCAAAGCGGAAAAATCGACATGGCGACCATGGCCCGTACTTTCAAGGACAGCGGGGCAGTTGAGTTTACTCTTGATGATGACACATCAAGCCCTGCGGCAGATACTGAACAAGCTGAAGCGACATCCAACGAGAGACAGGACATCGAGCAAGGCGTCCTTACCCTCGCCATGGTCAGCATTCATGAGCTGCCAAGGGGAACATACGACACCAAACTCTAAGTGGTGTCTTGATTGACCCTGTCTAAATCACAAAGGTCCAATGGAATGAGTGCCGGATTATCCAGAGACAGTGAGACACGTTAAGTTGTAAATATATCGTTCCTTACAGTTTGCATTATTATTGTTATGCATATATATCAATTCATTGTTAGGTTAGCTTAGAAAGGAAGGAAAAGCATTAGCATTAGACTAGCACAATGGATTGTACTTTTGAGTGATTCATGTATTATTAGCTTTTCACATGCTTTGGACGAACTTTGGAGTCTAACAGCGACCGAAATTCGATTGCGTCTTATGAACAGCCAGATATTTTTCAAAAGAACCTGAGTATTGGCATACCGTGTGGCACTGAATTTTTACGGAAGTTTAATTTTGCTGATGGGTGATTTTTGTGTTTTGCGGGAACTTATTTTTGCGATTTGTTAACTATTTTTTTTTTGCTGGAAATTAATGTTTGCGATTGGCAGGAAGTCAAGTTCAATTGGATTTTCAACTTTTACGTTTTTTATTTGAGTACAATCAGTACATGCAATCGAAATACAGGTAAACCTACATGCAGATGTAAAGGCATCAACACCATTATATATATTACGTGTAAAAGTTGACCCGCAAAACTCGCAACATTAGAACCCGCATAAATTAAGTGCCACACGATAGTTGAAATATATTTCATTTACACTAAATACAACTTCTATATGAAACTTCAGTTCTTACGGTATCTGGTGCTGATGCAATGGAGACGCGCTCAGTGACTCCCACGGAATTGCTTAAAATGACAACCATGGGTCATAAAATGAATCGCACACTAAATTCTGTAAGAGGAAAATATATGTTATATAATTGTTTTACTTATATTAATCGCATTATCGAATTGTAGTGACGTCGCTTACAAAAGGTCGATTGCAAAAAGGAATATCAAAGCAGCAACCTGCGTTGAAATTCGTTGGACCGTTTACGAGAGGTCTGCACTTTATTGAATTGATTTGGAAGGCTTTTTGAGAAAGTACATGATCGCTTAGAAGCGGTGGACGCAAAGGGTGGTACGAATGTACTGTATTAAGATTTCACTTGTTGATGGAAGACGTTTTAGAATGCTTTAACGAATGTACCACTTATACTACTACAACGTATAATACATCATGTATAATACATTGACTACCCTGGAGATACACACCTTAATATTGATTGAATTCAAAATAGCAATATTTACTTAATTAATAATTATTTAATAATTCATTAATACTTAGATATAATTGAATAAATTATAGGTGGAAAAGTGTCCCAGGATCTACGTAGATTAAGACAAACCAAAATTGATATAATATTGCGGTTCCTGTTACAATAAAAGTATGAGTTTGTAGTTCGGATCGATCTATTTTTCCTACCTTTCATTTTATGACTGGCAGTGTCAGTTAATTCGGAAATCAAAAGAAAGCAAGATGTAGGTCTGTAAGGGAAACAAAACTTGAAACAGAGGTCATTAGACTTTCGCATTTGTATTGGTCAAAAAAGAGAGTTAGGCCTAGGTGACGCCTTTACAGTTACCCCCACTCCTTTTTGAGCTTAGAAAAAACTTTTCGTCGGGCAACAAAAACCGCAGTATATTTGGTTTGTCTTTAGACAGTTCGCTTTTAAATGTTGGTTCTGCAGTTTTTCAGTTAAAATTATTTATCAGTCTTTAACTGAAAACAAAAACAAACAAAAAATTAAAAAAAGGCAAGAAAATGCTAAGGTCAAGAAACGTCATTTATAATAGGAAAGTATCAGTGGCATATATCTTATTATGATACATATACAGTATATTGTAGCGTTGTAGCGTTGTAGCCTTGAGGTAACTGTATTTGATTGTAGCTTAAATGACGTACACATTATCCGGAAAACATGATTACCAAGGAAGCACACTTCGGTTTATAAGACTGGTGGAACCTTATCTTATAAACAATTTCCGGCTTTTCACCTGTTCACTTTAAGTCCTCAAAAATTTAGTTGTTTCAGGAAGTTCAATGGTTTGACTTTTTTTTTTAGTTTACTTTGTTTTTATAAAAGCAAAAACAAACCTTATAAAATCCGTAAAGGCTGTAAAGAAAACGAAAACACGCAAAAAGGCGGAAAACAAAGGACGCTGTTGTTACGCCAATGACCATAAACTGGCGATTTCCAAGTGAATGAGTCACAAAGAAGTAATTGGTTGTTGACGGCTTCCTGGACCCCCCCCCCCCCGTCGATGTGCATTAAAGGGTTGAGTTTCTTTGCTAAGGCTTCGGATTTACATTCGTAACCATTTCAGGTTAAATCAGTCCAGAGTTTTTTTTTTTAATATGGTCAATTTTCATTACCAACGTCAACGATGTATATACAATGCAATGGAGTCAGTCAAATTTGATAAAGTGTTGTGCGTGTTTGCTGTAGTTGTGAGCAACCTAAGCACTTTGTGAGTGTAAACCAACTGTCATCTAAAAATTCTTACGGACGAGTCGGTAAAGAAAAAGGCGTGATTTTTGACCAGGTGACAACCGGAACTGTAATTTTGTTTTGGCCTTACCACCGGATTACCAATACAGTACAGCTTCGTATTAACCATCAATCATGTTTGCCAGAGGAGGCTTTTTTCATAACTAATATGTACATGCTAATGCATTTAAAGTGGTAACGAAATGAAACCAAACGGCAGCTAACAGTGATAGGAGAGACCTTCGGTCTACGTCATTACGAGATTGAGTACAACATTGACTTTCAAGTCTAGTTCGCGTGCCTTATGTTCAATTCTAAAGTTTTATTATCTGCTTGTACGTCAGCAACAGAAAGTAGCAAGACTTGACTGGCTTGAAATTCAATAGGTCGTTCTTGTACTCAATCCCGTACTCGTATTGAAATAAAAAAAGAAGAGAAGTTGTAAAGTAAACAAAAAGCTGTTTGATATTTGCTGTAAAAACTAGCTTTAATAAAGCCTCCTTTTTGACTTGCATTTTAAAGGGTCTTGTCAGTGGAAAGTGTGGGACTTAATTCATAAATGTACTTTGCTTTTGGAAAGACTTTTTTGGGGTTAACTGTATTCTATATAGCCCCAGCTTAGACCTGTTAGCCTTAGAGCAGCATGACTAAGGTGAGGCGTTACAGTGTAACTTGTGCCCTAGAGTGGCCGTCGTAGCATTGAACCAATGGTATGGTTGTAGCCTGTTCTATTCGTTCCGACTGTGGGAAGCACGGCATTGGTAGAGCCATATCTACCTGTTCAGATTGTGAGGAGCATAGAAAGGGTACAGCCAGTTCTATTCAAAGAGATTGTGAGGAGCATAGTGTGGGCATAGCCTGTTCCACTTGTTCAGATTGTGAGGAGCATAGTGTGGGTATAGCCTGTTCTATTTCTTCAGATTGTGAAGAGCAGAGTATGGGTATAACCTGTTCTACTTGTTCAGATTGTGAAGAGTATAGCATAGGCATAGCCTGTTCTACTTGTTCAGATTGTGAAGATCATAGTATGGGTATAGCTTGTTCTATTTGTTCAGATTGTGAAGAGCACAGTATGGGTATAGCCAGTGCTATTTGTTCAAATTGTGAAGAGCATAGTATGACTTTCGCAGAATAATATCAATTATATATATATGGCATTCCTCTCGACATGATGTAGAGAAAGATTGGCCATTTTCATGATGGCGTAATTTTATTACAACTACGAGAATTCATTTCTATGGACTCAGTAGCATCTTATCCAGGAAGGAATAACAATACTTCGTCTTGCTTTATGCTTTACCAAGGTAAGCTGCGGCATTGTGGGCTTCCTGTGGCTCATGTGCCAACAGAATTCATTTGGGTGGACTCATCCAGGAAGATGACTGAGATGATGACTCATCATCTCATCCAGGAAGGAATAACAGTACTCCTACTTGCTTTATGCTTTACCAAGGGAAGCTCCTCCATAGTGGGCTTCCTGTGGCTCATGTGCGACTTCACCTTTTCCTTTCTCCGCCTAAACAACGAAATTGTGTTCACTTAATTTCCATGTGATATCGTCACATGCCACCAAATATATAACTAAATTGAATTAAATATTATATAGAGCAAAACGTAAGCAGTAGTTTGGAGAAAAAGTGCAGGATTACAAAGATAGAAGTGTATTACAGTTATTACGGGCGGTCAAGAAATCAAAGTTTCCATTCTTTTCGTTCATTACTTTTGGCGATTTTTTCTTCCTATGATTAATAGTTTTTAAGTGTTCATAAAAGTCCCTTTATTTAAGACACTGACTGACGTTTCAACAACCTGAACGGAAGTCATGTTAAGAGTCATGTGAATTGTAAACCGTCAGGTGATGGTATATTTGTCTTGTTGTTGGTGTCATTGTAAGCCACAATTTTATTGGCTGTTGAGACTAAAGTCAGCGATGGTGCGTTAAATGATCTGTGTATTGTTAGTGTAATTTCTGTCGTTGTATTGTTAGTCAATTTTTTTTTTGCTGAGTTCAGTCTGGTCTGTCAGCAAGTCGCTTGTAGGCGGCAGGTAGCTGTTGGCATCGGCTTAGTGGTGTCTGTTCTAAGTTAGTAAACCAACTTTCTAGAGTGAGTCGTTTGTAGTAGTCCATACTGTAAATAACACATTCGTCAGAGTGTCCCAGTCAATTCTGTGATTCGTGTGTAAATGGAGCCTGTCTCACCGTTGTAAGAGGCTTGGTAGTCTGGCAGCCGCAGTATTTGATCTTGTATACTGTTCCTTCTCTGACGTTAGTTTTGTCCTTGTCTTAGACATTTGTTAGAAGGTGTCGTAAAATAGCAAAGTGGAATCCCGATAACTCGAACCCTCGATAACTCGAACCTCTCGCTAACTCGAACCCACCTTTTTTTTCTATGGCTAAAGATTGCTTGCAAATTTACCCTCGATAACTCGAACCTTCGATATCTCGAACCAAATTTCCCTCTCCTCTGGAGGTTCGAGTTATCGGGATTCTACTGTATTCAATTTGTGTGAGCGACATTAAACACTTAATGACTGGTCCCGAGGGAAACAGTGAATTTTGTTTCCCGAGAATCTCGATGTTTCCAGAGACGAAGTCGAGGGAAACATCGAGATTCGAGGGAAACAAAATTCACTGTTTCCCTCGGGACCAGTCATTAAGTGATTTGTTATATAGCAACACAAAAAAAACACAACACAAGACAGTTGAAAAACGCGCCGAGCACTCGATCCATCGTAATCATGCCAGTTTTGTCACGGTCTGATCACGTGCGCTAGCGGGCAACAGTGCAATGTTACCCTCTGACGTCAAAATTGTTGCCCGCTTTCGCAAATGTTGCCCGCTCAGCACAATTGGCGGGAAACAGTTTGTTTGTTAGATGTCATGTGACGATGAATCAACCAATCAACGCGCGCGTTGTATTGACAAAAACTCCAGCTATACAACAAGGACGGATGTTTTAAGGTTGTTAGATCCGCGCAATAGTCTCCCAAGTGCCATTGATGTAGGGTATTGTCACTGGACCATATACGGTATTTGCAATGTTCAAATCTCATGATCAGTGTGTAGATTGCACAAGAATATGAATCAAATATCAGTTTTTCCTCAGAAGACAGAAACTTTGATCTCAAAAGGTCGAGGCGACCTTAGAAATTACAGTTGCTTGAAGTCTCAGAATACTCAATACTCAAGTCTCATAGCAGACTAGTGTTTACTTCCAAAAATCGCCAAAGTTTGATCGCTAACAACAGAAAAAAGGTAAGAGGTACGATGGAGTTCGACGTCCTAAAATTAAAGAATGACTATTTCTGCAATAGATGGTGAAGATTTCTTGGCTAAACCCGACAAGATATCGGGTCAGGAAGCGAACGCGTTGGTTGACTACATAACATGGACAAAAGCCGCCATATTGGAAAGGCCCGCGAGGAAGTCAAATAATGATAAAATCAATGAAGATAGTTATATTAAAATGTAATAACCAGTGACTTTAACAAACCACCTTTTGTTTCAACTCTTTCATTTGAACGCCTGTAGACACGCTATTGTTCGGTCTCTTCCAAACGTTCATCTGGCGAACGTAAATTTCTATTGACTGATTTGTACCACGTGATGCAGGTTGTCGAAATGTGAGATCAAAATGTGAGTAATCAAGCTATTGGAACCAAGATGGCATTGAGTCTGGAGAAAGCTATTTCAAAAGCTCTTGAGTTATTCCCGTATTTAGATGATCTAAAGAACGAACAGCGAGAATATACAAAAGTAACCACTTGCATGCATTAGCTGACATGCTAACAGCTAACATGCTGGAGATTCAAATATTTCAAACCGGATGCGGTATGCAATGACGCCATACGTCTGACAATGGAGGTACTGCCTAGCTCCGAGAAACACGTCAACTTAAACGCAGAATAAAAAGCTCTGAGGAGCTAAAAACAATTATTGCAAGATGCCACTATTCCAATATAGACCGTGACTATCGCATAAGACTTGGATTTTAGACTCTTTTAGCCGTAATGGAGAAAGACTATCTCGCGAGTTATGCTAATCGCAGAAATCACGGACTGAGAAATGAACTGAACCTAATTAAGCAGCGACAGGAGCTTCCTGGCAGCGAATAATTCCTACTTAAGCGGCTACTACTGATCTTGCAACTCTTTCAAAGTGAGCCAAAATCTCCTTTATTATGCCAAGAGCTATCAAACAAACTAAATATTCCAAACGGTTCTGGAAAGCGTAATTTCCTCCTGTCAGTATCACAGCTAGAATTTTTTTCCCCCGGGTTTTTTTCCTAAGATCAAAGAAACGACAACATTTAGAACAACAGGCCTGTTATATCCTTATTTTGATCCAAAAGGAAAAATCTGTCTGGCACTTACTTGGGATAGATTAATATTCTAAAGCTGACGAGCAGGATTTGTGTTCGGCCTGTCACCTTTTATAACAACTTGTGTTCATTCCATGAAATCCGCGTCTTTGAGTAATCGAAAAAACTGGAACGGTAGTATTTTTTTCTGGAAAAGGATTGCCACAAAATCTTGCCTTTGGACCATAAACTTTTGTTGGAGTGCGCGACATCGTCGTGACTCCTCACGTCCACGGAATTTTATGCAAACAGATTTGGCGCCTTCAGCCACGTTTGCCGCGAATAATTTTAACATTTTTTGATTGGTCGCCGTAATTATATGCCTGTCAGAATGTCTGATTGTTGTCTGTCAATTTTAGGGGGCGTGTGTGTGGGCGGAAGAGACCTACAGGCGTTATTTTTTTCTTTTCCCTCCCCGTGCGTGTCTCTCGCTTTGCGCTCGTGTCTCGCGCTACGCGCTATCGACCTAAAACCCGCTTGAGCACCCCAGAAACGCCTGTTATGCAGGCTAAATTTATCGATTCCCGATCAAATCCAAACTCGTCTGTTACTTCCGAAACCGTAAATTATTTCTTTTACATTTGAAGACTACTTTTAAAAGCAATGAAATCAGTAAAAATCGACATTAATATGACACGTATTCCACAGTCCATAATCCACAGAAGTCCAGTCCTAAAGTCAATTTGTTTTAATCCGATAGGTTGCAGTAACAACGCCGTTTTGCCGTGTGTTTCTATTGTTCTTTCTTCAGAAAAGTCTTGAAATTACTCACCACAGGCAGCGAGCACTGCACACAGGCATTGTAAAGGATCGGCAGTAAAAAGGATGTAAATTGACAACTTACCAGCGCGAAAGAAAGATGTTTGCCTGGGTAGTCAATCGAACTGAAATTTCAATCGAACTCAATCCACGGATTGAGTTCGGCAATCGAACCAAATAGAACTCGCACAAAAAAAAATTGGGAAATCGAACTCGATCGAACGTTCGATTTCCGAACTCTTGATTTTTCTAAAAATAGTATTGAAAATCAACAGCAAGTTTTGCAGCTTCAAGTTACTCCAGTATAACACGTGTTTTTACCTTTCTCCTCCGCAGAGGCTCCTATTAGTAAAGCACAGTAAAATATAAAATGAGAGCGCGGGGAGCGTTATGGGCTTTGTGTATGTGAACATGTTGGTTACGCAATTGGATAAGCAATTTATATGCGTTTTACATCTAAAATCACTACGAAAAAGAACTTTTCAGTCTTCAAAAGCAAAAATTAACGCCGTGGGCGAAGTCTGAAGTCCCTCCTCGGCTTTCGTAGTGTAAAGCGCGTTTCTATTTTTAATTGCTTTTATGAAGAAGGCTACCACAAGGAAGTCAGCGATTCGTCGGAACCTACTGATACAGGTAATGCGAATACTAATATTTATGTAGGGTGGGTAGGGGGTTGGTGGCATGATGGTGTGACGCTTCCATGACGTTGTTTTGGTGGCGTTACTGTTACGTCATTCCTGAAAACCGGAAGTCAAATATGTACTGTGTTGACAGAGAGAAAAGCGGAAGCCTGGGAATAATAAATTAAAATGTGCGTGCATAAATTTGCATGCAAAATCGTGACACACAAAAAAAAATAAAATAAATAAAAAAGGAGGGAAAATTTTAACTCATGCCGCTACGTGCATGAGTAATAAAGTGTTTATTATATGACAGACGTCTTCTCCCAAGTCTTTGTGTTTGCAAGTGATTCCCCTAGCGCGTACTTAGAAGGGTGTTATATCATCAGCCGAATCCTGTGAGCCGTTCCGAGAGCTTCGTGGCGCCCCCATATTTGCACCATTGGTGCGTATTCGCACTTTAAAATGCTATGTCCAATAACAATGATTTGTATTCAATATTCAAACGACGGGAACTTTGTCATTACGCATATGTTTTCGACAGCATGGACGGACAGTGCGATCCATGTTCTCAAATTTTTGGAACTTCCTTTTGCGGTTTCAAATTTTTGGGAATTTTTGCACGGGCTAATTTTTGTTTTTGACTGTAGTGCGACCAGGCCCTTGGTTAGAAAATGAGGCGCATGTGCTAATGAGGCAATAATGGTAAACAAAGATTCGCCGATATGACCACCTCTCAATAAGTGAGCGGGCTCCTTCGATTCAAATAAAAGAGATAATATATCAACAACGAGTGCGAGGGTTTCATCAGGGGTTCCAAACTCCGAGAAACAGATGAAAGAACGAGGCCGCTTCGGCCGAGTGCTTTTATTGTTTCGAGGAGTTTGGAACGCCTGATGAAACCCGAAGCACGAGTTGTTGGTATAGCTTCTTAAACGAGTTGCCAACTATTATTGTTTGTAAACAATAGCTTTAGAATGTGATAAAAATGGTTTGGTTGGAATGTGCCATTTGGGAGTTAGCCAACTTATTACAGTTTATCAAATTCAGTTTTCTGTGCGAGATGGATGAGTCAAGTTCAAGGTTTCGGATTCCCAAAACTTGTGACGAGGAAAAGGCGTGTGTTATCAATTCTGTTCCGAAATCCACGGTTTACAAGAACAAATGATCACAAATGGGCGATACAGATTTTTCGAGAATGGCAAGGCCAAAGAGCGAACAAGATTTGCACCATTGAGCTGAGGCGAAGTGTTCAAAGGTGAAGACATTGGTTTGGATGTGCAAGAGTTGACTGAAAGCATTGAAAACATGAATGCCAAAAGTCTAAACTACTGGCTATGCAAGTTCGTTCAGGAGGTTGCAAATAAGTCGGGTGGACGATATCCCTCTCGGACGCTTTACAATATTGTCTGCGGCTTAAAACCTTTCTTGGTGGAGAAAAATAGAAAGGGCGCAATAAATCCATTGGCTGTCAGCGATAAAAGGTATCATTCGATAAATGTAATGTTAAAGTCGTCGTAAATTCTACGAACTGCGATAACATGTGAAACACCCAACTATTCTGTTACATTCTTTGAAGGAAATAAAATTTTGTTGTTTGCTTGAGATGTCATTTACTTCAAATTCATTTATTGATGTCATATGATTTTCCGAGAATCAGTGTACATTTGGATATTGTATCCAAATCTCTAAAGATTTGGATACAATATCCAAATCTTTAAAGATTTTCATCCAGTTTTTCATTGGGTATCCAAACACATGCACGTGATGTGGTATACATGTAGTGATTTGTAGTTGACTTGACGAATTATTAATGAGTTTGAGAAGGGTGGTTCCACCCCGGTCCTACCAAAAGAAAACCGTGTTTCTTCCGATGAATACGTATCTCTTTTGCGGATTTAACTGCCTCTTAAGGGTGTATTTTAGCAGGTTTTACACAGAGATAGGAGTTTGCGTCGATATTTCAATTTAAAACCTAATCTTACTACTGAGCTTGTGAAAGACTGGCGCTCTCTACTGTTAAAGTGTCCTTCAAAGCTCAGAACTTATTTCCTGTTATTATTCGACTGTGGTGTCTTTTAACCGTAGAGGGGCAAGAGAACGGGCAAAATATGCGAGCGTATTGCACTGTAGCATACCGGTTTGACAGGTTAGGAACAGAGCGAAGCTAAATTGTAGTGCGCGCGCCATGGACGAGAGTGAAATACTGGGCGAAAAATTATGACTATATTGAGAAGTTAATTGGAAAATTAAGCAGTCGAATAATAAATCCCTTATTTGATGGTTTCACAGATTATACGCGCGGATATTTTACTCGTTGTTCGCATTTTTTCCTCATCCGTACGGTTCTCGAAAAAATACATCACAACTCATAAAATATCCGCGCGTATTATCTGTCAAACTATCAAATAAAGTGTATTTATTTCGTTGATTCCGAGGGGATTAAGGTGGCACCGTTGTTATTTTGGGCGCACTCATCTATGACAAACTTTGGGTCATAACTTTTTCGGCTCTAAAGTGATGGCAAAAAAAAAATTGCAAAAACGTACAGCTATTATTTAGCAACAATATGATACAATTTGATTTCACTGGGAAAAATATTTTTCGCTATAATCGGGCTTAAATAAACCCAATGATTTGAACGAAATCGCACCCAGTGGAAAAGTTTGCCATTACTGAAATTTGTGTTAAATTTCTGGAATCAGCTTACATTGACTTGATATACAGCTATTTCAATTAACGTTGTCGGATGAAAGCTCAAAGCTACAAGCCAAGATAGTTGGGATCGGCGCAAAATAAACGTTTTTCCCGCTCGTTGCATCGCTCATTCGCGCCGTTTCTTTTCGTTTCACCGCTCCCAACTATCTGCATGCCTGGAACAGGCGCTCGGTTTAGTCGTTCAGTCTTGACTTGTAGGCTTTGAGCTTTGAGCTTTCACCCGACAACGTTAATTGAAATAGCTGTATACCCTTACCAGGTTTCAGCAAAATCGTTGGAGCAGAAGTGCGCACAGCCATGTCACCCGGGCAATGGCAACCATGGACTAAGGTGTTAGATAACATTTTCGGAGGTGCATGTAAAACAATCAGTGATTTTAATAAATCGTTTGGGTTCCGATATTTTGTTTGCGTTGTACATGAAATGACAAGTGTTACATGGTGCGCGTTCTCTAATGCTTTCGGGCCTTGTTTGCTTTTCAAAATAAGGGAGCCCTGCCCTAGGTCCACCAATGCCCCTTAACAATACCACGGCGCTTAATTGAAGCACTTCAGCTCCAGAGCGATGATTATTCGAAGGTTGTAAAAGTAATAAACTACGTGAAATGTCGATGACGCTCACCGCTATAGCTACTTGATACTGATCAAGGAGATAGCAACATTTTAAACGCGGGCTGCAGGCAGACTCCGTCTTTTCCCGTTTTCTTTGGCGCGAGATTACGAATGAATCAAGCCGCGAGAAACGTGGATGCAGGGAAAAAGGAAAAAGGAAGAGAATGAAATCCTATCCCGCAAGAGAGTTTGTCACAAATTACTGCGATGAGACTTAATCATACAAATTCTTTTTCTTGGGCCATTTTAGTTTTAACAAAATCAAAACGCAAACAGCGGTTACAAACATTTGTCTAAAATGCATTTCTTCCAGTTACTTGACGTTTCGTATGTACCACATACATCATCAGAAGTGATCGTTATTAAAAGCGAACTAAATTTAAATGTATAAAGCAAAGAACTGGAAACTAGTAGAATAAAATTACAACTGTACAAATGGATCAAATCTCCGTGACACTTCACCAGCTTTAAATCCATTGTTTCTAGTTTAACGTCAAGCAAAACTCAAAGACGCAGACGGCTGATCAAACTTAAACACCTGGCCCTGGTTGTTGAAAAGGTGGATAACACTATCCAGTGGATGAAACACAAAGGCTTTTGTTAATACTTATCCAATGGATAGTGATTTATCCGGTGGTTAGCGCTATCCAACTTTTCAACAACCTGGACCAGCAATGAGCACGGCACCTTTCAGCCCCATTTAACCTCTCACCATACAGGTTATAAATCATTGGAAGATTTTTACTGCGCATGTGTTGTTTTACGCACCGTTAAAGGGACTATGTAACAGGGATTTTGCTCTTTTGGGGTCAAAGCTGTAAGTTCTAAAAAATTGACTAACGCGGGCGGACGCCCGGCCAGGGCTCGAAATTAAAAAAAAAATTCTCAATCGCAATTTGCGAGTAATTGAAAAAAACTACTACTACTATACTGCTACTGCTACTGCTACTGCTACTGCTACTGCTACTGCTACTGCTACTGCTACTGCTACTGCTACTGCTACTGCTACTGCTACTGCTACTGCTACTGCTACTGCTACTGCTACTGCTACTGCTACTGCTACTGCTACTGCTACTGCTACTGCTACTGCTACTACCGGAACCGGAAATGAGAAACGAGAAATTTCTGAGAAAGTCTGAAAAAGTGCGCCCGTGAAATCAAAAAATTAAATCGATTATTAAGTAACACAACATTCAACGTGAATTTCGCTGGATTTTTGGGATAAAATTACAACTACGAGTTGCAATTAAGACACAAGACTGTTGAATATAATTCCTTTATTAACTAGGCCGTAAAACAGTCGCAAAATCGCGACTAATACACAAATTTTAGTCGCAAAAGCGAAATCTTTAGTCGCAATGCGCCCGCTACAGGCGCAATTTCGAACCCTGTAAGCACCTTTGCGCTTATACAAAATGCTTTTAGAGTATCTAGAGGGAAATAAAGCGATTCCTCGAAACAAGTTATAACTGTATTTAAGTGATTTTATCCAAACAATTGAAATAAAAGAACTTGAAGATATTAGCCACTTTCTACTGAAGTTACAAACCACTTCCATCCAGGCCATTCACAGTCAAAGCCACTTATTTATAGCTTCAGTGCACTAGCATTGTAGTTGTTAACAAAACTGAAGCATTCCATTTAGGTTTTTTATTGATACATACATATGCGTTTTGGCTTTTCAAATTAGTAATAAAAATTGGTGACATTTCCCTTTTAAAAGATGCAATTACTGATCCAAACTCTTTTTACACTGGTTGCATATAAAGAGCTGTGTGTTGTTTTATCCCTTCTGACAGAACATTTTAAGTGTGGATGCATGAAAAAAGGATTCTTCGCAGCTGCACACAGTATTAAAGCGTTATTAATTTTTATGTATTTTGAGATCAACTAAATGGCGAAAACTCTTGTCACATTGGTTGCGGTTGCATGGAGAAAACATTCCCTTCTGCATGCGTTCTTTTATGCCGGTTGAGAGAACTTGAGGTACTGAATCTCTTACCACACTGGTTGCACGTAAAAGGTTTCTCTCCTGTATGTGTTCTTGTATGTGTCAGAAGGTGTCCTGACTGACCAAAAATCTTACTACAATGACTGCAAATAAAAGGTTTCTCCCCTGTATGGGTTCTTCGATGTGCCTGTAGGTGCCCTACAGATCTAAAACTCTTATTACACTGATTGCATGTATAAGGTTTCTCCCCTGTATGTGTTCTTCTATGTGTTTTGAGATGCTCTACTCGTCTATAACTCTTGCCACATTGGGTGCATGTGAAAGGTCTTGTCCAGTGTGCGTTATTTTATGTGTCTGAAGGTGGCCTAATTGACTAAATCTCTTGTCACACTGATTGCATGTATATGGTTTCTCTCCTGTATGTGTTCTATGATGTCTTTTGAGAGCAGTTGAGTCAATGCAACTCTTGCCACACTGATTACATGTAAAAGGGCTCTCGCCTGTATGCAGTCTCTTGTGCCTCTTGAGACTTCCCTGCCCAACTAAAACATTTGCCGCACTGGTTACAATCAAACACTTTGCTTCCTAGTTGAGTTCTACATTCCCGCAGTCTCTCTGCTTGACTGAAACAGTTACTCTTGGACATCATAGTGCACCAGAACAATGATCTTGGACCTGCAAAAAAACAAAGCAAAGCTTTACCACCAGGTTACTGCTGTGGCATAAATATCCTTGGAACTACTAAATGCAAACAATGTTTAAACTTTACAAAAAGGTACTAAGGATAAGAAGACAAAAATGTTTACAAGTACCATAAGAAGCTCATAACAGACTACGTGATTAGCTTCTGGTACCATACACATATTTTCTCATGTACAGTGTGTAGAGACTCGAGTAATATTAATTGATTAACAGGTTATAGCTTACGTTATTTTAATTTCATGACATTAGTTTAGTTTAGGCAGGGATCCATTTAAACGAGCTTAACTAAAAGTAAAGAGACATTGGCATAAATAAAAGTAAAATAAAAAATCTATTTTTTTATCTTTTATTCATTTTTTTTTTCTTTTTCTCTTGAAGATATGAAAGCTCTCCTATTAGAGCTACTCTGTAAATCCATGTTGATATAAAGTCTATGTAAGAGATAGAAGATGGAATGTATAAAATGAATGTCATGGGCAAATATTATGTTTCACATTTTCCTCAGGTGTGAATAATTTGCTGAGGTCACATGTTTAAGACTACTTCAAGCAGATTGCGCATATCACATGTGGTCAGAGAAGGTTTGAATATCACAGAGAGAGATTTGGTGAATGTTTTTGCCATAACATCAACTACAGTAAGTTAGTGTTAGCTCATTTGAACCTTGCAGTGATAGCATGTGTTGCTTTACTTTTTATGCGTGTTCGAACTGCCATATATTTTTAACAGCCAATGACGCTTTTGGCATGCAGGTACCTCAGGACAATCAGATGTAAGGCCCCTCACCATGGTCGCTTTTGGTAATGTACATCACTTGTGGCTTATTTACCATTCAGTTCAGTTTCATGGTAAATGGCACCTGACTGGCCGACACACGGTGCAGGCAGCAATTGGGTCCTGGACAACACTTATCTCCCAGTGTTGTTCAATTGTGTCTGACATTAATTTTTCTAATGACAGTTAGCATTGTAAATAAACATATACTATAAAGGCACAATACAATATACTATGTGAAAATATGGTTGACTAGCACCAAAGGTGAACCTACAAAGATTAGGGTTAACAGAAACCAAATTGTGAATAAGAGGGACCATTAATTAGGCATGCAGTCCCAATTCAGGGTAGGTGCGGGAGGGGTGATGCACCCTCCCCCTAGAAAATGTTTTGAAATTTTGAGGCCAAAAGTTTGCATTTTAGGCCATTTCTGACCAATTTGGATCTTTGTTTTAACTGCCATAAAAGAGGCATTAGTAATGAAGCATTGTTTTATTTCACTCATAATAAAGATCAAAATTAATAGCCCACACAGTTTAGCAGTTCTTCATTCAAATATGTTAGCACATTTTCCTTAGAAATAGCCAGGTCAAGAATTGAAATAGAAAAGTAAAAGTCCCGGTGTCGCTGCTCTAACAAAAACTCTGAGAGATAGTTGGGTTCTTCTTAATTTACCAAATGTTAGTTATGAAAGTAACACCAAAGTAAAGTTGCCAGGAATGCAGGGTGGGAGGGGGGGGAGGGATGCAGGGTGGGAGGGGGCAGGGAATCCCATATAAAAGTGATGGGGTAATTAAAGTAAACCTAATTTTGAAACGACGGCATTTGCAAACCCTGACAGCTACATAGTAAAACATCTCACAATCTGTAAAGATATAGAAAAGAAAATTACAATTACATCTAAGCAAAGTTAACTCAATGGTTACTAGCCCTTTATCTGTTTAGATTTCTCCCTTTGCATGTGTGCTCCTGCATGACATAGCATGGCATTGTGACATGAATTGTGTGTGCAAGTAAGGATGTGCATAAACAATAAACGTGAATGCCCCTAAGCATTAATGCAAAAATAACTTTGAACTGGTTCAATTTTGTTTATTTTCATGGCTCATCTGAAATAGCATGATGAATTGTGTGACACATTTAAAACCATTACAAATCAGAAGCAAACATTGTTAAACCCTGAAACGTTTTGTGAAGGATTGTAAAGAATGGTATCTGCATACCATGTCCAAATCAACTTTGTAGAATGTATAGTTTACATTTTTAAATTTTTATGACATCATGTGCAACCCAAGAATTATTTTTAATCAACATTTTACCTTGAACAACAAAGGGGTTGTGCCAGGTTTGCACTCAACACATTATCCTCTTAAGATCAGTTTTTTGCCCTTAAATGCTCCACCCAAGAGACTCTGATGGTAAAAATTGAAGGTTGCTTCTTTGTGGACTGAAAATTAAAATAGGTGATATTCATATATTAGTTGTACATTTTGGTGACATTATTGAGCTGATAATTTATGGTCAAGCCACACTTTGTATAAATTTTGGCGAGCATTATTTTCCAAGCATGGCTGTAAACCAAGTTAGATGATCTTATATGTAAACTTACAGCAGCAAAAATATTGTGCATGGATGATCTGCCTGCTATGATGATCCTAGAGCTGGGATTGACCCCCAGCATTATGTCTCCCACATTACAATAATATTTACATTTTGTGAACTCAAATCAAATCACTTGCGCAATTTAGGTCAATCCAGGCCAATCCAATCCAGGCCATTCTCACTGATGTAAGTTCTCGTTCACACAAATGTGTCAATCCTTCATTTTACTTAGCCTTTGGGCAAAGAGAAAATTTATGGATATCGTAGGTTCTCAAAATGCAGCACCCATTTCAGGTCAAGCAGAAATTTGTGTTTTTTGTATAATTTCATTGCCTTCAGTTGAGATCTCAACTTGTAATATTAATATTATAATTATTGGCTAATCATAAATTTGTCTCAAAATTTGCAGGGGTTTCATTAAGATTTTGAACAGGAGGGCAATGAGTTTGAGCAGGTGGTCACATGATCAGAAGTCCAAAGGCCCTTCCCCTCTAGGGGATCCAGGGGCATGTTCCCCGGGGAAAATATTTAAATTTTAGTCTCCCGGAGATGCATTGTCCTGCATTTAGAAGCACAAACTTTTTTAAAGCAACTTCCTGTTGCTTGAAACATTGTATTTTGTTTGTTTTACAATCAACTGAATACAGATATCTGTAGTCATGGACATCAAGTTATCGAGTTGAGAACAAAAATAGTGTTTAATTGACCGTTCTGACCTTTTTCTGGTCGCCAATTAACACACGTGGGACTTGTTTGCAACTCAGTGACATCATGCAGAATATAATGCAGAACACTAAGCTGGCAATGCATTGTGGAGTGATTTCAGTTGTTTGTCACATTTCTTCTGTACAGGCAGCAATGGGAGGTAAATAAGCAAGAACGTCGTTGCTTTATAAGTTGGAATATGCTTTATTTTTAAGAACACACATCAAAAAGGTCGATTTAGTAAATTATTTAACTTCAGTTGTTGGCGAAAAAAAAAATAAGGTTTGGATGTTCAAAGCATCTGGGCAAAATCATATTCACAGCCGGTCGATTTGCCCAGTGCCTGGCCCTTAATGAAACTCCTGAAATTTGTCTGGGTGACCTTGTTGAATTGTGAATTGGTTATTTAATCATGTATCACAAGAAATATTTAATGACTCATCACATCAGCATGTCATGTATTAAGTGAATTATTACATGCCGATTATCCTGCTTTACCTGCTGTGAACATGTCAATAAGCACATTACTACCTGGTGGTCAGGTCAGACCACTGGGGGTCTTAATAACTTTGAATCATGTGAACCTCCAATGTACAGAACATCTTTATAGCACAAAATATTGTAATGATGAAACAGTGTTCTCCCTAAATTTTAGCGCAGCAGGTAAGGGAGCATTCCTAACTGGTTAAACTAAAAGTGTGCGCCTGAGGCTCACTTTCCTAGGGGGTCGGTAGAGCTAGGTTCTCTGAAACCCAATTTCGTTTAGGCAAATTCACATATGAACACCTTCGACATTCAAAGGTAAAACAACTTACAAAAATTTTATAATTCATTCCTTACAAAACAATATTTTTTTTTATTATAGAGTAAACACTTTGTTGAATTTTAAAAACCTCCAAGTGATTGCAGGCGGTAAAAAATGTGGCTTCAAGCGGTAACTTTTACCTGTTACCGCCTGATAAGGAGAACACTGGATGAAAGAGACAAATTTTTTGCTAAATATTGCATTGTATACCTGCCAAGTCTCACACCTTAGGCGTGAGTCTAACACCTGTGAGTCCTAAACTCCGATCTCAGTCAGATGATGATGTCATCATTCTTTGAGCGTATCATGATGAACTCAAAACAGAAATGGCAAAAAGTGGAGGATCTATTTGTGAAACTTTCAAGAATTTCTTGAAATATCTGTCATTTCCCTTAGAATTAAGACCTGGGCAATGTCAAGCAGTCAATGCTTCACTTCAATGTACATACCCGGCGTAGTCAATAGATAATATCGATAATCAATAACATTTGATAACAATCGATAAAAATCGATTAATGTTTTCGAAATTCGATAAAAATCAATACAAGATTTCTTTGTGAGTTTTCGATTTTTGAATTAGGGCTATCGATTTTATCAATAAATATAGAATTTATCGAAACTGAATTATCGTACCATTTTTCGCAACAGAAACACCAAAAGATATTAAAGAACTCGCAGAAACACTAACAACTTCCCTGTTACATCTTTTCTACAAACTTTAAGTAATACTCAGCGTGTGTTGTATTTGAAATCCGCTTCTTTAGATCCCTGGTTCAGATTATTCCACTAGGCTAGTCATGCAAATACTTTTGAATCATTCCTCATATTGATCACTTCTTATTCCCCATATTTCTTAGGTTAAAACGTGGTTTCAAAACCGCCGGAACAAAGGAAAAAGAGAAAATTTAAACGATAACCTTGAAGCCGAGAAGCCGGAAAAGGAAAAATAATTTATGTTTGTAATCGAACAATAAAATCAGGAAGAAAATCATAATGCAGTCTCTTTGGTCTCTTGTACAATGCTTGTCAACAATAAATCATTTCATTGCCGCCTTTGAAATCTACATTTAAAGAGTCACAATCAAACGCCCAGTCAACGGAAACAGGATAATTTTTATCCATTCTATAACGATCGATGAATCTGATAAAATCGATAAAATTAACACTTCATCGGCGTGTGAGTATCGATTTTTATCAATTGACCGATAAAGTCGATATCGTTTAAAATCAATTTATCGATAGATATCGATTTATCGAATGATTTTCCGATATCAATTTTTATCGACTGACTACCCCGGATGTACATAGCGATATTCTCGCTGTTTCGCCTATGGGATATGGATATTGATATTTCAACTTTTTGCTACCGCAGGGACTGTAATTAAAAGGAATTAACATCAAACAATGTCACTTAGGTGTTTGCACATTGCAAAGTATTAGCCAGGGAACTAATTGAGATTGGACTACAAGTAAGAGATAATCTCTTACTTGTAGTTCAATCTTTTTTGAGTACGAGTATGACTTTTCAAACCTAGTTCGTGTGCCCTACAGTAGATAGCCATTTATCACACCAATTTTACATATACCTAGAGTCTCGTTATTCCTCGCAAAGCGAGGTTAATAAATTTGGCGGCCGAAGGCTGCTCGGGTCTCGGGAGCTGAGCCGCGCGAATTCGAGCGAAAAATATATATATATATATATATATATATATATATATATATATATATATATATATATATATACCTGAAGATGTCCGGCAGTTGCCTGGCAACAAAAATCACGACCGCTGACAATGGCGTATTATGTTTATTCATGGCGGCCGTGCCGGCGGCCGTTTAACCTTACTCATAGTCTGTCAAAAAATGTTTACTTTCGATGAAACAACCAATTTCTGATGCAAATGAGAAAGAACAGCAAAGACAACAACGCTGGATTCCAGAAGTGGCTGGAAATCCTTGTCCATGAAAATTAACTACCGAAACTCCGCTGAACGGTGACTTGAAATTCAGCGCAATCGCGATCGAGCAACGAAGACGAACAACGAGAGCATACATTACAAAGACTTCGAACAGCCTAGGCACACCGTTTGACTAGGTTCAAACGCCTTGACAAAATGCCTCCATTAGAATTCTGAACGAAACCGATCTGGAGAGGCGACACCGACTGGAAGTGTTGGACAAAATGATTCTGTTTGTAGACGCAACGAGAGGCGGCAAGAATTACACGATCAGCTAAATACTCGTGAAGAATATCTTTCATACCTGATACAGTACGTAGGGAAAAGCAAACATTGATTACAGGAAAGGCTCAGAGAAGAAGAGCGATTAAGAAATGTAGCTCAAATCACCGGCTAAACTACTGAGAGGATAATCAAACACTGAAAAATAATTCTCTTACTACACACTGTAATTTGATGTTTATTGATATTCTCACTAACGTCACTAAGGAACTTTTTAAATGATCAAAACTACAGATAAATGATCAAAACTACAGATCACACAGGTGGAAATTATTTCCCAAATATACAACATTTACATGATGTAGCATTGTTTGTGAATGAAAGAGTGATCGAGTTGTATACGTAAACAGTATCTTGAGTTTACAGAATTCATAAAATAGTTCAATAAGAAATAAGTAACGAGAATTTCTGTTTACAATTTGGATAAAAACATTTTGTTAGGAAAAAACAATTTTCTGTTAGCAATCATGACCACCTAATGACTGTAATGTCAATGTGTAGCAACCGTATACATGTAGCTAAACACATGACACATCAACATTACTGCTTCACATTTATTATTAGAACGATGATCAGTATCTTAAATCTCCTCACAATATCAGTGTACGAGCAAGTACATAGAGTATACAAATTGAGAACCTGATCACCTTCAACATAAGTTGTCTGTGGAAATTGAATACAAATTCACTGTAGCTTTATGGCTATGTGAACTGCATTGACACCAGTAAGGAGAATGTACATCAACAAATTAATTTTGATTTCAAGATTTTTAAAGGCGCTAACTGGTCATGAAGGCCTAAGTCCTGGTCTTAGCCTACAAATTCTCCATCCAGGTCTCTATACATTGCTTATGGTATTTGCAGAGAATCTGTCGCTTCATCTTGAATATTCTTGTTTTGTAATCAATTTTGTAATTCCCATAGCCTGTATCCAAAATATAGTGTTGTTACTGCTGGGAGAATCTCATGCCACTTTCACCATTGAGTTGTTATTTTTTGGACAACATCACTTTTCAGCAGCAGTAACCTCCTGTGATCTCAACCATTCAAACGAATAGAGAATTGCATTACCAATTGTTTGATTCCCAGTATATAGAAGAAAAACTATACCAGTATGTAAAGGGAACAGGAGATAGCACTAGCTCACAAGTTTCAAAAATGGAATTTAATTGAGACAATCAAAATAAACAGAATACCACTGCATATTGTCCTGAACCGAAGATAGGGGGGGGGGGGGGGGCAGTCCCATGGCAGTTACATGGCAGTTACGGCGACCCACAGCTCAAAACCTAACACTGACCAACACCAGCTCTCCGAGAAGACAGGGCACAAAGAACAAGTTAAATTGAAGAGACTGAGAACGAAAAGTCTCAACTTTAAATGAGGTCATTGCCATCAAGCAACCCAACCTCTCCATTTAAATCAGAAATTCCATCTCTCCCTCCCACATCGCTAAAATTTTACAGTGCATCCTCCCCCAAGCTTCGCGAGGTTCTGCGAGACACGTATTTCTAGTCACAGTCAATAAAGAGGTCTGACAAAGCCAAGGCTTGGCTGTGTCTAAACCTCTCCACCTAGGGAAAAGATAGGTGGGTGAAAATATATAGCGTGGAATTGAAAACTAAAATAAGGGCTAGCCTGCGTAGCAGGCGCATGAAAAAAATGGGCGCAAGAAAGAACGGGGCGCGCGAGGGAGACACGCGAGGAGGAAAGGAGCGCCTGCCCGAGAGGCCCCCCAAAATCGTTTTTTTTCGCACTCTGTGAGTGCGGAAAATTCCTATTGGTTGAGAGGCTCCCGAGGGAATAAGTGGTCGCGTTGGGCGAGAAAACTGTCACTC
>JAJGOT010000495.1:0-302500 GCA_022457155.1 Cladopsammia gracilis | reverse complement strand
GTTCATGATGTATGATGTATGTATGTGTGTGTATGATTCTCCTGCCCATTTACATGCAGGACACCTAAATCGATACCCATGTTAAGACCACAACGCCGGCTAAAAACACATTGGACCGCAAAACCACCTGAACTCCTTTATCCCGGTTTCCCATCCCCGCACCTCTTTTGCTTTCTTTTTGACTTTGAATTTGCCTCTTTTGCGTCTTTACCGTCACATACATTATCTTGTTCATCCCGCTTCCGCTATCTCGTACCCATTCCAGAGTGAAAGAAAGAAAGGGAGGGAGAGAGAGAGAAAGGAAGAAAGGGAGGAAGGAAGGAAGGAAGGAAGGAAGGAAGGAAGGAAGGAAGGAAGGAAGGAAGGAAGGAAGGAAGGAAGGAAGGAAGGAAGGAAGGGAGGGAGGAAGGGAGGGATGGAGAGAGGGAGGGAGAAAGGAAGGAAGAGAGGAAGGGAGGGAGGGAGGGAGGGAGAGAGAGAGAGAGAGAGAAAGGAAGGAAGGAAGGAAAGAAGGAAGGGAGGAAGAGAGGGAGGGAGAATGAATGAATGAATGAATGAATGAATAAACTTTATTTAAACACGGTGTTTACATCAGTAACTAACTGCTTTACAGAAAAGCCGTGTGCTAAAAACGTTTACTATTCCAATTATACAATGATAAGCAACTATGTAACACTAACTAGAAGACAGCGAGATTGTTAATCTGTGTTTTAAAAACGGAGAGAGAATTTGCAGATCTGATGTTAAAAGGAATGGAATTCCATATTTTTGCTCCAACAAAAGAAAAACTACTAACTTTTGCAAGTTAAGTATTATATTTAGGTAGGAGTAATCGACTTCCGCTCTCACGAAGTGTATAAACACTATTACTCTTTTCGAAAAAATCAATGAGATAACCTGGAGCTCTTTTATTCATAATTTTATACATCAGGATCGCTATATGCTTTCTTCTAATAGTCTCCAGATCATCCCAATTCAACCTAATTCTTTTCGAATATTAATTGATCTTTCATCATAACCCTTATGGGTTATAATTCTGGCCGCTCGGTTTTGTAGTTTTTGAAGTCTTGAGGTCAGAGTTTTATTCAAGTTGCCCCAAACTACATCACAGTAATCAAAAAGGGGTTTAATGAGAGACTTGTATATAGTTATGAGGGTATTTTGGGGAACGTACCTGCGAGCTTTTTTTAAAGCGGCTAGTCCAGATGAGACGCGTTTACATAGACTGTCGACATGTTCATCCCAAATTAAACGTTGATCAATCATTACCCCAAGGGATTTTGTGGACTGAACCCTGTATATTGGCTGGCCACCAATGTTCATATTGGAACTACTAGCTTCAATGTTAGCTAGGTTGAAATCAGAGGCGCAATACAAATACTCTGTTTTGAGAATATTCAAACTAAGTTGGTCAGCTAGTCACCAATTTTTAATGTTATTCAAATCGTGGGTAACTTCACTGTGAAGGCACTTTATTGATCTACAAGAGGTTGTAATGCTTGTATCATCAGCAAACATTCGTGCAGTCGAGAACTTAAGGCACGCAGGAAAATCATTTATATAAATAAGAAAGAGTAGTGGTCCGAGGATCGAACCCTGTGGAACACCACAGGTGATTGTTCGCGGTTGTGAAGCGCTTCCTTCAACCACGCATAATTGTTTCCTGTTACTGAGATAAGATTTGATCCAGTCCAGGGTCAGTCCACTTATACCATATAGTTCTAGTTTTTGTAAAATAATATCATGAGATACAGTATCAAAGGCCTTAGCCTTATCAAAGGCCTTAGCCTTTGAAGGAAGGAAGGAAGGAAGAAAGGAATGAAGGAAGGAAGGGAGGGAGGAAGGGAGGGAGGGAGGGAGGGAGGGAGGGAGAGTAGTTATGTAAGGGACTATAGCTCACTTTTTAAAAATTAACGATAAATCCCCTATAATTTAGTGACAGCCGTTAACATTATGGTGTTTTGTCGTTAATTTTTTGATCATTATAATTTAGTGACACATGTTATATTATTGACGAAATGTCGATAATAATTTGTCGTCACTCCATACAATACGGTATATATTTTAATCGATACATCACATTGACAACACAGTACAGTTAGATGAAAAAAACTTCATCTTCAGGTAATTTTGTGGTTTAACATATATGCTATTAACCTTCACTTGAATTGAAACTTCTTCACCAATATAAATACTATCAATTAACAGAACCATTTTGACTTTTTCAAGATTTTTCGTAGCGATTCTTGTTAAAATTTTATCACTTTGTTTTGAATGTATAAGCTTAACATTAAACATTGGTGGTTTTATTAATCCAGTAACTTTTGTTCCCATACCTTCAAACTGAAAACAATAAAAAATATCATCATTAGTGATATTTAAATGCTCCCTACAAATATCTCTAATATAAGTCATACAATCAACAAACTTTTTTTCTTCTGCTGTCATTCGTCCGTAAAACGGTATGGTGTAACCAAGTAGTTCAGTACTTTCGTTTTGATTATAAGTCTCTTTTGCAACAAAACTGTAAAGAAATGGCGATTCAATTACTAACGGACCTTTATAAGTCTCAATGTAAATTATTTCATTGCTGTCGTGGAAAATAAAATTTGTTTTTGCAAATTCTAAAACTTCTGAAGGATCCATGTTGTTATATTACCACATTTATTTATTAAGACGATTTTTTCATTTCTAGAAAAAGAAATGAAAAATAAACAGATATTCAATCTTCTTCTTCATCTTCGCTTTCTTCAGGTATCGATAATAGCGATTCTCGTTGTGGCAACGGTCTGAAATATACCTCATGAACCTTTATCTGAATCGAAACAGCTTTTTTACCGATATAGATACTATCAATCAGCAAAGCTAATTTTGCATAACAATATGTATTTAAATAGCTGAGCGGTTCAACTTTTTTATTTCCTTTTGCTTTGAATAGCGATAAAAATTTATTCGACTTTTCTGAATAATTGAGTTTAGCATATAATATTGGTGGATATTTTTCTAATTCCCAGTCCTTGTAATATAAAAGACCATTTAATTCGCCAGCAGTTTCTCTTCCAAAAGTGTCTTTTAAGTGCTTGCGACAAAGTGCTTCAAAATTTTCCAATGAAATATGAAACTCATCTTCTTCCCGTGTCGGTTTGCCATCTTTGGACCATAAACAGACCGGTATAGAATAACCAATGAAATTTGAATTACTTTCGTCTTCTTTACTTCTTCTTTCGGTTACACCAAAACTGAAAAGAAACGGTGTTTCAACGACTAGCGGACCTTTCTTATTATCACCGTAATTGGTCTGGATTTTAATCCTTTGAAATTTGAAAAGGTCATTTTTTATCGGTTTACTGAAAATAATATCTTCATTACGAACATCTGAAAGACTTGTCAGTTGCATGTTGTTATTATTACAAATTTATTTCCTTAAGACCATTTTTACAATACTTACAACAGCGTTTATCTTTCTTATGAATACAGATACCGTTTCCACCGCATTCTTTGCAATAATATTTCACTCGATTGTGTTCACAAAACTGATTTCCACCGCACTCCTTGCAATAGTACTTGTTATTTCCATGAATGCAGATTCCGCTTCCACCACAATCTTTACAAACATACCGTTGTCTACCGTGTTCACAAATCCTTGATCCCGAACACTCCTTACAATTGTATTTATTTTTCCCGTGTGGGCAAAGTTTTTCTTTACGTTCTGGTGATTTCACAGGTTCTTTCAATTCTACAGCTTGTAAAGCATCGATGAGTTCGGCTTTCCGCATTAGATACCATCCTTTAATTTTCTGCTCTTTTGCTTCAGCTTTCAACTCTTTCACAGACTTTTCCATTTGTTTTATAAGGTACTTTATATTTTTAATACCATTTTTTTGATAAACAAACGCTTTCGAGTCGTTTGTTTCCGAGAAATCGGTCTTAATTTATTCATCTTTTCCGAGAATTCAGCTCATTTGCATACGTGTTCATTGAGGCGAAACGAGTGTAAGGCGCATGCGTATGAATCGCTTTGCGGTACGAGACACTTGACACGTACCGCATGTGTGAGCGCGATAACTTCTTCCTATATATATAGTTCGATCGAACTATATATATTAATAAGTCTGTAATTCGATAGAACTCAGGGGGGAGACGGTTGGCCACTGTCAGAACCCTGCTTACGGTTCATACGATGTCAGACCTACGGGGTAGCAGTGTAGTTGAGTCAGTTGACTACGCTCTGGTGAACCAGCCCCGGCCCAACTGATAACAGGGGGGGTGCTCAAAGATCTCTTCGGAGAACTTAACCTCACCCAGAGGTATAAAATGGGTGACACCCGCTTTGTCAGCGGGAAAAGTCCTCACTTCGGTGAGGCACAGAAACAGCCAACCGAGCACCCCCCGACCAGGGTTTTGCACTTTTTTATGAAGTGTCACGCTTTGTAGTGATGTTGTGAACTTTTACTAGAGGTTCATATATATCTAATTCAGCTAAAGCATCGATGAGTTCAGCTTTCCACATTAGATACCAACCTTTAATTTTCTTCTCTTTTGCTAAATATCGCAATTCTTTGAAGGTATATTTTGTTCGATTTATCAATGGTCTTTCCCATTCATCTTCCATTGCTTTTATTTATTTAATACCAAATCTTTATGTTCAAATGAACTTTTTATCGTATCGATCTTCGATTCGACTATTTATTGCTGGACATAAATCGATGATTATTTCATCGATCAACCTCATATCGTTAACAAACGATTCGTGATCGAACTGTTTTCCACGTAAACAAGACCGCAAATCGACCAAAACTTTCTGGTATGTCGTAAATGCAAATTTACTCATCTCAATCCGTCGGTTATAATTTTTATAATCAGTAAATGTTTTAACCAACAAACCTGCACCGGAAATGACACCTAAAATTATTGGGTTCAACGTAATTCCGCCGGCAATCGTACCGCCTGCGATAAGAGACGACGAACTCAATTTACACAAGAGATTCATCCGTTTGAGATGTCTAAAAGTCTTTTTATAACACCACCATTTCTTGTGATAAAAACTGTAAAGGGACTTGATCACCATTAATTTTGTCTCGTCGATCGATGTATCGATGTGGTTAAATGCAAAAAGATCGTATTTCATTTTATAAAGATGACATACTAATTTTAAAATGATCGCATTCATTTTCATTCTTATCTCTTTTATAAATGAGCATGTTCATAGTCCTCAATGGTTAAGAGAAACTCGAGACATCGCGAGAGAGGTCGTAGAAGCGCTTGAACACGCTACACACTAGTGTGAAAGATCATCTAATTTATTATACGTAGCGTATAATAAATTTTAATTCGCGTAAAAATTACACCGTCTCAATCCACAGACTTACCAAACATTTATTGATGGTAGTTCCTTGTAAACTTTGTATTCTCACACGAAATTCATCACATTCTTCCAGAGCGATATCGTTAGTTAAGTGACAGACCTGTTTCTTACCACCCTCTCCCCTTCCTATTACATTGTTTATCAACACGGCAATATGAGGGTATGTTTCGAGCGTATCGAGAATGTTAACGCAACATTTTACAATTTTACACTTAACCGGAACCATAACATATTCATCTCCTGAAAATAGAGTAAACATCTGATTCGCAGTTCTATTGTAAAGACCGTGAATTACAAACGCACCACCGCTAGGACTTGGTGAATTGATAATTGCGTGATTGTTCATATCCAAATCGGTCTGCATAACCATTTTCCTACTCTCCAAAATATAAGGAGAATCGTAAACACTGGCCGGAACATCTGAGTGGTTTCCTCTTATTCCGTATATCACTAGGTAAGCTTGAGCTTGCGAAGCTGATGTTGGCGAGCCACTACATTTTAAATCGACCATTATATATTCCGGCGGTGAAATTTTCCACTTATGCAGATTGATAATACTTCTACTGTAATCCGTAAAGTTTTTTGTCGATTGTTTATTTATGTTGATAGAAGTCGATTCAACATCGACGCTGACGCCGCTCATCGTAGGTAGAATAAATTCGATACAAACGGTATATTCACCCTCTGGTAATTTATACATATTAAAACCGATTCTTGAGGCGTAGCTATTTAGTGGATGTTTGTGTAATAAAAGACTGTAAACTTTTTTGTTTAACGTATGCGGTGACTCCACCAAATCGACTATACCGGTGACAGTCACGTTATACTCGGAAGAGCTTTCGTCAACATTTTCCATTAGGTACCTAAAATCATCTTTCAGCGCTGACGAGGTGGTGATGTGCGATTCATCGATATATTTTTTAAGCTTCGCTTCTAATTCTATCGTATGAACTACCACACCCCCTATCTTGAGATCAAGATTTTTATCAGCGCCGTCAACATAAGATTTATTACATGCGTCGGAACTGTTTTGCGGATCTTCTAAATTTATAATCTTATGGTTTGACATATCGAAATCTTCACCGGACGGATTACTCATTTTACCGGAAATTATATGATCCACGTATATTTTATTGGCCCCTTGGTCGGCGACCGTCGGGTCCTTTACATTATAAACCGTATTATTTCCCATATCCAAACTAGTCTCCATCGGAAACGTCTCTTTTCGAGATAAGAAAATATTCCTAACATCGTTGTAAGAGACAAGATTGTTATAATTTGCTCCTAAATCGTGATAAGTCTGTTGTTTCGATTGAACAACATTGAAACGTTCTTTCAGATCGATATTTTTCACAACCTCATGTGTAGGTTCAGGAGCGTTGGGATGAAATTTTTTCAGAGTCACCATATTGACAGCGGACAGATCATCATCTTCGTCCGTGTCCATATTGGTGATAAGTTTTCTGTTCATGTCGATCTCTCCGGGAAGAATCAATCTATTTCCTCGAAGATCTAAATCACCGGTCATATGAGTGGACCCATCAACAAGAATAACATCTGTCGGATTTGGCTTTGTTGATAGCGCATTTTCCATCTGATGTTTTGTTATCACATCATCATTATCAACTCCTTCACCAACATTTACAAGACGTTTTTGTTGAATATCGTAATTGTTATTGACATCTAATTTCAAACCGGCATTCTGATGTACTTGTTGATTAAAATTTTTTATATATTCAGATATATCGACATTACTGAATCTTCCGATATTATTGAAAATACCCATACTCTATTCTTATTTCATATAATTTTTAAAAAGTCTCATCAAAGTTCTTGGTAACACTTTTCTTTTCTTTGTCTAAAAATAAGAATTCATATGGACCGAGTTTATCAAAAAGAACCGGATCTATTAGATTTTCTTGAGCAATCAGATTTAAATGTTTTTTAGTCGTTGGTGGATACAAAATCATGTGGGAACAGTTCTGCCGTAGTTTTTGGGGAACATCGTAGTAGGACTGGGATAGATAGATCGGGGAAATTTTATGATGTCGACCGTCTGTATAATGATTGGCGATTTTGTTTTGAACTGTTTGGGGAGCGTTAATTAGATCATCAAAAACCACCACTTTTCTATTATCGATCGGATAGTCTGTTGTGTCCATAATATCATCTTCTCCAAGAAGTTCTAAAATATCATATCCAACTCTTTGACTGGCGTTTTCCATTAATTTTTTCAAGTCTTGAATTTTATCCTGATGTTGATTTGGCGAGTATAGATAAATCTTATCATAATAAATGAGCGGCTTTCTAAGAATATGCATTAAGGTGTTTGTTTTTCCACATCGAGTTTGACCAGTTATTAACATACGAAAATCTTCATTAAGAAAATCATTCAGCGAACGATTATTATCGTTATTTTTTATCACATCATAATTCGGTATTTTCATTTTATTTAATAAGGTAGATAACTTAAATGATTTTTTAATAAACTTAAGTGTTTATTTTACAGATATTTTTTAATAAACTTAAGTGTTTATTTTACAGATATTTTAAAATAACTTAAATGTTTATTTTACAGATAAATTAAATAATAAATTATGGATCTTGATAAGATCAAAAAATATGCAGATTTAGAATTTGAAGGCTTTAAAATTGCTAAAGCAGTTACCGAAGTAAAGAATGAGGTAAAAAATAAAGAACAAGTTCGCGATGTTGCGATGAGTGATTATTTTAAAACTCTGAGAGAACCGCTAATTGAACAACAGAAAAAAACAGATGAAAAACAGGACAAAGTAATTCAACAATTAAAAGAAAATCAATTGGCTTTGACCAGCGGTTTCAAAGATTTGGTTGAAACTAACAAGGATATTTTAACATTGAATAAAGAGCTACCATTTCCTGGTGGTGACCAACCACCTATACCTGCAATACCTCAACCACCACCGAAGGGCGAAATAATAACTGCTGAACCAAATAAGATGTTCACAGAAAACGAATTAGAATTTTTAAAAGAAACTTTTCATGAACCTAATGAGCTACTTAAAATGAATGAAGAACAGTTAACTGAAACTTATAATGAAGCTAAAGATGAAAACAGAAGTGTCGGAATAAAAATAGGTGGTTTGAAAAGGAGAAAACCAAAGACAGAAGAAGAAAAACAAAAACTCGATTATGATCTGAAAATATATGAAAGAACAAGAGATATATTAGACAGATATTTAACAACGATTAAGAATGTAAAAATTTTACCGCAATATACAAAACAAAAACAAGGTGAAGGGGTACGCAAGTACAAACAACCAAGACGAAACGCTTATAAAATTCAAAAAAATAATCAATATGGAGGACTATTGATCGACATACCTAAATTAATGAAAGATCTGAAATTAAACGCTTATCGTGGTGGAAAATTAATTTATCAAGCTGATGCTGATAAATCTCTGATTAATTTACTAACGAAAAGATACAATCCTAAAACAAAATATAGTATGAACGCTGTAAAAGTTTTTAATGATTTAAATATGTTGAGTAATTTACCTCTTCATAAATCATCTGGTAAATCGAAAATAGTCGGTTCAAGTATAGTTTATTATAATGATCCGAATCAATTGGCAGATAGGATGAAGATAATAATCGGATCGATGGCCGCTGGTAATAATTCACCTGTTTTGAGAAATGATTTATCGCAAATAATCGATGAATTGTTAAGAATAGGAGCAATCAATAAAACAATTCATGAAAAATTATATAAAAAATATTTAGCGTAATTAAAAATAAAAAAAGTTTTATTATACAGATCGTATAATAAAATGAATGTTAACAGAACGCTAGTTTTCAAATCTATAGATGCAAGAAAACAAAATACCAATAATAAACCAGGAAACTTTACAGTAAAGTTTACTCCTGAGTTGAGATTGGACGATAATAAAGAATGTTATTTAGCATTGGATCATCTTAGTATGACTGCGAGTTGGCATAACATTCGTCCCGAATATGATAACGACAAACTAAAAATATCAAAAGATAAAGGTAAAACATATGAAACGATTACTTTTCCATCAGGGGTTTATGATTATGAAGATATAAATGATTTTATCCACAAAACGATTGGAAAAATACCCAACACGGAGGAATATGGAATCAGCGTATTGTTTGATCTTACAACTTACAAGGTATTTATTCAATTAAATGAAAATTTCCGCATCGATTTTAGTTCGAGTGGAAATTTTAATATTTTACTCGGATTCGAATCGAAAGTTTTAACGAGCAGCGGTTATGGGAAAAATTTCCCTAATATCAGTAACAGCATCGATAATCTTTACCTAAAATGTAGTTTGTTGAGCGATTCGATCGTTTCAGGAAAGCGAAGCAATACCTTATTCACATTCTCAACAAATACAAAAACAAGGTCTTTACCTTTTGAAATCTACCCAAGAGTGAATTATTTGTGGCATAAGATAAATAGAAAAAATATATCTGAAGTAACATTTTACTTAACCGATGATGAAGATAGAAATGTTGATCTGAACGATATTGATATTTCCATAACTGTAGTGTTAAAAGAAGTATAATTTTATTTATATAAATTGTTAAATTTATATAAATGGAAGAACAAAGAAGGATTAGAAATTTTGATACAGGAGAAATTTCTTATATTAACTCTATAGATCACTCTGTAGAGTATGGTTCTGGTTTCTTTGATATTTTTACAAAAATCGGTTCCAAATTAACAGGAAAAACAGCGAGTAAATTAGCTAGTAAAGCAGCAGAAAAACTTATTGAAAAAGGTGCTGAAAAGGTTGGAGAAAAAACTGGTGAAGTTCTTGGTGAAAAAATTTATGACAAGTTTTCATCCAAAGGTAAAAAAGAGCCTGCGGCAGCAGCACCACAAATTTCAGGCGAAACAAAAGGAGTTGAAATTATTAAATTTTTAAACGAAGAAAACTCTAAAAAAGAGAAGAAAGAAGAAGACAAATATCAATATATTAGAAATATCGTAAATGATTTGATTTAATTTTAAAAATAATTTCTTATTATAATTCATAATAAGAATGAGTTTCAGAAATCCAGAATTGGTCAAACGATATGAATACGTGGCCTTCGATTTGGAAACACCGCTAATCGATAATGTCGCAAATAATAATAGACAGGTTAAGGATAATTATCGATTCACAGTTGATAACTCTTCAGAAGCAAATCCGATCGATTGGTATAACGCTTATTTGGAAGTAGATTTCAAACTTGTTACACTTGCTGATAGTGCAACCGGTATAACAGCAGGACCAAATAACGGTAATCAAGATTGTACTACAACTAATGGTCATACATTTATAAAACAGATACAGGTTGAGTGCAACGGGATAACAGTTTATAATAACTCAAGAGCTAATGAAACATCAAACGTACTTTCCCTCTTAAAATATACAAAAAGTTATGCAGATACGATCGGTAAAGATCAGTTTTTATATTTAGATTCATCCACAGGAACAACAGAAGCACGACCGGCTCAAGCGCTATATAACGAAGGTTTTGCTAGAAGAAAAATTTTAACAGATGCTGCAGCTGTTAACAAAATATCGATTCCACTAAATCTATACAGTTATTTTGCAGCTTTCAAAAATAATCTTCACCCAAATATCAAGACAAATCTTCTTATAGAACTTGAAAGCGACAACAATATAATTTTCAGAAAAGGAGCTGCTCCAGATAGTAAAGTGATTTTAACAAAATTAAGATTGTGGTGTCCAAAAATTATTTTCAACGGTTTAGGTATGAAACAATATCTTGAAAATTATTTGAAACCCAAAAAATGGACTTATTTGAGAGAACATACCGAAATATTACAAACAACCTCTGTAAATAACTCCTTTCGAATAAGTACAGGAATTAGGAGACCGAGACATGTTTTCATTTGGGTTGTTCCCGAAGCAAGTTATAGTAATCAGGAACAAAATATATTTACTTTCAAAACATTTAGAATTGGAGCAAACAATCGATATTTTTCTAGAGCACACTTGGAAATAAATAATAGCATCCAGTATCCTCAATTAGAAATGACATCAGATGAGGAGTCAAGACTTTACAGAGCTTTGTTGTCCTACAGTTCCGCTTACAACGACTTTTTAAGTGGAACAATAATTGACCGATCAAATTTCAGAAATCTTTTTGGAATTATATACTTTAATCTTAGAAACCAAGAAGAAGATGTAAAAGATAGCGTAGTTTCACTTACTTTTAGATATGAATTAAACGGAGCAAATCCAACAATTTATAGATTAAATGCTTTAGTTTTACATGAAAAAGAGATAGAGTTATACACATCATCTGGAAAATTATTAATAAAAGCGTAAATCTAATTAAAATTATATTTTGTAAAATAAAAATGGCTACAGCGTATTTTGCATATGGAGTAAATTTGTCTCAAGGACAGCTACAAAGGTTGAAAAAAGCATATGACGATAATTCAGAAATTACGATAAGGTTGAGTAAGAATAATTTGAAAGGGTCACATGAGTTGATGTTGACAAAAACCCAGATTAATAAGATTAATAAAGCGCTAAAAAACGGTACCGGTACCGATATCAAAATATCTAAAACACAGATTCGTAAAGCGATCATAAAAGGTGGAAGTTTGTGGACCTCTTTGTTGTCACTCGGTGCAAAGTTGTTACCTTTTGCTACAAAAGCAGCTACAAAGGTAGTACCTTTAGCTACAAAAGCAGCTACAAAAGTACTACCTCATTTAGCTACAGGAGCGCTAGGCGCTTTGGGAAGTCTCGGTATCGATAAGATTTTTGGTAGCGGTATTACGATACCGTTTGATTTTCTTCCTCAACTTGCAAAATTAAAAGGATTAACACAAGGACAAGCGGTAGCGGTACAAAAAGGTATGCAAAGCGGTAGCGGTATAACATTCAAACCTACGCAAAGACAGATAAATGGAGGATTTTTAGGAACACTTGCTGCAATCGGAATTCCTATGGCTATCGAATTAGCTTCAAAACTTTTTGGAAAAGGATTATCTGTAAGTCCAAGAGAAGGTAGAGGATTACAGGTACCAAAACTGCCGAGAGGCGGTTTTGAAGGTAGAGGATTACAGATTTCTCCAAAGTATCCATACCATCCTCCGCCTTTTTACGGATCATGGGGTGAAAAAAACCCAAATTTAGGGATGTACCGCTAAGTAATTTTGACCTCCTTGAATGGATAAAATATTTAAAAATACCTGATTTCAAAGGTATTTTTTCGAGAGATCAAACGGTAAGTCATATACATAAAACAGGTTGTTGTATAATTAATCTTGATGATAACATAGGGAACGGTACACACTGGGTAGCAACATTTGTAAAAAATAAAAATCTCATATATTATTTTGATTCGTTTTGTTTACCGCCACCACAAGATTTCATTGATTATGCTAATAAATTACGTATGGAATATCAATATAATATCGGTTACCCGTTTCAAGCTATAAAATCAGTAAGATGCGGTTATTATTGTTTATATTTTCTTGATAATATTTATAAAAAATCATTTTATGATTGCTTAAGTAGATTCAAAATTGATAATCAAAACTATAATGAAAAGTTTATTAAAAAATATTTTGTGTAATTAAAATTAAAGATTTTATTATACAGATCGTATAATAAAATGGAGTCGCTAACGTATTGTGTTAAGGAAAAAATAAAAACCGGTTGTACTGAACCGTCCGGTTATGAGATAGCCTCAAACGGTAGACCTTATTTTTGGTGCACTTGCGCTAATTGCGGAATCAAGAAAACCCGTTTCGTTAAGAGTTCGGAAAACTAGTTCAGCCCCCACAAGGTGGGGGCTTTGGCGAAATGGCTATGGAAGGATTAACGATGCATGCGTTACCTTGGTTAGGAAAGAAAGCTGTTGAAATGGGCCGTTATGGAGCAAGTGAGCTGTTGAGAAATAAAAATATACAAACCAAGGCGTTGGATTTCGCTCTTGACAAAGCAAAACCGTTTCTTGAAAATACTGCCTCTCAAATGCTGAACGAATTGTCAACTAAGATCAGGCCTGACAAAAAATATAAAACGGATAGAAAAGATTTAGATGGGAGCGGAATCGATGTTCATAAAATGATCGGTAAATTACCGAAACCGAAAGGAGGATGGACATTACCCAGACATAACTATACAGGACCGTATAATCCGCTAGACGACCAATTAAAATATGATCGGGAAACGGGAAAAATACTGGAGATCTACGATAAACCGACGGGTACAACGGATGCCATAGCTATGCAGCATGATGTCGATTATTCTGTGTGCGCAAATAAACCGGAACCGCGTAAATGTAAAAACGACGCGGATAGAAAAATGGTGAAAGCTTTGGATAGCGTGCCCTATAGTGATCGACAATGGGGTCACTGGTTAGCTAGAAATACTATCGACGTAAAACAAAAACTTGGGTTGGGAAACGGATAAGGCCGCCGAGTAGTAACGTAGAGACGTGGCAAGAAAAGCTTGCATATGAAATACATAAACCCATAAGACGAAAGTTTACTCGGCGGCGTGTTATTGTAAACGGAATCGATGAGATATGGTGTTCTGACCTTGTCGAGATGCAGAAATTTAGCAGGTGGAATAAGGGATATCGATATCTTCTCATGGTGTTAGATGTTTTCAGTAAATACGGTTGGATTGTACCGTTGAAGAATAAAAAAGGAGAGAGTGTCGCAGAAGCGTTCAAATCGTTATTCAAGAAAGGAAGAAAACCGAAAATGCTGTGGGTGGATAAGGGTAAAGAGTATTACAACAAGAATATGAAAGAATTGTTGGATAAAAATAAGATAGTGATGTATTCGACAGAGAATGAAGAAAAATCTAGTGTTTGTGAAAGATGGAACCGTACGATAAAAGAGAAAATGTTTAAACAATTTACCGTTCAAAACAATACAAAATATCTTGATGCGTTACCGAGGATATTGAAAGAATACAATAATTCAAAACATCGAAGCATCGGTATGACACCTGTGGAAGCATCGAAGAAAAAGAACGAAAGTGCTGTTTATTTAAATTTGTACGGTAATATGAAACGTACGTACACAAAACCATCTTTTAAAGTTGGGGATAAGGTTCGAATATCAAAATACAAACGCCTTGTTTTCGATAAAGGTTACACACCGAATTGGACTGAAGAGATTTTTACTATCGATAAGATTCGATACACTAACCCTATAACTTATAAACTGAAAGATGAGCTTGGTGAGGAGATAACAGGTTCTTTCTATAAGGAAGAGCTGCAGAAGGCTGTTCAAGACGTTTACCGTATTGAGAAAGTGATTCGACGAGATGCTCGAAAAGGTAAAGCGTTAGTGAAGTGGAGCGGGTATAGCGATAAATTCAACCAATGGGTAGATCTGAAAGAACTGAAAGATCTGTAAAAGCAAGCTTTTTTCATTTCATGAACGTGAAATGAAAATTTAAAATGGTATTAAAAAATAAAATATATTGATAATAATACTTACGTATGGAGTCACAAACGGTTAAACAGCTTAGGGCAATTGCGCGGGAAAGAGGATTGAAAGGTCATTCACGTTATAGGAGGAAAGCGGACCTGATCAAATTCATTGAAAGTAGTAGAGCACCTGAACCTCTCCCACCACGAGGTATCGTAAATTTTATAGATGAACCTTCACCTCCCCCATCAGCTACACATAGACCGTCAAAAGCAGGACCAAAACCTTATCAGATGAAACCCAAACAAACCCGCAGGCAGAAAAGAGAAGAGAAAAACTTTGAAGTGCCCTCACCGGTTGAACTGGTGAACAATAAAGCTAAAGATAAACAGATCAAGCGGCTCAAGAAAAAACTCCAAAAGGTGAATAAAAAGTTGAAAAATAACAAAAAACAGAAAAACAGCTTGGTTTCAAAACGAAATTCACTCAAGAACGCTCTTGACAACTTGAAAGGAACAACCTTGTTGGAGCATCCTTATGAGATAATCAAGATAGGTGAGAATACAAGTAACAAGTTCAAATCGTTTTTCGATATATTCAAAGTTAAAATAGTAAACCCACACCTTTCAGGTGTATTCGATATCGATAAATTACTGTTAGAAATAGGGCTCAGAGTAATAAAAGAGAGAGGGTTACAAAACGGTGACAAGATTCGATGGATACTTAGTCATACGAGTTGGCATAAACCGGTCAGTACAAAACGAATCACGATCACAGATCACCTTGGGACGGATCTCGTCGAAGAGATAGCTAGATTCATTGAATACAAGGATGTACCGCTCCCCGAGGTCAAAATAGAGATTCAGTCGATAAAGGTTCCCCGGGGTATGGGCCGATTACGTGTGACAAAATTAAATGCCAGCGATAAAAAGAGTATAATCACAATCAAAAATAATGACTCAATCTGTCTTGCACGAGCAATAGTGACGGCTCGTGCAAACATAAATAAACAAAAATGGACAGCATCTCAGTTGAAAAACGGGTTCAATAGCTCGAGAAAACTGCAGAAAGACGAAGCTATCAAACTTCATAAAGAAGCTGGAGTCGAAATTAACGAGGAAACCGGTTCTACCCTCGAAGATGTAAAGAGATTCGCGGAACATCTTAAGATTCAGATAAACATTGTAGACGGTGATCAGTTCAATGATCTGATTTTCACTACTGAAAGTGAGTATGATGGACAGATGATATACCTTTACAAAAACAAAAACCACTTCGACGTTATCACAAGTATGCCAGCGTTCTTGAGTAAAGATTATTATTGTCACACCTGTAAAAAACCGTATACAAAACGCGATTGTCATAGATGCCCCGCAAAGTGTACAGCATGCTTCAAGTACTTTCCACACGGAGTGAAAAAGTGCTCTTATCCACCAATTCCATGCGATAAGTGTAATAGGTCTTTCTTTGGAGTAGATTGTTTTATGGAGCATCTACGTGAACGATCCTTAGGGATTAAAAACGATACTGTGTGTAAAAAAGTAGGTAAATGTTTGAAATGCGAGCGTACAATTACATCTTCTGAAAATGATGGCCTAAAGAATCACATCTGCGGATATTCAAAGTGTAGTAATTGTGGGGAGTACTGTGATATGAATGAACATCTTTGTTTCATGTCTCAAACAAGATGTAAGGGTGGAAAATGTCAAGGTTACGGATGTACTCCTGAAAATAAGTGTTATCCTTGTCAGACAAGAACTGATAAATACATGTTCTATGATTTCGAAGCAATTCAGGAGACCGGTGTTCATGAGGTCAATTTAGTCGTCTGTCACGATTTTTATGGAAATAAAAATTCATTTGAAACGCTCGACGAATTTTGTAAATTTATTTTTACCAAGGAGTATGAAGGGTATACCTTCATAGCTCACAATGCAAAAAGTTACGATGCTCAGTTTATTCGAAATTGGTGTATAGAGAACAGAGTGAAACCCGATATTATTTACAACGGAACAAAGATTATGTCTATGAAGGCTGAGAGTGCTAGATTTATTGATTCTATAAACTTTATCGCTGGTCCACTATCATCATTCCCAAAGACATTTGGTTTGAAAGAGTTGAAAAAAGGGTATTTTCCACATTTATTCAACACAAAGTGTAACCAAAACTATGTAGGGCCGATTCCTGATAAGAAATACTATGATTATGATCAGATGAAACCTTCAGCGAGAAAGGAATTCTTAAAATGGTATCAACAACGTATTGATGAAAACTATGTGTTTGACATGAAGAAGGAGATGAGAGATTACTGTGATAGTGATGTAGACATCCTCAGAAGAGGTATGTTGATTTTTCGAGAACAGTATATCGAGTTAGGTAACATTGACCCTCTTCAATATATAACCATCGCTTCTGTATGCATGACCATGTACAGAAGTAACCACATGCCTTGTGAAAAGATCGCTGTTGTAAAGGAAATTACACGTGGAGAGACCTACAGTAAAAGTAGCATCGCATGGTTAGATTGGATTTCTCAGAGAGATGGTGTTAACATAAAACACGCTCTGAACGGTGGTGAAGAAACTTTACCAGATATCGGAAAGGTTGACGGGTTTTGCGGGAATACGGTCTACGAATTTCAAGGATGTTTTTGGCACGGTTGTGAGAAGTGTTATACATGCGACACAATCAACACAAAAAATCAGATGGATATGTTAACTCTAAGAAAGAGGACGGTAGCGAAAAACGATAAAATTAGAGCTGCCGGGTATGAACTGGTTGAGGTTTACGAATGTGAACTGAAAAAGGAGAAAGAGTTTGGTAAATTTCTAAAAACATGGAATCGGTAATTTGTAGGACCTCTTAATCCTAGGGACGCATTTTTTGGTGGACGAACAAATGTAACAAAACCGACCTACACATTCAAAAAAGGTGAGAAAGGTAGATATGTCGACTTTGTTAGTTTATATTCAACGGTTCAATTCTACAAGGATTATCCGGTAGGTCATCCTACAAAGATATTCGATCCTCCTCAAGAGTACGATGAGAATTGGTTTGGTTTTGTGAAATGTAAAGTTTTACCTCCAAGAGGTCTTTATCACCCTGTGTTACCGGTAAAAATAAAATGCGATAAGGCTGAAAAGCTGCTATTTCCGCTCTGTAGAGTGTGCGCTGAAAATAAGATTCAGGAATGTACACATACAGATGATGAACGATCATTCATCGGGACATGGTGCACAAATGAATTGAATGTGGCGATTTGTAAAGGGTACAAGGTACTAAACATATACGAGGTGTGGCATTTCGAGGCTAAATCTGCTAACCTTTTCAAGACTTATGTAAGAAAATTCATGAAAATCAAGATGGAATCGAGTGAACTGAAGACCGGTCAAGGTTGTACATATAAGAGTGTTGATGAGTACCGGTCAGTTGTTGAATCAAAGTTAGGAATCGAGCTTGATGAGATTGAGTACAATCCTGGAAGGAGGGCAATCTCAAAGTTGTCTCTGTGTAGTTTATGGGGAAAATTTGGTCAGCGTAATAACATGAATCAGACTGTGTACGTCACTGAACCACCTAATTTTTACAAGATCTTGTTAGATGAAAGCATAGATGATCTGAACATTCAATTCTTAAACGAAGAGATGGTTGAAATGACTTACAACTTGAAAGACCAGTTCGTTGACAATAGTAATAACACAAACATATTTATTGCTGCCTTCACAACCAGCCACGCTAGAATGATGCTGTATGAAGTGTTAGATAAACTCGGTGATCAGGTTCTCGGTTTTGACACCGACAGCTGTTGGTATATCGAACGTGAAGGGGGACAGCGTATCGAAACAGGTGACAGCCTCGGTGATCTAACCGATGAGTTAAACGGACATTATATTACCAATTGGTGCGGTTCTGGTCCAAAATCATACAGTTACAGTACAAGTGATGGGAAGATGGAATGTAAGGTCAAAGGTTTCACTCTGAATCATAAAAATAGTCAATATATAAATCAAAAAACGATGAAACAGATCATCGAAGGTCAAAAGGAACGAATAACAACCGTAAACGAACGAGCGATAACTCGGGATCCCTCTACAAAACAGGTTGTAAATAAGTACCAGAAAAAAGACTTTCGGATGTGTTACGATAAACGGTGTATGGTGAAGACTGAATCAGGTATCGAGACGTTTCCATATGGATATAATGAGTATCGATTAAAATATATACCGTATTGTATGGAGTGACGACAAATTATTATCGACATTTCGTCAATAATATAACATGTGTCACTAAATTATAATGATCAAAAAATTAACGACAAAACACCATAATGTTAACGGCTGTCACTAAATTATAGGGGATTTATCGTTAATTTTTAAAAAGTGAGCTATAGTCCCTTACATAACTACTAGGGAGGGAGGGAGGGAGGGAGGGAGGGAGGGAGGGAGGGAGGGAGGGAGGGAGGGAGGGAGGGAGGGAGGGAGGGAGGGAGGGAGGGAGGGAGGGAGGGAGGGAGAGAGAGAGAGAGAGAGAGAGAGAGAGAGAGAGAGAGAGAGAGAGAGAGAGAGAGAGAGAGAGAGAGAGAGAGAGAGAGAGAGAAAGGAAGGAAGGAAGGAAGGAAGGAAGGAAGGAAGGAAGGAAGGGAGGAAGGGAGGGAGGAAGGGAGGGAGAGAGAGGGAGGAGGGAGGGAGGGAGAGAGAAAGGAAGGAAGGAAGGAAGGAAGGAAGGAAGGAAGGAAGGAAGGAAGGACGTAAGGAAGAGAGAATGGTAGGAAAGTAAAAGACAATTTGATGAGAAATAGAACACAAACCGCGGTGATAAACATATTGAACTTATTCATTTTTGATAAAAACTTGACGTTTCGTATGCTACTACATACATTTTCAAAAGTGACCGTTAGTGTTAAAAACGATACTAATATAGTAGTAAAAAGGGACTGGGACCGAGATTAAGTACAAAACTTAACAGTTGATCTATAAAAAGAAACAGCTAATTAATAAAGCATCAGCTTCTCGCTACTGACGTTTGCATTAAGAGCTGGCTTTAGTTCTTGTATAAACAATGTTTCTTTGATTTTACAGTGGAAATCAGTTTTACCCGACGCTAAGATATCAAAATAATCCCACTTGATGTTGTGTCCAGTGGTGTTAACATGGTCAGCAATGGCTGATGTGCGGTCATCCTTAGCGAGGGCCTTAAAATGCTCAGTTTTTCTATCATGAAGCCGTCGTTTAGTTTTACCAATGTAAAATTCTTCACAATCCCAACAACTGGCTTTGTAAATAACTTTAGACTGTTGAGAACGATTTAAGCGGTCCTTGTACGGGAAGAAAGATTTGATGCGGCGAGTGTTTTGAAAAATAATTTTAAGGTTGACACAAGAGTAAAAATTGTATACACAAGATTTAAGACGTTTAGAGATTTGGTTGCTATGTAGACCTAAATAAGGTGGCAGGATAATAATATCTTTCTTAGGAACAGTGGAGACATGGTTGTTTGACTTGTTAATGTTTCTGTTTATAACATCATTAATGTGAAAGTTGATTATCCCTCGAGGGTAACCGTTCTGAAGAAGAAGCTTTCGAAGCTCATCAAGGGCAGATTCAACAGCAACAATGAAGAGGAGCAAATCCTGTAGCAGCGATAAGTGAGGGTGCGGATGAGATTTATTTTGTACTTGCGCGGGGTGAAGGAATCCCATTTGGTGTATAACCCCGTGAATGTTTTCTTCCGGTAGATGGAAGTCATGAAAGTGTTGTTTTGGCAGCGTTTAACAATCTTGTGTATACAATTTTTACTCTTGTGTCAACCTTAAAATTATTTTTCAAAACACTCGCCGCATCAAATCTTTCTTCCCGTACAAGGACCGCTTAAATCGTTCTCAACAGTCTAAAGTTATTTACAAAGCCAGTTGTTGGGATTGTGAAGAATTTTACATTGGTAAAACTAAACGACGGCTTCATGATAGAAAAACTGAGCATTTTAAGGCCCTCGCTAAGGATGACCGCACATCAGCCATTGCTGACCATGTTAACACCACTGGACAAAACATCAAGTGGGATTATTTTGATATCTTAGCGTCGGGTAAAACTGATTTCCACTGTAAAATCAAAGAAACATTGTTTATACAAGAACTAAAGCCAGCTCTTAATGCAAACGTCAGTAGCGAGAAGCTGATGCTTTATTAATTAGCTGTTTCTTTTTATAGATCAACTGTTAAGTTTTGTACTTAATCTCGGTCCCAGTCCCTTTTTACTACTATATTAGTATCGTTTTTTAACACTAACGTTAACCGTCACTTTTGAAAATGTATGTAGTAGCATACGAAACGTCAAGTTTTTATCAAAAATGAATAAGTTCAATATGTTTATCACCGCGGTTTGTGTTCTATTTCTCATCAAACTTCGATGGCCCAAGAATAAAAATCTTTACGACAAAAGACAATTACCTAACGAAAAAATGTCAGGAAAAGAAAAATTGTTGAACAAAAAGTTTCAAAGCAACTTTCCCACAACTGGGATAAAAGAGTACAGGTGGTGAGAAGATTACACCACCCCTACACGTGCACCCAACATAAGACAACATTACCTACTATTTTACAACCCAAAAAAGCGCAAGGAGGCAAAGTCAACAAAAATTAACGGGAACTGGGATTAAAGGGTATGGGTGGCGGCAAGATCTCGCACGCCAAATGAGCTGTGTCTTCTCGCACGTTTGCTTTGTTAGACTGCTCACACTATCCCAATCATCAAACCGTGAACTAACGTGCATGCAGATTCCCAAGACATTCCACCTGCATTGCAGGCGCCGGTTTATTTATAGGGCGAAATTTCGAGCCTCTCCGCTCCGCGTGTTCCCCTCGCGCGCGCGTCCTCGAAATTTCACCCTTGGCCGTGTAACCCAGGCCCTAAGAACGGACTGGGTACTAGTGTAGTTCAATGGCTTCTCTCACAGCTCTCATCTTTGTGACATCTGTCGTATCATCGCGGTTTGAAGTCTTTGTAACTCACTTCATGGACCGTTTTGATTCAGTTTAGGTAAGTAAACTACACTAGAACATGTTTAAATGGTATTAAGTACATATGCCAGGTGCGTTGAAACATTTTCCTTCCTTGTGTAGATGTTACAATGATTGCAATAATTCAGAATCATTGCATTGAAACCATTCGTATCAACACAGGACGTAACAGATCGATCAAAATCGATCATCGAAAAGCTGGTCGATAAGTCAATAGTGGTCAATATTTGTCGATAATTGTCAATCGACTAGTTTAAATTGTCGATAAAAGTCGATAATCACAAGATTCAAGGACTGGTTATCGATTTCTATCGACTATTTCACCTTGGGCGACAAAGGGAATTTTCCTTGCTATTAACGCATGTTACTTACTTAAGCAATTAATGAAATCCTGAAAAAGTAAATGGTATGTTCTTCCATCCAGAATCCAATGTTTACCTCGAAAAATCAACCCTGGTTTGCAGGGAACTTACAAAGAAGTTCGAAGCTGACATTAAAAAAATTAAATTTACGTTCCCTGAGCCACGTTTGGTTTGGTCAGCACCGATACATGTGTTTTATTTGCAAGGGGAAGGGGCCTGAGCTTAAAAGGACAGCAGAGCTAGCAGGGGTTAGCGGAATAGGAAAAAAAAAAACGTCGATAGCCTTGCGTGTTTGCTAAACCAACCCGGCAAAGCCCAGTGCATTTGCCAAATAAATTGCTTCTTTCCATCAGTTTGTTTGTTGTTTTGGTTTTGGTTGTGTTCATGCGTAATCACATTCAAGGTCATACGAAGATTGTACTAAGCAGATGAGTCGGACAAAAGACAGAGAGAGGAGGTAATTAAATCTGATTAAACACATGTACGTCTGTGTACTTGTGTGATTTGATTTGCAAATAATTGAAGCCTACTTTTGCTGGAAGGAAATAGAAATATGAAGAGTAATTTCGCTTTAATGTAGCTTCAGATTACAGTGCAAAATAAAATATTGAAATTTCAGACGGTACGCATCTGTGGTCTTGTTCTCTATAGGCTCTAAATAATGTTCTTTAGTTTTCGATACTTTTTGATTGAAGTCGATAGAAATCGAACTTTAACAGTAAAAGTCGATCAAAATCGATAATCACAAGGATTCAAGTCTTCGATTTTTATTGACTTCCGATATTGGTCGATTAATTATTATCGACTTTAATCAACAGTGATCAATTTTTATCGACCATCGAAATTATCGATCTGTTACGTCCAGATGAACACCATATTATAAATACTTCATCATTGCAATCATCTTTTGTACATGGTTGAGCTTTAATATATAAACGATGAAAGACCGACACCCTTCGTGCTTAGTTTTATAGCTTTTATTCTTTGTCTTCTCTGCTGAAAGGAAAATCGGAAAGCTACACTGTAAGGTAACATAAAATAAAAGAACCGCTGAGAACGTCACATGTCACATGTTTTCTGTCACATGTTTTCTGTGTCAAATGAGTCAACATCAATTTTACTGTAAGGTGACTCCCTAGTGTATTGATGCACTTTTTTAGTTTAATACAGTCACTTAAAATAGCGTTATATGATGTAAAAAGTATTTATAAAATAACTGCACATTCTAATTGGTCAGAAACCTATTGACTGTTGTGCCGGTAAACTCATAGAAAACCGCGCAAGAGAAACTGTAAAATAACCAAATTCCAATTTTCCAATATTGCATCACCACATGGGTGAGGACAAGGAATTTCATAACTCTTTTTTTGTATCATATTACATATTCTGGTCTGAGAACAGAAAATCTGTTTATAATTGTAAACAATAAGTTGCTGCTCAAACCTAAAACAAAAATTTCCTGTGAGTAATAACTTGAATTAAATATTAAGCTTTTTAAAACCAAAAACATGCAAACAAAAAATGGCTTATCAGCAAAAGAACACTAAGCTTATTTAATATTTTGAAACTGATATCAACAACAGGAATAAATTTTATTTAACATTGGCTTGTAAAGCCTTACGTGCAGCAATGAAAGACAATAAAAAACCTTGATATGTGCTTTGTGAAGTTCACTGAGCTGAAGGTTTAATGAAAAGATCAAAATGGATCCTAGAGAAAACAATGGCTCTGAAACTGAGAAAATTTTCAATTAAAATTCAACTGAAGTTTATAAATCTAGTTTACAAATCCTAAGATAACTTCTTAAAAAGTCAGATATGCAGAGTGGAATAGACCAATTCCAATATATTAAAATTCATACTTGGCTCCGAGGCTTAGGGGAATAAAACAAAACAAATTAATTATTCATCCCTGAACCTCGATGTGATTTCTTTTGTTTTATTCCCCTAAGCCTCGGAGCCAAGTATGAATTTTAATATATTGGAATTGGTCTATTGAAAAGTAAAGCCACAGGGAGCCCAGACTCACAATGAGAGTCCTCAATGACAAAAGTACATGTATAAACTGTAAGGACTTATATGGATTTGTATGGATTTGTACGTACAAACTGTAACTGAAGCAAACAGGCAATGATGTGAGCTGCAAAGACTTCAAAACACAATCATACGACAGATGGGAGTAGCCACTGAAGACACTAGTTCCCAATCTGTTCTCCGATATTATTCATTTGCAAAATGCGTTTTTAGGTTTATGGATTATCGCAGGCAGCCCAGGCTCAACAGGAATCCTCAATGACAGAAGTATTAGGATTTGTATGGGTTTTATCATGAGTTGGATAAAATATCAAAATTATGAATAAACAGCCATTAAAGTGTATTTCTTGGCAGCTTTATGGCTTCTAAACAGCGTTTCAGCGAGTGTTTCGTTTTCTGGTTTGACTTCATCTAAAAGATGTAAAGGGAAAACTCAGATTTTGTAGGCTTCCAAACTTCCCTGGCTCAGTCACGTTTGTGGCGATGGATTATGGACACAATTTTCTGGATTTCCCCTTTAAAGTCTTTGATCATTGAATATATTTTCTTCTTTCAGCTGATAAATTTCAACTGATGAATTTCAAAGTGCTTAAACTTTTCATCACTTTTGTTGAACCTGTGATTTTTTCAGTTCTTTGTCAGTGGCAGCAAGTCTAGTTCATTCATTCTTTTACCCACTTTGATTGGTTTTCCCTCATCGTTCGATGAATATTAATAGAATAAGCTACTTGATAGATGTAAAATTACAACAAAGTTCTTTCATTACAAACCCTTTTCTTAGTTATTTCATAAAAGCATATTATAGAACCCATTTTCTATGAGTTTACCGGCGTTATAAACCCACTTGTAAATCCCTGCCCTTTGGCTCGTGATTTACAAGCTTTTCTTGTGTTCTCCAACTTCCGCATGGGTTTATAATGCTGGTAAACTCATAGAAAATGTGTTTTTTGCTTAAATAGCAATGGACAGCAATAATGCAATATAGGTAAATAAATAGATAAATAAACAGATAAATACGGTAATACATTTAAATAACTAGTATGAGTTACAAAAAAATGCCTAGTTTTCTTGTCTTGTCGGAATCTGGTCAGCATTAAAACAATTCTATAGTTGTTATCGGTTATTGTTTAAAATTACAGATACATGTACAAGTACATGAGAGAAGGATAAAGTAAGGTCAAAAGTACAACTAGCTCAACCCAAAAGAAATTCTGCTTGCTTCTGATCTCAAAAATTAGATACAATGTATTTGATTACTTTCATTGAGTTTATTCATAAAGAGCAGTTTGAGTTGAGTGTCATAAAACCAAAACCAAAGTAATATTACTGTGATCAATCACAACAGATGCAGACAATGCAGTGAGCCAATCAAAACTCAAAGCAAATGCATGCAGCCGGTCCCAAGTGTGGGAAACGAGTGCAAGTGAGTCGAGATTGGGTTTAATTTGGTTTTACTTCTGATTTGTTGATAAAGAGGCACAATGTTTTTTTTAGCCTATCACAAAGCATATCAATGCAAAAATAAATCAATCACGAAATTATTTTAATGCTCAATTGAAAACCATTCTATACACTGTACCTGTTTTAAGCTCTGGGTTATACAACTTGGTAATGGATTTTGGGTGGGTTTATAATCAGATGGCTTACATTTGGGAGGGCTTATAACCCGTATGAAAAACAAAGTTTGGTAATGAACTGATATAAACAAAGTGAAGTTGCAGCATAATTATCAAGATACTTGAAGACGAATGCTTGTGTGCATGGAGTTTCTAGTAACTGCTGTTTACATTGTGTTCAAAGTGAGATTGTTAAAATCTTGGTTGTCAGTTGAGAGAAGCTTAAGTAGATTGACTCTTGAAAGTAACTGGATATATATTTTAAATGCCATCTCCTCTAAAGAAAAAAAAAATGTATTGTATTGTATTAAAGAACTGGTGAGCAAAGTAACCTTGCCCATATGACAAGTAGGGGTGGTGATTTTTGCTGATACCCAGTTACTTTTGACAACCCTTTTTCATGTAAAATACTCAACTGTAATATGAAGATCTGATGAGGATTTTATGGAGTTACTCTGACCATATTATTTTTAAATTTGTGTCACCCACTTCTTCCATTTAATGTATGATATTTTTGTAAGAAGTTGTATGAGGTTTTGTGAAGATGTGAATCATGTGTTAGAGGAAATAAACATCAAAGGGCTGTAAGAGTCATCTCTTGAATATGAAACAACATAAGGTTTGATAAGTCCACAGATCGGTTTTAATTTCCCATACTGAGTTTGAAGTCAAAGAATTGAAGAGTAAAACAGATTTAAAACAGCCAAAACGACTTAGCCTGACAAAAATATGCATAATTTTTATTTGTGTGAAACAAGACTGTTTTATAGACAACTGGATGACATAATTACACTGGAGAATTAAAAAACGTTTGCTACAGCAATCATCTTTTAATGCATTATACACTGGGGAATAGACCTCTGTATGTTTTGTTTTCCTAATGTAGGTCATGTGATGTTCTCAAGGGAATTTGTCCTTTGTCTTTTCATAAATTACAGTACCCTTTTATAAAAAAGAAACAAACAAGAAGAAAGTCAAACTTGTTAATTTGTTTTTGTAAAGTGGGACATTGTTCATGTTTATCAATGTTAAAACAATAGCCATTTCAAGTACAGTAAGACTTTTATCTTTTTAATCGCAATTGTAGTTATAGTCTTAGCTTTTAATCTTATAGTTATAGTTTTTTATTGTATCTTATAACTTTTATCTTCTAGTTGTTTTGTTATATTTATTTACTTACAGGACCCCATTGATAACAGTGTTTTTTAAATACTGATGGGTTTTATCCTGTTTAAATATTCGTCATTATTATTATTATTATTATTACATGTATTACTGCAAGTTAAGCCTCGTAGTCAGGAGGCATGCCTTCTTTGTTCTTGGTACAAGTGTTAGTGCCACGCATCAACGTCTCAACACTAACATTTGCATATTTAGTTGTACAAACATAATGGTACAACATGGCTTTTTTGTTTGTTTGTGATTTAAAACCTTCTTTCCATTTGTTTTAAAAGTCAGAAGTAATCTTGTAGGTTTCTTTGATTCCAGAACACACTCACTGTGCTCAAGCACCTGCCGGTTAGATGATTGTATTTTAAATTCCGTTGTGCTACAAAAACAAAGGAGATTAAAATAATTTTAATGCACATTGAAGAATGTTATGGTATTTTTTAGGAGAGGCCTTATATGTGTTACGTGCATTTCAATGACAAGCTTGTTCACTTTGCTTGCATGCAACCATCCTAGAATTGTATCTACATGTAGATATTGCAGTGATCTGGTAAAGCAAGACTAATTCACACTTCTTTCCATGATTGAAGCCAAACCATGTTGGATCCTGGGGGACACAGTCTCTAACATCCCCCCCCCCCCCCCCATTCACTCTGCCCCCACCCCTTGTGACAGGAGTCTGGATCTACACTGAAACCCTCTTACTAGTAGCTACATCTATTTTCTTGCATACTGTAGCTTGATTTCCCAGCTATTATCTGACTTTAGCCTAGCACTTGATAAAAAGGCTTTTGATTGAGATTGAGATTCTGCAGACATTTTATCATAAAGAGAGGGCCAATTTTCAAAATTCAAGTTGTCCGCTTGTCTCTCACTTCTCAAAAAACAGACTGACAAATCTCGTAGATTCACTTATAAAAGACTGAACATGAAAGAATAAATCATTATTTTGGGCTAGCGAAAGAAACCGCATGTACCAAACAGAAGAGCTGTTAAGTTTACAATGATGTGGCTAATTGGTATTTTTTGGAGCTCAATTAGACCAACTTGAACAATATCAATGTATTAATAAATCATGAGGAAAATACAAGAGAAATGAAAGTTTAATGAAGGTTTGTAAAATTAATCCTGACACAGAACAGCTATACTGGTACTTTATCACTGATACAGAATACTAATAGGAGTGCTAATCAGCTCTTTTGTAAGTAAAAATAATATATGTTTTCAGCAAAAACTGTATGAATTTTTACACTGAGATAGCAAGTTGCACCATTGTAAATATTCATACAGTTCTGTGGCTAATATTTTAAGTATCTACTAATTGTAAGGAGTCTTTTTTCATTGTCAACAGCTAATGTTCACAATGTGTTGTGATGTTTACAATGTATTTTGAATTCTGCTGGACATTGGAGTATTAAAAATAACTCTTTTGAAGTCAGTGGCTTGAAAAATGAGCCATGTAAACTTAAAGCAGTTCCTGGGGACCTTATTGGCCTTGATTGACCATCTGCTGTCATCAGATATTTTGCAAAATATTCAGTTCAAGCTTAATTTCCAGTTGCCAGATGTGTTACATATGTAATAATCCACTTATTTCACAAGTTATAGAAAGCTACATGCCACCTTAATTTTGCTAATGGACCTTTTTGCTGATGTCATGTAAAGATGCAATTTTGTGCTTTTCATCAGAAATATTATAGCCCAAATCTAAATATTGGAAAGTTTGGGCCCTCATACATGTATTTCTGTGAGTTTAAGGCAGATTTCCAATGTCCCAAATGTCACCACATATACAACTTAGTTGGATAAAAAGATTCTATAGAGCAAAACAAAAGCAGAACATGCAGTTTGGTGATAAACTCGATAAAGTGCAGGATTGCAAAGATAAAATTGAATCACAGTTCATCAAAATAATTATTTGATTTATTAGCCTGTTCCAGGCTCTCAGATAATTCGAACCCGGGACCCTACGTATGCAAGGAGCAATGTCCACATTACAATAACAATTCATGACAAATTCCCAACTTAATTCTACTTCCTCGTCTCTGATTGGTCCATTTTTCACCTGTCAATCAAATGACGTCAGACTCTCTCATGACGTTACCTGCTGCTTTCTGATTAATCCATTTGGGTCACGTGTGCCAAATACCTTTCTCCTATTGGCTAGTCCCGGTACCGACTCCTACCACTACTTCATGTACACACCTGAACACAATTTTTCTCATACCGCAAGGGTCACGTCAGTGAGCTTGGGCCGCCTGTGGTATTACAATTGAAAACCCACATCTCTCATTCCTCCACGTGCCTGTACATGTGATCTCAGTAGGACACATCCGAAAGGTCAAGGTTCATTCAGCACGGTAAATCAAGTCGCTCTTTGGCAGAGGTTCACTCGCCAGATACCATGCACCTCTTGAGAACCTCTAATTTCATTGGACCTGGTTATGTTATCAGACAACTGTATTGTTTTCAGGGCTAGGGTCCATTGTTCTGTTGTTTGTTCTATTGTTTTCTCAGCCAATCCTGTGAGGCGTTCCGAGACGTGCATACCGCCTCTCACTCGCGGTTTCGTCGCTCGTTTCCGGTCTTCGGCCGACAATTCTCACGAAAGCGAGGACAGGCTGTCAACCATTAACAAATCGCGTATTTTTCTCCGTTGTACGTTAGTAACCTGCTGCACATTCCCCAAGCTAACATTGTTAAAAAAATTACTATACTTATGTAAGGTGTGTGTAGCTTAGTTAGCAATTTATGTAAAACATTATTTTCGACCGTTAAGTATTTTATTAGAATTATTACAAAATATTTCCCTCTCAGGTTAATGCCCAAAACTGAAGAACATGCAGATGATAACGGTCCATAAAATTGACTGAGGGTCTGAACAATTTAGAAATATCTCTCCATTGCGAGACGACTTTAAAATGCAAGAACTGTGGCAAATATACATCGTATGAACCGTGAAAGTGACAAAATACATAAAGATTGTCAAACCTTGATGTGCTGCATTATGATAAAATGGAAGTACATGTAAATGTGAAGTTGCACAAGGTGGCGTACGGTGGGGAGAAATCTTTTGAATGCCTTCACTGCGGGAAGTGTTATAGTCGAGCAGAATCCCTGAACCAACATGAACGAATGCACAACAGAAAGAAGTCTTTCGCGTGCGATCATTGTGGGAAATGTTTTGCTGTAGCTGGAAGTCTAAAGCAACACAAACGAACACACAGTGGAGAGAAACCTTTCGAATGCGATCAGTGTGGCAAATGTTTTGCTGCAGCAGGACGCCTAAAGGAACACAAACGAACACACAGTGGAGAGAAACCTTTTGAATGCGACCAGTGTGGCAAATGTTTTACTGTAGCAAGACGTCTAAAGGAACACAAACGAACACACAGTGGAGAGAAACCTTTTGAATGCGACCAGTGTGGCAAATGTTTTACTCAAGTAGCAGGTTTAAAGCAACACAAACGAAAACACACAGGAGAGAAACCTTTTGAATGTGACCAGTGTGACAAATGTTTTACTCAAGTAGCAGGTTTAAAGCAACACAAACGAACACACAGTGGAGAGAAACCTTTTGAATGTGATCAGTGTGGCAAATGTTTTCCTGTAGCAGCAACTCTAAAGCAGCACAAACAAACACACAGTGGAGAGAAACCTTTTGAATGCGACCAGTGTGGCAAAAGTTTTACTCGAGCAGGAATTCTAAAGCAGCACAAACGAGCACACAGTGGAGAGAAACCTTTTGAATGCGACCAGTGTGGAAAATGTTTTCCTGTGGCAGCAACTTTAAAGCAACACAAACGAACACACAGTGGAGAGAAACCTTTTGAATGCGACCAGTGTGGGAAACGTTTTATTAAAGCAGTTGATCTTAAGCGACATAAACGAACACACAGTGGAGAGAAACCTTTTGAATGTGACCAGTGTGGTAAATGTTTTACTCTAGCCGGAAATCTAAAGCGACACAAACGAACACACAGTGAAGAGAAAAATTTTGAATGCGACCAGTGTAGCAAGTGTTTTAGTCATCTGAAAAGTTTGCAGGACCATATCCGAACACACAGTGCAGAGAAACCTTTTGAATGCGACCAGTGTGGGAAATGTTTCACTCTAGCAATTGGTCTAAAACAACACACACGAACACACAGTGGAGACAAACCTTTTGAGTGCCACCAGTGTGGCAAGTGTTTCAGTCAATCAGGAAGTCTAAGTCGACATAAAAGAAAACACAACGGAGAGAAACCGTTTAAATGTGACCAGTGTGGCAAATGTTTTACTGTAGCAGGAAATCTAAAGCGACACAAACGAAGACACAGTGGAGAGAAACCTTTTGAATGTGACCAGTGTGGCAAATGTTTTACTGTATCAGGAAATCTAAAGCGACACAAACGAACACACAGTGGAGAGAAACCTTTTGAATGCGACCAGTGTGGCAAATGTTTTACTGTATCAGGAACTCTAAAGCAACACAAACGAACACACAGTGGAGAGAAATCTTTTGAATGCGACCAGTGTGGCAAATGTTTTAGTCGAGCTGACGGTCTAAAGAGTCACTTAACAAGACACAGGAAAGGAATGTTTACTTTCGAGCAACCTGATAATGTTTTTAGTATCAGCGAACTCTTAACCAACATTATACAAATCAAACAGGAGTGAATAATGTAACTTGTGATACTTTTTTGGTTGGAGTGGCAACCGATCACCACTGAACAAATTCGTTTTACTGGAAATTAACGTTAGCAGACGAATTGTTAACTTGACAAGAAATCCATGTACACAATCCAATGCGCATTTAACTCTTCGCTTCATATTGGTGTAAAGGTAAATATAATATACTAGCAATTTTGTAATGTTCAAAGAGTACGATTTCTTATGTGAGGGGTAATAGCGTACATTATCAAGAGGCTACGCGTAGCCTATACTCGTGCCGGTCAAAATACAGGTGATTCCTAACAGGTATAGTCCAGAACATTGTGAATCTAAGGGGATTTTAGGCCCGGGGGGGGGGGGGGGGGGGGGGGACTCCCATGTAAAAATGACGGGGGTGCTCGTCGGAAATTTTCGAGAAACACCCTAAAAGGTACCAGAATCTCGTTTGATGGGAGTGGCTCAAAATAATTTTTACCCCTAAGACGTACCAATTCGAAAACAACACATGTGATATTCTGTCATTTTCCCTCTACCTCTCTACGTTCGTACGAAGGAAAATCATTTTCCTTCTCCAGAACGCTGACGCATAAATACACTACCACAATAGTAAAGGCAGGCATAGTGCGAACACTTGCCCGACGGTGGTTTAATGGATATTCAACACTAAGTTACAAATATAAATATTCAAAGAAATACATCTTAAGAAATTTTACAATATATATATATATATTTTTTTGTATAGGGCAATACACATTCTTTTATACACGAAGGCAGGCAAAGTGCGAACACTTGCCCGAAGGAAACTAAGTAGTACACGAATATAAAACTAGGAGTAATCGGAGATTAGGGTAGTGCGTTCGGCGGTTGAAAGGGGGGATTTTGTTTTTTGGTTATTGGGATAGATGAATATGTCTATGGCATATTGTCAAATTAAGGGTTATTGTGTACAGTGAAACCTGTATTTACTCTGTGTATGAAGACGATAGGGAAACTTTGGTAGCAGAAAAACAAATTACATGTAAATCCTTTGAAGTTTGTTGTAGTTGTCGGTAAAGAAAAGTGCTTGGCGGTCCCTTGGGAAAAGTGGAAAAAAGTGCACCAAATTTGCATATGTCAAAACGGTAATCACGCTGGCGAAAGCGAAATTCGCAAGTATTTTAATATATAAACAGACTATGCGCTTCTACAAATTCTCCATTTTCTTTGTAGTTTCGCTCGCCAAATTAAGATAAAGCTTTTCCAAACTCTCAGCCTTCATTTCCAAGTTTTCCACCGCGCTAAAAAATCACAGAAAGTTTGGAGTGTCTCCGGGAATAAATAAGCCGCGTTTGGTTTATCTCCATCAAAGTGAGAAAAACATTCGTCGCTTGATTCTTGCTCGTTTTCTGGCTTGAATCTCGCTCGTGTCCGGCCATAAATTTTCGAACGGGATGGCTTGAATATGGTCCGATTCAAGCTCAGTCAAGCCATCCGAAAGTCACGGCGGTACATATGTCTCCCTCTTTTCTTTCTCAATTCTCGTTTGTTTGTCTCGTTCGTGTCAGCCGAATTCATCGCCATGATTTGTTCTCGCTGATTAGCATATTTTATATGTTTTAGGACACACTAAGCGTGTTGTGCCAGCGTGTTGTGAGCGTGTAGTTCGGTGAAAACTGCAAAAAAGCTTCGAAAGCAGAAGGACGCACGAAAAGCACTGAGCAAGGATTCAGCAATATTGAAGGACGAGATGAATGAACTCGCCACGTGAGTTAGTTCGTCAAAGTGAGGCAAAACGTAAGCAAGCGCCTCAAAGCGAGGCAAATGTGTGTCGACGAACCAAAGCAATCTCGAAAAAACTTCCCTTATCAGTTGCACAGGAAACCCAATAATGCACATAACTCCCAACACAAATTAGGAGTTGCGTTCTCGTTCCTCGAACGCAACAATAAGCTAGCGAAATATGAACATACATCAATAAACAGCAGTTGCTAAATTAGCAGGCCTACTTAGCTTAAAGCGAAGCGCTACTCTTAGCGTCGTACAAAGGGAAAAATTTTAATTAACTGCAATCAATTTTCTATAGGCTCTTTAACATAATATTCAACACTAAATTACAAAATATAGATATTCAAAGAAATACATCTTAAGAAATTTTACAATTTTTTTTTTTTTTTTAACAGGGCAAAACACATTCTTTCATAGTATAATGTTCCAATAACTCTAAGCTGGTCGGCCAGGCCCACGATACATTTTATTATTGACAAAGGACTATAATATAACAATAACTCTTAAGCGCACCAGAGCCGGACACGTAAACCCTAAAAAACCAACTGTTGGATAAAATAGGGACCGTGTACCCCCGACCTATGCAGTGGTGCTACCTTTAGGGTTTTAAGGTGTTTTAAACTAAGAAATAAACGACTAAAATATGCGGCTAAAACTGTCGATAATAAGCCTTAAGGTACTACAATAAACAACTAAGACGAGAGTTAACTTGTTTGAACAATACAAGAGGCGCAAAGGCTGACCGTAGAATGACACAAATCTATCAACGGACACTTTTCAAACTCACGAACCGTGAGCCCCTGCGCATTTCACTAGTACCCGGTTCTCTGTACCGTGCCGGCAAAATATTAATTTATGCCAATCAAGATTATCGCAAATTACATTTTCTTATGGCCTAAAACATACGAATAATTTTTCTAAAGAAACTTTACAGCCCTAATATATAAACTGGTGAATCTCTGGATTCCAGTAGCGAAAAAGCGACAAACAATTAAGGGAATGTGGGCAAGCAATACCACCAGTCTTAGAAATAAAAAACTTTGTTCCCTTTCCCGTATTGACCTGTTTTTCTCGACTTCACAGATATTTCTAAAATGCCCTTCGTGCATCATAATGTCAGCAGCCTGTAAATCCAATAACTCAGCTACCCGAAAAAGCTCTACGCAAATCCTGAGATTACAAACCACACGAGCAAATGTAAGACAAATGCGATAAATCATATCTGGAGTGATAGGCTCCTTTTTCTTGACTGGTCCACTAAACATACGCTTGCTGACTTCGACAATGTTGCGAGAAAAAGCTGTATAAACAGGGTTACCCTGGGGACCGTGGTGAATCATGTCATGCACCATTTCAATGCGGAGAACGCGAAAGAAAACAGCAGCATATGAATTTTCTGTATAAAGATGAGAAAGGTAATCCGATACCAGCAAACTACCGCATGGGAGGACAAGAGAAATAACTTAAGACTTAAGATGATCGCAAAAACGTTTATAATGGCAAAGGTAATTTTTTTTTTTCTTTTCTTTTTTTTTTTTTTTTTTTGTTAATGGATGAGTTCGCTCTTGATGATAACAACTGTTTCGCCATATGTTGTCTTTGGCTACCCGGCAGGTTTCGCCCCGGAAGAAGACTCGAGCAAATCCTGGAAAGAAAAAATAACTAAAACATAAAATTAGTAGTGAGCAAAAGTATTCGTATGAAAAACCTACGAATCATGCACATCTGCAATCCGGTAAAATTATATATTATCGGTCACAAACTAACCGTGAATGCTGACGGCCATCCAGTAGAAATATCAGTCACAAAGAGGCTAATTGTCACTGCCACCCGGCAAAATTATCGGTCACAAATAGACCAATTGTCACTGCCACCCGGCAAAAATATCGGTCACATATAGACCAATTGTCACTGCCACCCGGCAAAAATATCGGTCACAAATAGACCAATTGTCACTGCCACCCGGCAAAAATATCGGTCACAAATAGACCAATTGTCACTGCCACCCGGCAAAAATATCGGTCACAAATAGACCAATAGTCACTGCTGTCCAAAACAATAGGAAAAATTACACAAAATTAGTCTAACTGCTAAAATATAACCAGCCCATGAAAGGGAGCCGAATGGCGAGCTTGTGTTTCGCCCTTAACGCAAAGCAAGGATGCCTTCGAAAAAATTGATAGTCTATAACAAAACCCCAAAAATCCTTGGCAAGTAGAGGCCAAAAGGGAGCAGATGGCCAAAATGGAACCACCAATGTACCCAGAACCCTAGAGTGAAACGTAAAGCTAAGGACCTTGGACAAAAGGACGGCAGGCGGTACCACCCAACAATTTTCACCATGCCAGTCTAGAAAAAATGTATCTACTCCTGAAGAGCCTGGGTACCAAAATCGAGAGTAAAACTTGGGAACTTTGCAATTGTATAATGCGGCAAAACAGTCAACAGAATGTGGGCCCCAACGTTGTCTAGTTGCTGGAAAATTTTCAGGGACAAGTTCCCAGTCATCGTAAACGATAATCTACTAAGATAATCGGCCTATTAATTCATAGAGCGCGGTACCCACTCAATATCCAAAACGATCCCATGCTTAAAACAAAATGAGAAAACAACATAAGCCAATTGGTGAAAAATGAACTTCATGCTTCCAACTAGAACAATACGTGCCACGCTTAGGCTGTCAGCGAACCATTTAACCCTGGAATTCAAAAGGAGCGAACTAAACTAGCCAAGAACAAATTTAATGGCTACTAACTCTCGATAGGTAGAACTCTGATCCCGCTCTGTGACAGAAAACATCCTATGGGCGTAAGCATCTTTGCCGAAGACATAGCAAAAATTACTCGCGTCGGAAAAAACAGAAAACAAACGCGGGGTAGCATAAAATACCTCCCTAGCATTAACTAGAAGTAGATTCTCCCCCAAAAACTGTAGTTCTACAAAGCAATATATGTCCAGTAAAAAAGGAGTGTCCCAATCTTGAGCCGCTCATGGAAATAATTTTCCCTACAACAGAGGCAAGGTCTCTAGTGGACAAAAGAGGGTTAAATGGAACCCTACCAAAACGGGCTAAGGAGTTCTCTATCCGGGTCTCGGTGATACTAACAACACCCTGAGCTCCATTCCAAACGATACCTAACCAAGTAGCTACTTGGACGGGATGCCACACGCTTTTATCCGTATTAACGAGAAAGCCAGCCGAACCCAAATCTGACCTGATAACATTAGAATTAGTCCTGGATAAGGATTCGCTTTTCTACACGTCCAGATAACCACTTTTAAGATTAAACTGGGTAAAATAGTTTCCCTTACTGAAATAATGTAACCCTACTTTCCAGTCCTCGAATTTAACCTTCCGTTTAAATATATGTTGATTGGCATATCTTAAATCTAAGATTAAGCGCTTTTTCCCAGAGCTCTGCACTGAAACCGAGAGAGGGTTAATAACCCGAAGATGGGTCTTGGGACCTGAGAAACCCTGCCGGTGGAGACCAACTCCAAAATGGCCTCCTGAACAAAATCGCGATGTTTAAGAGCGGAACGGTTGTTGTTAAATACCGACCTAGAAGGAATCGCGTAAAAAGGTATTTTGTAACCTTCCTTGATGCAAACAATAATAAACATGGGAGCGTTAATTCTTTCCCTAAACTCAAGATGGGCTTTAAGCCTGCCCTTAACATTAACTGTCACCGAGGTGACCAGTCTGTCCAATTCTAACTCACGATTGATCAGCAATGTCTACCTTCACAAGGTCCTCAAAGAATTCCGAGACTTCATCATAAAAGTCAACATCCAGGTCGCTATTCTGTTTTGCGTGACTGATCTCCGGAGGAACTGAAAAGGCCACCTTTGGCTGGCGCCCTGAAGTTTCCTGGTTTGTACCTGGCGAACCGCACACAATCGGCGCTCCAATGGCCCTTTCTCCGGCATCGGAAACAGGTGTCTGTTTGAGAAGTCAATCGACGGCCTGCAAGGTAAAGAAAAACCGCACAGAAGAGGAAAAAACAAGTTGACTTGAATGTAGATTCTAAAACTAAAAACTTCATCCATACTGACCACCGCCGAGAAGCTTACACGTGATGAAAACCTTGACGCTGTACACTACTATATATACATTAGTGGGGTCTCTAGAGACCCCACGCGCTAACACAAACGTGTTAGCGTGCAAACTAACATGCTCACGCTAAACTTCCGAAGGAAAATACATTTTCCCTCTACCTCTCTACGTTCGTACGAAGGAAAATCATTTTCCTTCTCCAGAACGCTGACGCATAAATACACTACCACAATAGTAAAGGCAGGCATAGTGCGAACACTTGCCTGCTATGCTGAAAATACAAAGAAAGGGCAATGGCAATACCTCGAAAAAATATCTCGTCATCACCAGCATATGAGCAAGAATCGCCACTAGACGCACTTCGGTCCCTGGCCGGCTTCTTTCCCGCATTCTGCTTCTTTTTCTCCAACCCTCGTTCCTGTGCTTTGCGAATTCTTTTCTCGTCTTCGGAGTCGCTGGCGAGTTCCTCTGTTTGGTATTCCTTGACGGCGAGCCAACCAGCTTCGCTTTTATCGGCGAGTTTGATGACCTTCTGCCGGCGTTGGAGCGTCTTCTTTTTCGTCGAGATATTTTTTAAAACGTTCAAACACGTCGTCGTCAGTGCTACGCTCGCGTTCTGCTGTGTCGGTGTTCTCGTTCTGGGGTGATGTTGTCTCGTCTCCTGGCATAACGAAGAACTAAAAACTTCATCCATACTGACCACCGCCGAGAAGCTTACACGTGATGAAAACCTTGACGCTGTACACTACTATATATACATTAGTGGGGTCTCTAGAGACCCCACGCGCTAACACAAACGTGTTAGCGTGCAAACTAACATGCTCACGCTAAACTTCCGAAGGAAAATACATATTTTTTCGGCTCAATACCCTAAAAGGTACCGCGATAATTCTAACGGTGGTCATTTTAGATTTTAGTACCCTAAGCGGTACCAATCTACAAATTTTGACCCCTAAAAGGCACGACGAGCACCCCCGTCATTTTTATATGGTAGTCCCCCCCCCCCCCCCCGGATTCTAGGGCTGTTTGTTGATGAAGTTGCCTTAACAGCAAAAAATTGTATTTGTAATGTACGGTACTTGCGGGAAAGCACTTACGTAAAACAGCAACAGGCAAAAAGAACCCAAACAAGGTCCGTTCCGAAATATGCCCTCTCTATTTTGGTGACAATTTTTAGTGTGGACCCTGTTTATCGATGAAGTTGCCTTGACAGCAGCAATTTGTATAAAACCTTAATTTGTTTCGCTTTTGCTTGCAAAACGACGCCAATCACGTCGAATCCCAAGTGCCGTGGGGTCCAAATTTCTCGCAGAGCATGCATGCGTATTCTCGTACCCAGATCTAACGCGATGCAGAAAAGTAGATACGAAAACACGGAGTAAAAAAAAAAAGAAAAACGGACCGAGGGCAAACCTTAACTCGTTGCCGTACCGGCACAAGTAATAACAATGGAAATGGTATTTTGCACAGAGGCTCTATCAAACTCATTAAGGCTGCAGTATTCCGTGTGACTGATTTCCCCACAGTAAATTTATCTTGGTAAACTATCCATGGATACATAAAAAAAAAGAACTAAAGAACCGCTCATGACATTTACCATGGTCCGTTTGACATCTAGAGGAATCCGTAAAGTGAATTACCCAGCATTTATCATGGTTAATAAAAGCGAATGTAGCCGCATTAACAACTTAACGATACGAAAACCCGAGTATAGTTTACCGCGGGATCATTTACCATGGAAAATGTCATGTACCGTGGAGTGTGCAACCACCGGACCTAATCGTAAAGATTGACTCTTGATTTACTTGAAAACGGCACTAAACAAACTTCAAACGAATAGATTTAGGTATACTCGAGTTCTTTTGAATCGGAATGTATCATTTTAGTGCCGGTCTTATGGTGTTTTCACACTAGGGCGAAACATGTCAGTTGTACAGTTATGTTTCGGTTCATGTGTAATTAGAAAGTTTTTGTGCGAGCTTATGTCTGCTTCCCAAAACAGTATTAATTATACAACCAGGTGTGAAACGTGTTTTGAAATTAACAACTAATTTGAACAATGAAATTACAAACATGTTTACGGGAAACGTGTTTCGGTGTTGATGTGTGTTGATGTGTTGATGTGTTGTTGAAACGTTTTCGGTGTTGATGTGAGTACGGCATGATGTTGCAAAATCGTCTTTTTAAAATTGACTGCTATTTCATTCAGTACGCATACGCTGTTGTTGCTATGGTAAACCGTTTCTTAGAAACCAATGGCAAAGCAAACAATTCCAGGTCTATTTTAATTCATGCATTTTTCGGTGGTAAAAGGATCATTTAGTGTGATGAATGTGCACCGTGTAACCCCATTTATTATCTTGAAACAAGAAGCTGTACACAGCTTGAACTCGTGGCGCCTTTAACTCATTGCAGCATCGATTCCCGAGTGAATTGAGTGCTTTTACGGAGAAACATAAGCTTGAAATTATGTCTAATCAAAGGCTCCTAAGAACCAATCCGAGAAGAAGAAATGCTAACGCGTAACGCGTAACGCAATATTGCTGAAAGCTTGCGTTTTCACACTGACACGGTTCGATATATATATATATATATATATATATATATATATATATATATATATATATATATTTAAATTAAACGTAAGGATTTTTGACGAACGAAAAAAAAAGTACATCACTTTCATAATGTCCAATTTGAAAAAAGAAAAAAAAGGAACGAAAAAAAAGGACTTTATGGAGAGTCGAACTCGGGCCGTCCGCGCCCCCAAGGCACAGATTCAATTCCACTGCGCTGTCCAAGAAGACATACTACCTAGAAACTAAATTTTATTACTTTAAGCTAGATACGCATCAGAACGCGTGTTTAGGTTGCAAAATCCTTTCAGATCGATTTTAATGTTGCACTAAAAACTCCAAATGCGAAACATCTGTAAGCTTATTGTTGATTCACGTTGAATTCCTGTTACGAAACGTGTTCGTAACAAAGCATTTGCTCACTAAGTTTACAGCTGATGGAAGGAGCGGGTGAGTGAGTGACTGAGAGAGTGAATTTTATTTAAACACCGTTGCCGATAACCCGTTCATCATGCTTTCACGTATACACGGGTTTAAAAGTAGGACTACACTGCATTCACTAGATTCGGTAGCTGACACTTAAGCTCGACTCGGAGCTTGGTCGCTAAGCAAATGGTAAGTTTAATTTATAAAACACAGAACTTGCCAAAGCAAAAATCCCACAGGAATAAGCGGCGAACACAATATCAAACGGTCCTATCCATCCATGAACGCCTTGAATTGTCTTGAAAATGTGCAATTGTACGCTGTAGTTCTTTATCTTGCTTCTCGGGTCAACACACGGAGAGATTTTACGGTATGTATTTCATGGCCGAAAGCCATATAGTCGTCGACATGGACTTAAATATGCGTGCATAAATTTGCATGCGCTAATGTGACACGAAAAAAAATAAGAAAAGTCAAAGCCGGATTTACAACTCGTGTGCTTCGCCACGAGTAATAAATTAAACGTCTTCATTCTCTTTATTTGTCTTACGGTCGAACCTTTCTACAACGGCCACCTTTTGACAGAACTTTCTGCTCACTGTTGAGAGGTGGCCAGTAAACTTTCTTTATTCTTGAATTTAGACGTAACATCTCAACGACCGTTCAACGGAAAGTATAATCGTGATATCGCTGTAGTTTGTGATGGTTTGTGATGGTTTAGTGATGGTTCGATGCCGCTCGTTATTTTGTTAGAGGAGGGCTACAATGTTTGGGAGAAGGGCAAGCCGTATTTCCGCGCCATTTTGGGGGAGAGCGACTAGATTTTAGGAAGGTTTTTTTTTTTTGTTTATAGCCCAAAGAGGTACTGACTATTGGAAGCTTTCCGTCCTTTTCGTCATTGCTGACGTTGGTTAAAAGTACCGTAAAATGCCGATTATAAGCTCTGGGCTTGTACAACTTCGTAAGTCTTTTTGGCCGGGAAAGAAAAATTATTGTGCTGAAGGACCGTTGTTTTACTTTATTTGATCTAAATTATTGCAAAGAATTTCCGTTAACGACCTGTGGTGTGCTGTGCGTTTACATATAGGAGAGAGATATCCGGAATAATGTATACATATAGGAGAGGGATAACCGGAATAATGTATACATATAGGAGAGGGATAACCGGAATAATGTATACATATAGGAGAGGGATAACCGGAATAATGTATACATATATGAGAGGGATAACCAGAATAATGTATACATATAGGAGAGGGATAACTAGAATAATGTATACATATAGGAGAGGGATAACCAGAATAATATATACATATAGGAGTGGGATAACCGGAATAATGTATACATATAGGAGAGGGATAACCAGAATAATGTATACATATAGGAGAGGGATAACCGGAATAATGTATACATATAGGAGAAGGATAACCGGGATAATGTATACATATAGGAGAGGGATAACCGGAATAATGTATACATATAGGAGAGGGATAACCAGAATAATGTATACATATAGGAGAGGGATAACCGGAATAATGTATACATATAGGAGAGGGATAACCAGAATAATATATACATATAGGAGGGGGATAACCGGAATAATGTATACATATAGGAGAAGGATAACCGGAATAATGTATACATATAGGAGAGGGATAACCGGAATAATGTATACATATAGGAGAGGGATAACCAGAATAATATATACATATAGGAGAGGGATAACCGGAATAATGTATACATATATGAGAGGGATAACCAGAATAATGTATACATATAGGAAGGGGATAACCGGAATAATGTATACATATAGGAGAGGGATAACCGGAATAATGTATACATATAGGAGGGGGATAACCGGAATAATGTATACATATAGGAGAAGGATAACCGGAATAATGTATACATATAGGAGAGGGATAACCGGAATAACGTATACATATAGGAGAGGGATAACCGGAATAATGTATACATATAGGAGAGGGATAACCGGAATAACGTATACATATAGGAGAGGGATAACCGGAATAATATATACATATAGGAGGGGGATAACCGGAATAATGTATACATATAGGAGAGGGATAACCGGAATAATGTATACATATAGGAGAGGGATAACCGGAATAATGTATACATATAGGAGAGGGATAACCAGAATAATGTATACATATAGGAGAGGGATAACCGGAATAATGTATACATATAGGAGAGGGATAACCGGAATAATGTATACATATAGGAGAAGGATAACCGGAATAATGTATACATATAGGAGAGGGATAACTGGAATAATGTATACATATAGGAGAGGGATAACCGGAATAATGTATACATATAGGAGAGGGATAACCGGAATAATGTATACATATAGGAGAGGGATAACTAGAATAATGTATACATATAGTGATAGGAGAGGGATAATCGGAATAACGTATACATATAGGAGAGGGATAACCGGAATAATGTATACATATAGTGATAGGAGAGGGATAATCGGAATAACGTATACATATAGGAGAGGGATAATCGGAATAACGTATACATATAGGAGAGGGATAACCGGAATAATGTATACATATAGGAGAGGGATAACCGGAATAATGTATACATATAGTGATAGGAGAGGGATAATCGGAATAACGTATACATATAGGAGAGGGATAATCGGAATAACGTATACATATAGGAGAGGGATAACCGGAATAATGTATACATATAGGAGAGGGATAACCGGAATAATGTATACATATAGGAGAGGGATAACTAGAATAATGTATACATATAGGAGAGGGATAACCGGAATAATGTATACATATAGGAGAGGGATAACCGGAATAATGCATACATATAGGAGAGGGATAACCGGAATAATGTATACATATAGGAGGGGGATAACCGGAATAATGTATACATATAGGAAAAGGATAACCGGAATAATGTATACATATAGGAGAGGGATAACTAGAATAATGTATACATATAGGAGAGGGAGAACCGGAATAATGTATACATATAGGAGAGGGATAACCGGAATAATGCATACATATAGGAGAGGGATAACCGGAATAATGTATACATATAGGAGAGGGATAACCGGAATAATGTATACATATAGGAGAGGGATAACCGGAATAATGTATACATATAGGAGAGGGATAACTAGAATAATGTATACATATAGTGATAGGAGAGGGATAATCGGAATAACGTATACATATAGGAGAGGGATAACCGGAATAATGTATACATATAGTGATAGGAGAGGGATAATCGGAATAACGTATACATATAGGAGAGGGATAATCGGAATAACGTATACATATAGGAGAGGGATAACCGGAATAATGTATACATATAGGAGAGGGATAACCGGAATAATGTATACATATAGTGATAGGAGAGGGATAATCGGAATAACGTATACATATAGGAGAGGGATAATCGGAATAACGTATACATATAGGAGAGGGATAACCGGAATAATGTATACATATAGGAGAGGGATAACCGGAATAATGTATACATATAGGAGAGGGGTAACCGGAATAATGTATACATATAGGAGACGGATAATCGGAATAACGTATACATATAGGAGAGGGATAATCGGAATAACGTATACATATAGGAGAGGGATAACCGGAATAATGTATACATATAGGAGAGGGATAACCGGAATTATGTATACATATAGGAGAGGGATAACCGGAATAACGTATACATATAGGAGAGGGATAACCGGAATAATGTATACATATAGGAGACGGATAATCGGAATAACGTATACATATAGGAGAGGGATAATCGGAATAACGTATACATATAGGAGAGGGATAACCGGAATAATGTATACATATAGGAGAGGGATAACCGGAATTATGTATACATATAGGAGAGGGATAACCGGAATAACGTATACATATAGGAGAGGGATAACCAGAATAATGTATACATATAGGAGAGGGATAACTATAGAATAATGTATACATATAGGAGAGGGATAACCGGAATAACGTATACATATAGGAGAGGGATAACCGGAATAATGTATACATATAGGAGAGGGATAACCGGAATAACGTATACAGATAGGAGAGGGATAACCGGAATAATGTATACATATAGGAGAGGGATAACCGGAATAATGTATACATATAGGAGGGGGATAACCGGAATAATGTATACATATAGGAGAGGGATAACCGGAATAATGTATACATATAGGAGAGGGATAACCAGAATAATGTATACATATAGGAGAGGGACAACCGGAATAATGTATACATATAGGAGAGGGATAACTAGAATAATATATACATATAGGAGAGGGATAACCAGAATAATGTATACATATAGGAGAGGGATAACCCAGTCATGTCCAATATACACCAACTGATTTGGGTCGTCACTCCTTTGAGACGACCTGTCTTACCGGAAGTCGGGTTGTGAAGTTCGAAACGGAAGCAAACTGCACTTACCGGAAGTCAGCGTTGGGGATGGAGTGGGGGTGAAATAGGTTGACGGATCGTGACGACCCGACCAGGTCGTGACGACTCGTCGCAACAACAGTCGACTCGTCTCACGGAAAAGTCAGTTCGTGAAAGACTAAAAAAATAAACGGCACGAAACAAACGAGCGTGCTCGGACAAACAATACAAATATGCGTGTATACCTCGTTCTAAAAGTGTGAGGCCACAAACACGCTTTTCCACTGGGAAGCAGGCGAAAACGTGACGCCGAATGAATAAACGAGCGTGTACGACCAAAGTGGACCGGACGTGTGGTTGCGTGAGACAACAACACAACACGAACCTTCCTCGTGCACGAGAAAGGAAATATATTAAGCGTGTTCTCTGTTCTACACAACCTGTCTTCGTGAAAGTCGACGGGACGCACCGGAATTGTGGTCACATGAGTAACACATGAACAACAACACAACATGAACCTTCCTCGTTCTTAAAGCGTGTGCACGAGAACGGAAATATATCAAGCGTTACTCGAATCGACACGACCTATCTTCGTGACAGTCGGTCGTACTTACCGGATATATGGTCACATGAAACAATAACACATGAACCTTCCTCGTTCTTAAAGTGTGTGAACGAGAATAGGCTATATAAGCGTGTGCTCGACTCATCGGAAGTCTTGTCGCGCGAATCAATTACACAACAATGATGGACCTTGCTCGTTCTTAAAGCGTGTTCACAGAAAGGAAATATATGAAGCATGGCGTAAGTAATTGGCCGGTACTGGTTTTTTTTCTCTCGCTTATTTAAAACGCTGAAGGGTACACAAAGAAACTTCGCAGATTAGGAAGACCTCTTTTACTCTTTCCTGTCACGCCTGCACAATTGGCTTGTTGTAAAATACGCAATATACGCAATATTACGCAATATACGCAACGCAATGTACGCAATACACCCATGACAATTTGTAAAATACGCAATATACGCAATATCCCCAAATGTCAATTTGTAAAATACGCAATATACGCAATATCCCCAAATATCAATTTGTAAAATACGCAATATACGCAATATTCGCAAAACGGTTCGTTTCAACAGCAGTCGACTTGCAAAACGTCATATCGCGCATGCTCACCATTCCTACGAGGTTTCTCGTGCAAAATGGATGAGTTTTGTGGTAAGTGTTTACAATATTAATCTTCTTGCATCTTTGATAATTCTTTGTTATGTGCATCATTTACTGTGCGAATCCAAAAACCGTGAACACTTTGATTTGATTGTGACATTTCCCATTGTGCAGCAACCAATCAGAAGCGACTCGAAACCGCAAGAAACCCAAACGGTTAGCCACGAAACCACGCTTCTCTGTTTCCTTGAAAAAGAATCGTCGCCGCCTCGCTGTAGTTACTTATTGCTAGTTTACCTTTCGTCTTTCTTTGTAAATGAAGTAGAAATCTGAGCGATTTTACTGTAACGGCTAGAACCAGACAGACGTTTGGCTGTACTTTTGCCTCATTCTCAGTTGTCGCATTGATCGGTTTGTCAGTGTTGTACACAACACTTGTCCGTCGCGGCAGTATCGAGAAAAAAAACATTCAGCGAAAAATCCGGACAATAACACATGACAGTTACTGAGGATTAGTTTCCCTGGAAAAAGTGTATTTTCGAAAAAGCTACTGAGCGAGGACAAAATCGGCTGTTCCGGCGAATGAAAGTGTTAACTTACGGCATGCAAATATTTAACTACAGTACCGCTAACTTGCCGTAAACTTGTCAACTTTTATTCCCAGCACGGTAAGTTTTACAGCTACTGCACAACGTTTCTTTTGCTTTGATCTCTCGCTGATCAGCAGCTAGCTACTTTGCCGTGTGTGGCTAATTGCAATACGGCCTTGCAAAATTTGAAGGCGAGAATATTCGGGCAGGACACCAGATGAGGGTTTCGGTGGATTGAAAAATAATCACCACCTGCAATAATCTTAATAAAGTTTGATAATCTGACCCGCTGTTTTTTTTGTCTTTTGCTTCTACAGGCTTTAAATTTCTTAACTTCCGAATCGAACCTTGGCAACCTTGGCCCTTTGGGCGATTTTTTCTCAACGAAATGTCACGGGGGAAAGCTTTGAACGGCGTGACATGACCGTTGAAAGAAAATCGCACGCAAACCAATCAACTGCGAAAGCAGAAAAAACAAAAATCTTAAATTTTACAACGGTATAACTGCAAAAGAGAACAGAAGTTTGCTGCTTCAAATATTGAGACGATCTATCAGCTACGATGCTCAGAAGTGAGTACTGATTACAGTTTGGTTCAGTAAAAACATAAGTGAGTATTACTTTTACTCTGAACTTTGTGGAGCAGATCGATCAAGTCAATTCCTTACTTTCTATTAATTCGTAGGTATAGTGCACGTAAGACATAATCAGCACGGTCAAGTTTTCGATGAAGGAAAATCATATCCTCAAGTTATTAGAGAAAACGTATTGGACTTGTACAACGCTGGATTAACTAACAGGCAGAGACGGCGACGATTCTTTTGCAAGGAAACCGAGAAGCGAGGTTTTGTGACTAACAGTTTGTTTGGGATTCTTTGGGTTTCGAGTCGCTTCTGATTGGAAATGTCAAAATCAAATCAAAGTGTTCACGGTTTTTGGATTCGCACAGTAAATGATGCACATAACAAAGAATTATCAAAGATGCAAGAAGATTAATATTGTAAACACTTACCACAAAACTCACCCATTTTTCACGAGAAACCTCGTAGGAATGGTGAGCATGCGCAATATGACTTTTTGCAAGTCGACCGCTGTTGAAACAAACCGTTTTGCGAATATTGCGTATTTTACAAATTGACATTTGGGGATATTGCGTATATTGCGTATTTTACAAATTGACATTTGGGGATATTGCGTATATTGCGTACATTGCGTATATTGCGTTGCGTATATTGCGTAATATTGCGTTGCGTTGCGTTGCGTGTTTTTCAACAAGCCCATTCAGTGAGGGCCTTGAAATATTCGGTTCTTCTGTCATGAAAAAGGATGAAAGGCATAAAGATTAAGGCACCGTTCACTATTTATGGGGGGGGGGGGGGGGGGGGATGGGTGAGAAATTAACAAATTTTCCTTTTTTTCATGTTCCCCCCCCCCCCCCCCCCCTTAATGAATCTGGATATTTTTCAGGTCCCCCCTGTTCTGTTGGGGAATAATTTCAATACCTCCTCCCCCCCAACCCTCCCCCCCCCCACTATTAATCTGATTTCTATAAAATAAAAGTTGTGTTGTATGTATCCATACCGTATTTGTGTGGGGGCAACATGATGTAGTGGCTTTCAGATCTAAAGTAGCTGAAAATTTGGGGTGACTGTATTGCTGTCTTGATATTAAAAACTGTGCTTCTAATATCGTATTTAGTTTTAAGCATATAGGTGTAAATTTGGGATATGATGGGCCTGGGGTACGATGGGAATGGGCATATAATGGGAATTGGGAATATGGAGGAGACATAAACCTGTATGAACCAGACATAAAAGCAATAAAACCATAACATGTTGTAACAGGAAATGAAAAAAACGTTTAAAATAATTTTCGGTAAATTTATTAAATGGTTATTACAGCTTATGGCATTTTGACTCTTGTGTTTTTTCTTTATTGAAGCAATTCAACCACTTGGTTTACTGTACATTTGAAGAACTAGAGTTAAGACTTTAATAGTTGTTAATTACCATCACAACCAACAATCAGCTGGGCTATATAAAGATTTATTGCAATGTACAAAACCACTGCTACTGAGCAACCCAGAAACCGGGAGTGGTGGGTGGGTTGACTCACTTACAAGGATGGCAAGGGATGAACTGATAACTACAAGATACTACTAACAGTTCTTCAACTTAACGTCCACGTAGCAGATAAGGAAAATTCCTTTGGCCAGGGTTCCAGATATTAATTAATACTTTTAACGTCAATCACTAAAACCCTCCAATTTAATAGCGGAGCCCCCGGGCCGAAGGCCCTGGCGGAGCACCATACTCATAGAACCTATGCCCGTCATTTTTCATGGTCATGGCTAGCGGAATGTTTCGCAGGCGCGCCTGTGCCCGGGCTACGCCGTCGCCAGGGCGCTGGCCGTCGCGCAGGGCTAGCTCGCGGGCGCGTATGACGTCGCAAAACATGCGCCGAGGTCATGTTGAAACCAAAGCGAGGCTTTGTTTTCGCGCGGTTACACGGCCGAATGTCACGTCAGCTGGGAAAACACTTTGATGTTTTGCTGTTTTTACTGAGCGGGTTTAAATTAAAGTCGTTATTTTCTTGCATTTTTTCGTGGTTTGCTACTCAAGACAGGGGTATTAATTAAGGGATACTCAGAAGCCGCTTTGTGGTTAGCGCGTCGGACTTTCAACCTGAAGGTCGATGGTTCGAAGCCTGGTCTCTGTCGTCGTGTTGTTTCCTTAGACAAGAAACTTTACTCCACACTGTCTCTCTCCACCCAGGTGTATAAATGGGTACCGGCGACAAAATGCTGGGGGTAACCCTGCGATGGACTAGCATCCCATCCAGGGAGGAGTAGCAATATTCCTAGTCGCTTCATGCTACAGAAACCGGGTTAAGCTCCGGCCGTGTGGGCCATCTGGCTCGTGTGCGACTTTACTTACAGAAGCCGCTTTAGTGGAAAAAAGAAGAGCTTTCGGGGATAAAATCTTGCTTCGAGGAACTATATACATTTTTAGCAATGCGAGAGATGGGTTCGTTTTACGGATTTCAGCATCAAAGCGGAGATTTAAAGAATTTCCAAGCACAGTAGTCGCCGGAAGGACTTAAAGGTAAAACAAATTACATTTTCCGATGGGAATTTATCTTGATATCAATCTGTGATTGACTTTTTGTTTGTGTTCTCGTTAAGTTTGGAGAATTGTTTTTAAACGTGTAGCTTAAATTCAGTTGTATTAATTTCTTCAATTTAATCGAAGACACGGCTCGGCCTCGATGCGCGTTTTGCGTTTTGCTTTTAAACATAAACTAATGGAGATTTGAATAAAATTTTTCGAAAGAAGATTGTGTTGTCCATTTTTATGTGTTTGTTCATTCATTGCATAGATTGAAAAGCGATTTTATGTAAACAAAACAAGACTTAGATTTTATACTCGCGTCGCCTTATGCAAATATGCTTGTGTAGTTTTGCAATTTTGATTTCCAAATCAGTTTCTCGGGCATTTTTCGACAAGCAACAAGTGTATTTTATTTGAAAAATAGTCGTAATAGTTACTCTATTAGACGGAGAAAAAGTTGTTTTTGTGAACTTTTGTACGGTTTAATGTACTGTGCAGACGGTCGTGTAATAAGCTTACTTACTGTTTTTGTTTGAGAGTTGCTAAAATTGAAAAATAGCCCGGTCGTCAATCTTAATTCTTGTGTTTCCGACCTTTCACCGAAGTTAAATTTCATCTTAGTTAAGCTTGTTCAGAGGGTCTTCAGAGGGCAACGCTGTTAGGCTAAGCCTAACTATATATATTACTGTTACAATCCAGTAATATGTTCAATGGTGGGTTAAAACTTTAAGTAATGTCGTGTACAATTATGTCAGGGCCGAGAGCATAACCAGCCTATATGACTTTTTTTTATTTTTTCTCGCTCAGATTTGCATCATTTTATCGTACATCGAATAATATCATAAACTCTTGTCGCATTTGCACTAACCCTAACGAATTTGACTAATTTCACCTGAAACAAGCAGAGTTCTGGCCCTCCAGTGCTTTGACTGTACATTCAGAGCGCAATTGCGAAGCCATTTGAAAGCAGTTTGGCCGTGAGAATACGCGACTGCAAATACTTCTGACCAGTGCCAACAACCTGAACGAAAATACCGTTATTTACGAACGCCTGGCTTGCTTATCTATTGTGAGCTCACTACGGCAACACATCGCCTCTGTAGCGTGTGTGGAAGCTAACGTGTATGAGGCCCGTCCGGTGATTGAAAGACATCATTAAGTCCAGAAATCCTTAAGTCTCTAGCACCTCTGAAAGAAACGAGTCGTGTTTCTTGTCCTTCCTTGTGTCTGAAGTGCCATTCAGCGCTCGAGGTAAAAAAACGGACCTTGTTGGGCAAGACGAGCCGGCGGGAAAGTCTGGAATCACTTCGGATAAGAAAAGGGGCAGCGTTGAGAGTTGTGGGCCATTTCCTATCCCGTGCCGTGGTCGAAATGCCCGATATCCGAAGTGCTTTCAGACTTATGGTATTTTGCAATAATTTTCGGGCGGGAACTCCATTTCGGTTTTGTTGTAGGATTTCTCGACATGCTTTGCGACAGTGGCAGATGGGTCCGCAGTGCGTGGTCGGGCACTCGAAATACAGCTTCGGTAGTTCGAAGTGAGTTCTTGCTGGCCCACGGAAAGATGTTTCGCACTTGGATCGAGTCTTAAATGCAACATTAAAATTGATCTAAAAGGATTTTCAAATCGAGATACGCGTTTTGATGCGTATATACCTTTAAAATACCTTTAAATAAGAAAACTTAGTCTGCCTTGAGCATGTGTTCCTCGGTGGTCTAGTGGTTTGGCTCCGGGATCTGCGCTCGGACGGCTACGGGTTCGATTCACGCTCAGCATCCTTTTTTCTTTTTTTTTTCCGAACTGGACATTATGAACGTGATTTACTTTTTTTTGCGTTCGTCAAGAGTTTGAAAAGTGGATCGACATGTTCATTGACCTAGCCATGAAACACCCTTAGAGAGCATTTGTTGCTATTTTTGTACTTTTTTGTCTTCAAGAAAAAGTGTTGAAACATGGGGTAGAAGGAGAGTGAAAATGATATAGACTGGGCCTTATCACCGTGCCCTTGTGATAAGGCTTATAGGTTTTTACCCTAGAAAGCTTTGCCATTGGTTCTGTACAGCATTGGGCTGTTATTTGTACTCCAACAATAGACGAAAATTATATTCTCAGTATTGAACTAGAGTCTCATGTGGTACAATGTTTTCACATGCAAATATTTTTACTGATATCCCACCGCATGAGCCTCCATTACAAGCTAGTTCCAGTTCAATACCGAAAATACATTGCTGTCTATTCACACAAAGAAAATTAATAATTCCAATAGAGTGGTTTCTCTTCAAAATGATTTGTTATTTCACGTTTGATATTGTCACTAGTAGTTAAAGTTTTCTTTGCTGGGCCAAATCTTTGACAAATCAATTTTGTCTCTGGTAGGCCACAGATGAAAATCAACGACTGGTTTTTGTTTGTTAGCATTCAATGCAATAACCTATTTACTATTGATTGATATTCGGCAATCTCTAAACAAAATATAGTCAGTTTACATTCATTTGATATCAATCAGCGCTATAAAGTTGCACGGCCCGGGCATCAATTTATCAAAAAAAAACAGTTGTTAGAAATAAACAATTCAGTTGGCCAGTCACTCAGGGGGGAGTGTACCTCCTAGTAATAAGAATGGGAATGTGTGGCTTGATGGGGTCGTTTTTATTTTTTAGGGGAGGGGGAGGGGGTAGTTTTGTTTTAGTGGGAATTTGGGTTTTTTAAAAACAGCAAATTACTAACTAAAGTTGGGATTGCAAAGTTTACATCTTCACAAACGTGACAAAGATGGGGTCTATAATTTGGTCACAGAATAGACTAAAAAGGGATAAGTGCTCTGAGAGGCCAGTGCCACATACCCAGCAAACGTTGATTGCAGTACCCCCCTTGGGGCCAGTCATTTAACAGAAAACCCAGAATGCTTTGGGTTTTCTGAGTAAAAATATTTAAACTCTCTGAATGGCTATCTTCAGAAGAAATCACTTCCCCTTGAAACAAAATTCAACTTTGGTCAAATCATTCACAAGTAAGTAGATGACTTTCCAACCATCCGGCCTTGTTAGTGGCAAATACTCTTATTCAGGCCTGTAACCCATAAACACCCGTGTGTGAAGGATAATGCTTTCTTATAGTCTTGACAATGCATGATGGGCACATGTTTCTATTTTCCTTCCCCAAGTGGCCATCCATATCAGTCCAAAATAAATTGATGATAGGCTGCCTTCCAAAAGGCCCTTGTATTATTGTAATCTCTGTCTTTACGAAAATTTGCTCGATTTCTTATGCAGAGTTGCAGAACATCCGGATCTATAAAACACGGTTTTTAAATCTGGTAAACCGTGTTACGCATCTCCTTTGGCCAGTCAGCATTTGTTTTCTATTTCCTGTCAGTGGCACAATGACACAAACATTGCACTTGCACCATGGAACTGGTGTTTCAGAATGGGAGTGACACTTGGGAACTGGGGGCTCTGCGCTGCTGCTCCTATCAATGTTTGGTGGATCAGTTTCAGGGACAACCTGGGTATCCTGATCACCACTTTAATCATCATCGCGGTCATTATCTTCCATAATGAGTCAGCAATAACAAAATGGCCCTTGTGGTCTTAGAACTGGGCCGCGTACCAATTACACGAACTATTTAAATGATTCAACTTGACCTTGTGGAATTAAAGCAGGAAAAGTTTTTAAATTAATGTAGTAGAATCAGGTAAAGACTTCAAAGAGTAGAAAAGTACATCACGCCAACCCACAGGAGCACCGAGGTTTCTGAAGATTTCCAAACGGAATAACGTGAACCATTTCATTTTTCCTTTTTTCTGATTTATAAAACATTTATAGATGGTTTCCACGTTGCCGTCGTTGGTGGTCGTTTACATAAAAAAATATTGTTTCATTCCCAAAGGATGGAAATTTCATATGAATGAAATGGACTTCAGCTCTTGCCTGCGTAGATGGCGGTTTTTTTGTTGGCGCGCGCGATAATTCTCGAGTTGCGAAATTTATCGCGTGCGCCAACCAAAAAAAACCCAACTACGCAGGTTATGTCAGCTCATGAAGACGCCTCAGACAACCGCTGTCGGTCCATTGTTGATTTCGTCTCCCCCACCCCACCCATGAACAATGTATTGTACTAAGGGTTGTTCTTTTACGTCCCCATCATCCACTTGAGGGTCTAACCATTCAGAGATCATAGCAAAGGCAGCACAACACCTTCGTCCTCAACTTTTTTAAGACCTCGAGTGTTGTTTTCGCTCTAAAGACTGGTACTCTACCAATAGCCCATTTCCGGGTTGCTCATAGCCTCCTCTTCAAACCGAGGCCAAGTGCAAAGCCATTCATATGAAAATGAGTTTTCTTTCACACGCAAAGTTTACAGCCGATGGATGGAAGTGGTGAAAATTTGCTATCAACCCCCGTCCGTTATAACTCATTCATTAAGCTTCGCGTATTCACGAGTAAAATACAAGCAACGACAAACACTTGGTATGTTGGATAGACTGACACAGCTGACACCAACATACAAACACTTGGTATGTTGGATTGCGGACTGACACAGCTAACACCAACATACAAACACTTGGTATGTTGGATAGACTGACACAGCTAACACCAACATACAAACACTTGGTATGTTGGATAGCCTGACACAGCTAACACGAACATAACTTAGAGGTGTTGAACGAAATTCGCGAGGAAGTCAAAACTCAATTTTTAATCGTTGCTTTATCACAAAAACAGCTTGGGCTCATTAAAATCTTGCGAACACATGGATTTATCACTTTCCTAGCTTCTTAGACGGGGTCTGTCTCGCACGGCGCGCGTTGCGAGACCAATTAATAGCTTGAAACAATTATCAATGCAGCGTGGCGTGCAACGGGCTAAACCACTGGCAAATCAGGCCCCGTCCACACGTATCCGGATATTTTTGAATCCGCAACTTTTTTGTTACGGATTAGAAAATATTCGCGTCCACACGTAGCGTATTCGAATCGTATTTGTCCGAATTCGCCGGATACGTGTGGACGGAGGGCCAATCCGCAACAAAAAAGTTGCGGATTCAAAAATATCGGGATAAGTGTGGACGGGGCCTCAGTCTATTGTTTTGTTGCTCGTGCTGCAGTGCTTATTATTCCCATAAGGATTCAAAGCACGAGAATTTGATGTAAACAAAAGTGTTTTTAAAACTCTCTCATGCGACCACAACCAAAAAGAAAACGTTATTCTACCAATATTCATTAGAGCTAACGTTATTCCGGCTTTAGAGTGATTTTATTAACCCAATCGAGGTTTGATTAGGGTTTTCCGATTTAGCGGGAAACGGAAAGACTTTTTCCGCCTTGCTAGCTAATTGACGATAAAAAATCTGGTGTTGGGTCATTTTGCACAATGCATTTTCAGTTATTCATTGTCTATTTTCTATTGAGATATTTGACAAGTGAAAAGACTTTCTAAAGCAAATACAATAGGTTGTCGCAATTTCAAAACAATTAAAGCCCACAAACCTAACAGATCGATAATACGACAAGTGCACTGACTTTATATTTGATGTAAACATTCATATAAACTAGCAGTAATCACAGCTTATGGAGACGCGTTCGAAGGAATTTCCGGCGAAAATGAGCCCCTGAAAAAAAAAAACGATAGGGGCGGTTATTTGGAAGACCGTCTACCAAAAAATCTCAGAGTTTACTGCACATAAACCACAGGACAACCAACACGATCTTCGAACGCGATTAGTATGTGGTGTTTTATTAGATATAAAGTCACTGCACCTGACTATTAATATTAATTATCAAAATCTCAACTGACACAACAAATGGTGACTGAATCTTTAATATTCTTTCAACAAACTTTGAACTTCACATGTGCCGCATCTAATGCAAATGAGAAAACTCATTTACATTACACACATGTGAAGTTCAAAGTTTGAACCGGGCCTAATTCGATTGCATTACACAGTGGATTTACTTTTGCGTAAAATTAACGTTAATGTCCCTTTTCAGTTGTCATTGAACGGCAAATATCAACAACCAGTATGTATATCAACAACCAGAAATAAAATAAATATCAAAATATCAACAACCAGTATGTAACCAGTATCCAAGTGTTGAATTTTTGCATTCAGCTGAAATCACGTGAGTTCATCGCAGGAATTCTCTGTCGCTAAACAGCAAAAATCATACACCACTTACTAAGCGAGTTATCTTTAGAATAGCTCTGTTTCGCAGGTTCCTCTTTTCATCTTCAGAATTTTCGGCTCTCAAAACGTACGACAACAACAAGCAATGTTGACTCCTTGAGCCAGAGCTCGTATGAGACAAAAGCTGTTTTTTTCGTATGCTAATTTCTTTCTTACGCAACGGATTGTTTTCAATTACTTTTGTTTTCATCAGCACGAACTGCACGTTCTATGCTTCAACTTCCTGGCAATTTGCATACGGTACACATTTGTATACGAACACACAATGCTACTTCCTAGCGTTCCTACATGTACTCTGAATTCCATTGTGCTATTCTAACAAAGGAGACTTGAATAATCACATCCCGGTGAGGCTGAGCCTGCACGTAAAAGATTATTATCATGGTATTTTTCATTGTTTCTGGAGTGGGCGATTTTTTTTTTCATGCGACTGTCCTTTCGACTCCGACGGAGTTGATTTAACCTTCATACGTTCTTTTTTCTACGTCCACCTTGATTATCTTGCCCCGTGAGAACATTGTCAAGTACCAGACCACAGTTAGATAAAACCTTAGTAGCGCTCTCTCGAGAAAATAAGGCATCAGTTCCTAAACCGACAACTTATCCAGATTAAAATTATTATTTCCACAGTCAAAAACCTTTCGAAATGCCGACCGAGTATATGATAGAAATCTGCATCCCTGCAAAGCTCTGACTGCAACGACTTCTTCAGTATCCTCAGAGGTATTGAGATACCTAAGCCGCGAAACCGGGAACGGAAACAATACTACAAATTCATGATACAATTTAAAATTGCCTGCAGCCTAAAATGTCTAAAATGAAGTCAACATACAGCTATGCAAACTGTCAAGCAAAACAAAAACGGTACGTTTTTGAAATTAAGAATACCAGTACATTTAGCAGTGCCCGGTCAATCCTCGTGTGTTTGGCATTGTTTACAAAAAGGTAACTCTAGCTGTCGAGAAAAAGCTACGCCTGGCTTACAGGTCTTTACAGGCAAATTCACCGCCAAAAATAACTTCAAGCATCACGCTTTAGTGAATGTGCCGACACCTATAGAACGAATTGAATTTCATTGTAATAATATAATGGTTAATTGTATCACTTATATATCCGGAAAAAATCCTTCCGTTTCCGCGTTATTTCCGCTAAATCGGAAAACCCTATTTAGACGATTTGCGTTTTATATAACTTTACATTTCAGTTAGCGATCGTGGTTTCAATTACTTTCCAGACATAATTTTATGTTCCTCCGTAAAAGCACTCAAAACACTTGGGAATCAATATTGCAATGGGTTATAAAAGACGCCACGAGTTCAAGCTGTGTGCAGCTTCTTGTTCAGTTTACTTCACGCAGCGATTGCGGCAAGAAAAAATGTTCCGTTCTGGGTGCATTACACGAGGAAATTTTTTTCATACATCAGATGCAACTGTCTCGCAACTTTCTGATTGTCTATATCTACATCTATAAATACATGTACTTGATGCAATTTATTTTAAAAGTTAAAAAAATCTGTAAAAAAATTCACTGTGAAAACGTGCATATCCAGGACGGCTTTAAACCTTACTAAGGTGTCTTTGCATTATATATCAAATGGTAAGGCCTGCAGTCTTTTATCGTTCTCGGTCGAAAAGTTGTTCCTTTAGTATTCCGTGTGCGATTTAGATTAGCAAGAGACTATGATCTTAGATCTCTTGAGATTAGTTAGTTTTTAGTTAAAGCGGCTATGTCTATCGGAATTTGCTGGTAAAGAAACTTTTGACTCTTGACAAAATTTTCGCAAACGCCCGCTTGTAGTCTCCATTGCAGCCTGCATAAACGAAAACGTTGACACAGTGGTTCGCATACGCCATTACCACGGCTATCTTGATGACCAAAGGAGGAACTGTCGGGCCTTCGACCATCTCAACAATATCAATGATAACTATAGGCATTATCAGCAAAATGAACAGCCCAACAACAAGAGAAACTGTTTTTGCAGACTTCCTCTGTCTTGCTGCTTCAGTAGTCGGTCTTTTTCGCACTCGAGGAGCGTTGATGTCCGTTTCTTCCATCTCCAAGTCGTTCTCGGCGTGAGTTTGGGTTCGGACGTTCCGCTCTTGACTGTGAATTCTCCGAATGCTTTTCAAACTCGCCTTGAGAATAAAAATGTACAGTGGCACTATGATGCAGATTGGAATGATATGAACCAACACGTACAAGGCGGTGATGTAATCTGCGGTCAAAAACAAAGGAAAACGGCAGAAAGTTGCTTGGCCGTTGATCATTCCGCCCAAGGCAAACAAAGGCAAGCTGGCAAAGATCGCTAATGAAACCCAAGCCAAAATGATGGCCACGAAAACGGCTTTTGTAGTCATGTAAGTGTAGTAAAGAAAAGGCCAGCGAACGCCGACAAACCTCTCAATACTGATGAAACGAATGCTCAAATTTGAGCTTCCACCGAAAAGGATGGAAAGAGCGATTAGAATAGGACAAAACAAACGATAATTACAGTCAGTATAAAGCAGTTCTACCACTCGACAAGGAATTGCAATTCCTCCCAGAAGAAAGTCAGACAATGCAAGGTTTCCAAAGAGGAAGTTACTCGTTGTTCGCAGGTTATGGTTCATGTAGATCGCGGTTAATACCAGAGCATTTCCGATCACCGACATAAGCGAGATAACGACCAACACTGTTACAATAATGGCTGTAACTACAGGCGCATTAGCAACATTCGATAACAAAGTTGCGTTTGTAGGTAAGAGCTTTTCAATTTCAGTTGAATTCGTTGCGTAGTTGCCCTCTTTCATTTTGAAAATAAGGCGAATAAATTAGAATCAAAAACCGAAAACGATTGTTCACGACGAACCTGTATTTAAGTTACGTGCGAATTCTGAAAGATGCATGATATGCCATCTCCGGCGAATATTGTTTGAATACATTATTGCATTTTTTATGCTAATGCTACTAATGGTTCGTATTTTTGTCAGTGTAAATTAGATTTACAGCCTCTTTTCTCTTACGTTTTACTTGGTAATAAAGAACTGTGCAACCGGTTATTGTTTTTTTTTGTATTTTAGTATTGCAATTATAGTCGACTTGTACTACCTAGCGAAAAAAATCAGGAGAAAATTTTTTTTAAAAACAGATGAGTTCTATCCATTGCCAAGAGTTTAGTTGTTTAAAGAAAGATTTAATGAAAAAAATTCACAAGTTGACTCTTAATGTTATTTTAATTGCGTAACACAATAAAAAAGCTTTAATTTGCATTATTTCTGATTTGAGCCCTTTGAAGTAAAATAAGTCACCTCTAACAAGCTACGATAATAAGGAGAAAAGACACTGTGTTATTTATAGCTCTCTCATAGCCTTATCTTGCATGTGTTCTTGTGGTTTCACATTTGCTGGGATTCTTAAGTAATTTAATGTTTCTACCCAATCAAGTCTTCTGCGAAACAGGTGCAAAACTTAAATTATTATTTTGGATGATCATGATAGATTGCATGTTTCCTTTTCGGTTTGTAAGTAATCGCTACGTTACTCTATTTGCAGTTGCACTAGTGATTGCTTGTGCGTTTTCTTAATGTTTTTTCGTCTCATTCCATGATTAACATGAAATATCGACTGTTTTTTTTTTTGCGTTTTATATCTTTTTTAACATATCAAACCTTAAAGTGATTCTACTGACTTTGTCGATGTAACCCTACAGTGTGACCATTCAATTGCAGCTCTCCTTCTTCTTCCTCGTTATTATTTCTTTCGTTCTTAGCTGTTAATTAACAATTATTGGATGAGGTTGAGCATGATAGCGATAATTATCAAGGCCAAAGTTTGTGTTATCTGAGGCCTTGATAATTATCGCTATCATGCGAAAACCGAATCCAATAATTGTTTTATTATGCATATTCCTGAGCTGCACTTGTAAAGACAAGAGCGCGCACAAAAAAGTGATCAATGCACAGCAGTCAATTTGTAAGTAAACAACTTACGTCACTTCTGCATGCATAAAACTATTGTCTGTAGGTATGACGTCACTTCTGCATGCATAAAACTATTGTCTGTAGGTATGACGTAACAGAAACAGCAAGCAATAATTAGCTGCGTGCTTATAGCCAATCAAAATTCGAACTAGTGACACCAATGTACAATAATATCAGTTTTAAGACCAGAACTAAGGCCGTACACGAATACAATCGGCCCTAGTTTAAAATTTTATAGCTTTATATTCTTGCTATCAGCCAGTCGATATTGCACGTAGTCACTAATACTCTAAAGGGACATTATCAAGATGCTTTGCATATTAGAATTGACTGAGTTAATAACTAAGACTGAGAACACTCTAAATAATGGCCAGTAACAGGGATACCACTGTTCGTCTTAAAATGACCACTTATGAGCGAAAAGGACAGAGTCTATCCATTAAGAGCTTAGATCAAAAGAGTTAATCCTGTGACTGCATGTTCAAACCACTTAGCATCTTACTGACGAATTAAAACGACCGTAATGGCCCTTATCGTAGATGAGTAAGCCACGCCAACATATCAGCGGTTTCTCGCTTTCTTGACCCTATAGTCTCGTTTTGATGTTTACGAGAACCTCTGACGACGATGAGCGTAAACATCAAAACGAGACTATAGGGTCAAGAAAGCGAGAAACCGCTGATATGTTGGCGTGGCGTACTCATCTACGATAAGGGCTATTTAGCTCTTCCCTACTACATCCGATAATGCTTTATAGACTGAGGCGATTTAGTTTTTGAGCAGTAGGTGAATAAATTCCCAACCAGACCACTCAGCACCACCCTTTTAAGGCTCTAATTGCAACTCCTTCAGTTGTTTACGTACATAACTGCGATGATCTCTTTCAGTTTAATTCTTTATCGTGCAATTCACATGAATTTATTTCATACATACATTATCGTGTTCATTATCATTGTCACTATAAGTAATAACAGAGTGTGTATTTATTCCAGAGAGCTAGATAATTCTTTCCAACTGTCCGCGGCTGTTAGATATTTTTTTTAATTAAATGGCCGAAGCCAGCGTGAAATGAGAAGTTCAGTTGCCAAGTGAGATCGTAGAATTTGAGCTTCTTGTGTTAACCCGCCTTTCACTCCCAGATCAATTGTGGAGACATGTAGTGTAGTTCTCACTTTTGAGTCTGTCAATGGTCAATGAAATCCTATGGTGTGACCATTCAAATGAAACCTCTTCGCCAGTACTGTCGTATGATACCATTAATTTGTTCAGTTTTCAATATTTTACAAAATGAAATAAGGGATTTTTTTTAATTTTGTTTTTTGGCGCACTCTTGGTAGTTGAAAGTTTTTAAAACTGTTAGCTTTAGCATTACAAGGAGAAGACTAATCAGTATTTTTTTTTCTTAGTGATTTGTTTTCGTTTTCTTTATGATCACAGATTTGAATCAATTACCGTTAACACGTTAGGATCGACGAAAATGGCTGCTTTTCTCTCATAGAACCTGATGTAAACACAAGAGCAATATGAGGCCACAGCAACCCTTCCAATGTGGCATCTAAACGTGACACTTTAGCACAATTTACAACAATTTTGGCTATTTTGAACACTCCTTTTTTTGAAGACAAACAATATGACATCATATCGTATTCATGATTTCAAGATACTACTATCCAAATCTCGTGCGTTTAGTCGAAAAAAAAAACCCACATCAATAGAAGTTGATTGCCGCAAATAGAAATTAGATGAGATGTTAGCTTTTAAATTTTATAAAGAATTTGGCTATAACAGGGATTATTTCCAAATAAGAGTTGTTTATTGACGCCATCAATTGCAGTTATGTTTCTGATCAGTTCAGTACCATAAAATTTGAACAAGAAATATGCCATGAATAATGACTCATTGAACCTGCTAAAAAGTTGCTCCTGGGACGTCAAAATGTGAAGTTCAAGAAATATTTGATTCGGCTTTTATTGTTGTTCTAAAGCCGAAAACGAAAATTATAAAACCATGGTACGATTTTTCGCACCACTAAGACCTATATGTCAGCAAAAATTAGCCTATCTTGAAAAATATTTGAATGAAGTGTTACAAGGAGATTTGATTTCTGAGAAACGTATGGTTGGGTTTAGCATAAAGGTATTCAGTGTAATATTATATACCTCGTGTTTCTTTTTCGTAAAGGAGTTGCTTACGTATTGTACTGAATCTGTGTTTTGGTACATAATTGTTCAGTATTTTACATTCTAGCAGTAATAAACTGCACGCTACAAGGTGAAAGCTTGTTTATTTGTTTGAGACTAAATATATTCTGACTATACAACAAATAATTAACAATTATTGGACTAGGTTGAGCATGATAGCGATAATTATCAAGGCCAAAGTTTGTGTTATCTGCCGAAGCCGAAGGCGAAAACCGAATCCAATGATTGTTTTATTATGCATATTCATGAGCTGCACTTGTAAAGACAAAGGGGCGCACAAAAAAGTGATCAATGCACAGCAGACAAACTATTGTCTGTAGGTATGACGTCACTTCTACATATATAAAATTCGTTGTCTTTAGGTATGACGTAACAGAAACAGCAAGCAATAATTAGCTGCGTGCTTATAGCCAATCAAAATCGAGCTAGTGACACCAATGTATAATAATTACTATTTGCTCACACGAAGAAATAAATTAAGCCTCTTCATCTGTATGTCCTTATTCATAAAAAGCTTCCAGCAAACTTTAAAAGAATCTTCTTAAAAGCTCGCCTAAAATCCTGGTTAAAACCAGCGTACACTAAAAAATTCACGCAGTTATTAGCGAAAATCATAAAAACGCAGATTCTTGTCAAAGTTTCCGGGGCTGGCGGCGCTCCTAACAGCTCAGCAAGGTCAATCGCTATGATAGGAACTACAAGGACAATAAAAAGACCAACGATTATAGAAACCGTCTTAGCCGCTTTTCTCTGCCTCACAGCACAGGGAGCCCACACAAACTGTGTGACCGTTGTTCGTATTTTTAAATTTAGAGGAAATGTATGGGAATATCGAAAAGGTTCACTTATCGTAATATACTGCGATGAATATTTACATACAAGATCAAACTAAACGTATTTTTACCTGAAATGTTGTGTGGTGTCATTCTTGTAGCTGAAAACGGCGAATTTTAGCGATTTGAAGGGTTTTGCATCGGACGTTTACCTGAGCGTATAGTAGAGAGACAAGGGAGGAAAGCTCGGGTTTGGACCTCTCCAGCGCCGAGCCGATTTTCACCAAGAAATTCCCATCGCACGGCTTCCAAACCCCGCACCAGGCAAGCTGAAACCCAGAGGTTTCTTCTCGTACCATTACATTTAAAATCCGTCCAAATCTCGAAGCGCAAGACCCCAAATAATATCGAGAAATTCAGCATTCGAAGCTCGAAAACACCGCGGCTGGTAAAATCTGTGCGGCCTCCAACAGTCACGCGGTTTGCTCCTTTTCTGATTGGATGATAACAAACAATGCCCTTTCGTAAATTCGTCTAGCGGGAGGGGAAGCAAAGGCAAATAATCAGCAACGAACTTTACACTTACTATCCTGGGGTGAAGCGAATGGCGCGTGATGGAATGAGCCCAGCAAGACGCCATTCGCTTCACCCCAGTCTGGTTAGTAGAAAGTTTGTCGCTGCTTATTCGCCCCTGCTTCCCCTCCCGCTAGACGAATTTATGAAAGGGCATTGTTTGTTATCATCCAATCAGAAAAGGAGCAAACCGCGTGACTGTTGGAGGCCGCACAGATTTTACCAGCCGCGGTGTTTTCGAGCTTCGAATGCTGAATTTCTCGATATTATTTGGGATCTTGCGCTTCGAGTTTTGGACGGATTTTAAGTGTAATGGTACGAGAAGAAACCTCTGGGTTTCAGCTTGCCTGGTGCGGGGTTTGGAAGCTGTGCGATGGGAATTTCTTGGTGAAAATCGGCTCGGCGCTGGAGAGGTCCAAACCCGAGCTTTCCTCCCTTGTCTCTCTACTATACGCTCAGGTAAACGTCCGATGCAAAACCCTTCAAATCGCTAAAATTCGCCGTTTTCAGCTACAAGAATGACACCACACAACATTTCAGGTAAAAATACGTTTAGTTTGATCTTGTATGTAAATATTCATCGCAGTATATTACGATAAGTGAACCTTTTCGATATTCCCATACATTTCCTCTAAATTTAAAAATACGAACAACGGTCACACAGTTTGTGTGGGCTCCCTGTGCTCACAGTTTCTCGCTTCTGTCTTTTACGCCCGTTTGTTTGCGATATGGTGTCCTCATTCGTGTTGCTATGGCTTCCACCTGAATGGCTTCCTACTACAGCTAATTCTTGCGCGTGAATGCGCCTCGCCTGGATTAAACTGGCTTTTAGAATAAAACCATATAAAAACACTACTGTACCGATTGGAATAGCATGAATGATAATATACATGGCTATGATATAATCTGGGTTCAAATAAGCTGGAAAGCGACAAATACTTATTGAAATATCTGGTGTAAGCCAAACCAGATTGGACGCTGCTGTTAAACTTAACACCGCAGCAACAAACCATGCAAAAGCAATTGTGGCAATTGTGCACTTTGTGGTCGCATAGCGTATGTAAATGTATGGATACTTGACAGCTAGAAATCTATCCATGCTTACAACTAGGATAGCCAAGTTCGAACTGCTTCCAAATAATATTGATGTAGGAATCGCAACTCTGCAAAACAAGTTTGGATTGTATTGTGTTCCAAGCACTTCCAGTACTCGCAGCGGAATCGAAATAGCGCCCTGAAAAAAATCTGCCACGGCCAGGTTCGCTAAGAAGTAGTTACTTGTATATGAGCGTAGCGTACGGTCCCAAAACACAGCTGTTATAACGAGCAGATTTCCAAACACCGCGATAAATGAAATCACTGAATAGAGGCAAGCCAAAGGAATGGAACTGCCGCTGACTGGTTGCTCGGAGAACCGTCGGTTGACTAAATTGGAAGTCATAGAATAAAATGAGTTGTTTCCGGTAAAATTTTCCATTTCACGTCCAACATCCGCGTCCTCCGGATTAAACGAGATTTCTCGTTTACCACGCAAACTGTTGTAGATTTGTAGCTAGAACAAGCGCAAAAACGTGACTCCGACGCTTGTAAAGTTCTCGATGAGTTTAATCGCGCGGTGAACTATTCAGCATAAAATTTTGGCTCTGTATCAGCGAAACCGCGTATTTGACTGATTTGTGTTTGAACCGAATTCAAAACCGTATATGTGCTTATATATGCGCTTTTCGGTGACGTGATTGTCAAAATGATGTCTTACTTCTGGCTAATAAATCCTCTTGATTTTAAAACCTTCGTCTCTTGTGTTTGTCGTCCATGTTTACCGTAGCTATATTTCCTTGACATTCATTCCTATCTTACACCATAAAGAACCGTAGAAACGGTCATTGTAACCATGATTAGGGGATCATTTCTTGCTAAAATCTCTATTTGTATTTTAGCAAATTTAGCGACACTTGACAGAAGGCAAACTAATAATCTACAATGAATGTCCTACGCGCAGTTTTTAAACCTAAAGAGAATAGAACTCTATAGCCTCTAAGTAATTGCACTCTCTCTTATGACTGAAAATTAAAAAAATGACCCCCATACTTACTTTCAATTCAACGCGGACAATCATTTGTGCAATGAAAGCTGTTTAAACAAAGGCCTGTGTACAGCCTAAGTCCTCAATTGTTCAAACTTATTACTTTCATTTCGATTTGCTTGCATGTGCTAACAAGCCACGGTGGGAATTTGAGTATTATTCTTTTCAAATGGCTTCTAAAAATTACTTATTCTGATCACACGCTAATCAGGTTCTTTATCTCTTTGTCTTTTTTCTCTTCTTTCATTAAACGTGGAAATAATAATAATAAGACAAATAAACAAAGAATTGTCGCATTCGTTTATTCATGCTATTGCGCATCTTTGACAGGCAAAAACAACTTATCTTTAATATGTCAGAATATGTGTGCAAATTATTTTTAGCCGCCAAACTTAATTTACGTCAACGGAAAACGAACATGACAGTCACTCTGTCATATAAGAGCAGGCACAAGTGAGACAAAGGAATCGTTTTACTTGCGCTTTTGCCTATATGCTTGCGTTGAGCTCCATTTTCACATTGATATAATTGCTGGGGTGGGGGCAAGAAACGTGGACCGAGTAACGATTTTCTCACAACTGGCAAAGCGGTCTACTTATATCGTGGTCAGCGGTGTTTACAGAATATATTTGGAACGGTGGGAGGCGAAAGGTAGAGTCTACCTTCTATAGCTCAGAAGGAGGTCGGACACTTATTGCGAATTATATAACGTTATGTCGACACTTAGAATTTTATTTTCAATAAATTTTTAAGTGTAAAAAGGAAAATCTAAAATCCCCACTCAGGATTGAACCTGTGACCTCAGCTAGGCTTAGACTTACATAGCCTACCGTACCACTGTACCACCTAGCTTCTCTGGCTGTTTAGTCCTAAATTTAACTATATAAACTGCTACCCCTAACCTCAACTGAAAGGTAACCAGTTACTCAGTTATATAAGTCTCAATAAGGTGTCCGACCTCCTTCTGAGCTATGGAATCTAGACTTTACCTAGGCGAAAAGACAAGAGAGATTAATTCTAATCTTTTTGTTTTCGCGAGCTAGTCTTCACGGCAGAAAATATGTAATGGCGCGCGATCTTTGTCCTTGGGGGAGAGCGAACTGCAAATTAATCCATGACGAGTCATCCAAAACGATCAAGTTTCGCTTGTTTTAAGGGTACTGCTAACCTTCGATGGAGAAACTTCCCAGACAAATTTTATTTGTCCAACATAAAGTTAAGTGTTTAATCTAACATTTCTATAAAAAGAAAATTTATAAATCTTAAATGGTGCACGCTTACTTCAGACAAAACGTAGAAAGGGAAGATATTACAAAGTACATGAAAATATGTTTAACCGGCGAGCAATCGAATCCCGGTCTTCCGCTATTAAACAAGGCAGACGTGATCACTACAACATAGGTGAAAACCAGCAGTAAAACGTGGGTCAAGCTGTTTCGTTTTATTGCATTTCATTTTCGGTTAAGCTATGACAAGTATGGCAAGTATTTGTTCAGTATTTGATCCGCCAATAAAGTAAGATGGTAAATTTAAACCTCGGTAATTAATGAAATGATAAAGATATAATGTCCATGATGTCACGAGCGTGGAGCAAAGAAAAAAAGCTGAGTTCCTGAAGGGAATCGAACCTATGGCCTTTCTTAAATCGGTCGGATGCTCCAACCACTGAGCTACGATAGACTCCAAGCGAGCTACGGTCATTTATATGTGGCACGCGTTCAGTGTATTTGAAATGAAAGCGCTAAACATATGGTAAGTTAGATCCGCTTTCTTATTTTAGTAAAATGAGAAAGATCTATTTTTTCATTATGTGATTTTTGTTTATCTTTGTTTAAGTATCAACTGGCAGAGTTGGCAACAGCAACAGTTCTGCGAGTCCAACAAACGTCTTTGTATACCTATTTACACCTTCAAAAAATATATTTAAGCACCTTTTGTACGTTTTCAGCATCTAAGGTTTGCAATTCCTCAAGTAACTATGGTGTCAGTGAAAGTGTAACACCGTATATCCTTTTCCAAGTTATCAGATAAAAAGACAAATGCGAAAATCATTGAAAGTCTGCGCGTAAATTCGCCGGATATCTTCGTTGTTGTCGTGTGCCTTTTGCGTGAAAGGTGCACTTAATTTTAACCTTAATCTGAAAGTAGAATGTCAATAACTTGAATCCGGTTAAAACTCGAACTCCTCTCTCAAATCAAAAGCAGTGTTCTCCGATTCACTCTGTAAATGTTACCCTCGATAATTCGAACTTTCGTCAACTCGAGTAATTTTGTGTCCTCTCATGGTTCGTTGGCGGGGTAGTTTCTTGGTGTTGCGGATGGTGTGATCACCAAATGACGTAAAACAAAAGATTCAAAAGACACTGAACAATACCCACACCACAACACAAAAGCTAACCAACAATGGCTTCCGCAACACAAAGAAACACCTGTTGGCGGGGTTTCACAATGGATATTACACAAATGGACACATGACGCAAGTGCACTTGAAACAAGTGTGAACGTGTTGCCAAGCCATCACTCGAAAAATACCGCCTAGTAGCACACCTTTTCTCAGGCATTTCAATGATTATAGATTGAATTTCAATTTTTGTAACTGAAGATGACATAAGTATATTTCGAAACATGTATTACAAGTTGAAATGTGTTGTTTTATGCCTTCCAATTTACGTAGAAAACTTGTATTGCAGTTACCTTTATTATATTGTCGATGCATTGTAACCTACTGTTGAATTTGGCGTGATTGCTTTGCCTGTGCAAATAAATTAGCTAGGCTAGGGAAATTGTGACACAGCTAGTTTTGGCGATAGGGCAAGGGAAAGATTTTGTTTCTGAACACTTGGACACGAGAATTTGGACACGAGAATTTGGAGCCGGAATATTGCAAATAACGGATTCTAGTTCTGACCATTGTAAGGATCTTGTTTGGTCATTTCCTGCATGGATTTGCGATTTCCAAGCGGTGGTTTAGAGATCCAGTTCAGAAGGCTAGAAAATTGTCAACAGAAAGCTGCGAGAATTACCATCCTTGGATTCTCTTATCAACTAAACGTTTGGGAATATGAAGCGACGGTTGTGCGGCCTTTAACTCGGGTTTTTCCAATTAAAATTGTAAATTTGGCAGTTCCCTTTATTAATTAAATACATATAAATCATTTACTCGTTTATTTAATCCATTTGTTTTTAGTTTTTGGTTTTAACTCTTAATTCTAATTGGTTTTGCCCAGCTCCGGATAAAGATTTCCAAGTGCTGAGTTTGTGAGTAAAACCGATCATTCAAGTGAAAGCTCACTAGCAGAGCGATGCTTTCCTACCATGTCATACTGTTCATTATTTTCTAAAGGGCTCTTAACTTATGTTTGAGTTCGTAAATGAAAACCTTAAGTATGGCTGTTCAAATATAAACTACGCAACAGTGCTTTCCTGTGAGGCCTTTTCTACTTGGAGATTTACGCTTTTTCAGTTTTCAAGGTGAGAAATATTTATATATTGGAAAGCATATTTTCCTAAGTTTTAACAAACAACGCTGAGAACCAGTCTTTATCGTGAACTGGCCGTAACTGAAGCCTGATGCAAATATTTTAAATTGCATGCCATCGTTAATTCATAAAATACGATTTTTATCATTATGATCTTATACTGAATTTACTATTATGAAATGGTTATACACTTTCTAAAAAAAGAGTTCATCGTGTTATTGGTCAAAAATCTAGATTTTATACAATTTTTTTCTCAACATTGCTCGATTAACAGCCGTGTCGGAGAAATGAGCCTGCACTGAAATCCACAAGTCCGTGAGCCGACGTCGAAAATGGAGCTTAATGCTTTCCCAACCCAATTGATCGGTTTTAAAATAAATCCTTCTTCTTGTAAACTTCAGTTGTAATTGAGACTCAGCCAAACTGAGGTTGTCACAGGTTAAATTGCTTCTGACATTCGATGGAAACCTTGCCCGTCGGCCACCTTCCAGCTAAGCGTAGGTATCAATTTGGAGTCTCTACTTATACGCTTTTCCTAGTAAATAAATTAATTATTTTCCGGCCTGATAATATTTATTCCCCTCTTGAAAATGCTCTTGAAAGTGTTTCTATAATCACTGTTGAATCCCGCATACACGAAAACATTTACACAGTGATTCGCGTATATCATCAGAACAGTGACCTTGACAATCCACACTGGTACTACAGCACCAGTCAGCATTTCAACCACATCGATTGTAATGATCGGTACAACCAATAGGAGGAACGATCCTACTACCACGGCTACAATCCTCGTGGCCTTCCTCTGTCTTGTAGCTTCTCTTTTTCTATTCCGCACTTGTTCCGATCGTTCCGGGTAAAATTCGAAATTGCTGCCCATTTGGGAGTTGAAGCTGCTGGCGATGACTTGCGCTCCAATTCGTCGAACATGATCAAGGCTTGCGCGCAAAATAAAGACATTGAGGAAGATAACAGTGATGATGGGAATAACATGGACGAATAGATACAGGCACGTGATGTATTCTCGGGTCAGAAATGCTGGAAATCGGCAAAATTTGACTGAGTCTTCGGGCTGTCTTCCACCCCAGCCCAGGACAGGCAAGAGTGTGAAAATTGTCATGGATAGCCAAGTCGCGCCGACGCCCACCAAGGCGCTTTTGGTTGTGATCCAGTTACAGTAGAAGAACGGCCAACAAATGGCGATAAATCTCTCTATGGCTATCAACAAAATGTGGAGATTTGAGGTGCCGCCGAAAAGTGTTGAAACTGGTATCGCCGCGCGACAGAACGTCTTGTGATTGCAGTCCGGGTCCAAAACTTCTGCAAGCCTCAGAGGAAGCGAAATCGCTCCTTGGAAAAAATCCGGTACAGCTAAGGCAACAAGCAGGTAGTTGCTGGTCGTTCGCAATCTTCTGTTTTTAAAAACCGCTAACATGACAAGAATATTTCCAAACGCTGAGATGATAGCAATGGCAAAGTACAATAAAGAAACTAAACATGTCTCCAGAGATAGAGAGGTTTTTGAGTTTGTTGTTCTATTACTTGTGTTAAGGCCTTGGGTGCTATCCATCTCCGCAGTGTTGTAGTTAGTGTCAGTGTCTTATTGTGATCGTTTGTGTTCATGTTTTGAAAGCCACCAGATGTAGGCAGAACTTTAACATATGCATGAGAGCTGTTCGCAGAGCAGTTCTTCCTGTACGTTTGCCGTTAGTATGGCTTCAACTGAACTTTATCTTAATTTTCTTCCTTTCCTTCGGCTTCGAATAATTACAAACTGTTCAATACCTCTAAAAAGACTTGTCTTTTCATTTACGAAGGTAGATGCATCTTGTGACGAGTAGCGGTTAACAGTGGTGACCAATATCACTCATTCGTCGTTAAATTTATGCCACTATAGGGGTTACAGGGTGTTGTATAAAGCAAATTCAACCTTTGTTTGCATAACTGACAGGACGTCTTGTTTGAAACTGTAGTCTTTATTAAGATACCACTTTAAATTAAAATTTTTAGATGCGATAACAGACTTGAACGGATATGAGAAAGGTTTAAGTTATTTGAAATTGTCATTTAAAATTACTTTAGATTATCATAGTGCATCTGCATTAACAGTATTTGAAAGGAAATGAGATGACAAACGCATGACCCACCCAATGTTGTGTTTACTTTGCCATTAGCTTAAAAACAACAAACATTTAATTGCGCACAGTATGCACCTACATAAATTTCCCAGAGTAAAATCATTATGTTTTAGTTTTATATATTTTAAAACCAAGCATATGATTTTGCTTTGAATTTTGTCGAGAATTTACAAAATAACACTTTTTCAGTGCGGACGTTTACGATATATGAGTTTTGACGCCTTATTGTGCTTATAAGAACAAATAAATAAACTTTCAAAAATAATGTTAGTAATAACGATTTACTTAAAAGTTTGGTTCATATTAAAATAACACTTCAACGGCATCCGGCAAAAACATGGCATAGATTTTAATTTTATCGCTCTACAGGGGAGCCTTTGATGTAACCTATGCGGTCTCCGTTATAATTTCATAACTTGGTGCAATAAAAATGAACAAATATACTTCTAAGCTAAAGGACATAAAATTGATTACCAAAGTTTTTGTTATTCCAGCTCTATATGACACTTTATTCTGACATGTTGTTTCGCAGAGGGCAGGTGTTGGGTTGCAAACGAAATATACTAAAGTTGGTGTTGGGTGCGCTGCTATCTAACTACTGTAAATGTTATAATAATCATTTTCGGATTTAAAGTTCAAGTTAAAAGTGAGCAATTTGCTTGTATTTGCTCTATTTAGACACGTGTAAGTGGAACTAAGAAATAATTTTCGGATTTTGTTTATCCTTACCACGACGTGGTAATCATCGTGTATTTGTTTTCGTCCGTCAATTTCTAGAAACACAAACACATACACCAATGTTATATTAGTTTTATATGAGAATGAGTTGTGAAACTTTGACAGTTAGCAAGTTCACGTTTGCCTGAAATAAATAACACTTTTCACAATATATAAAAGATACAGAAAGCAGAAATAACGACTATACGTACAGCACACAAATGCTAAGTGTAAAATTAATATGATATATTAACCCTTGGACCTACACGCAAACTTATCACCCAACCGTGGTACAAGAGCGGGGGGGGGGGGGGGGGGAAGGGGTGGGGATGGTTCCAACTCCTACTCCTTTTCCCCTTTATTTTTTTTTTTAAATTACGGAAATTAAAAATATTTTTGCTAAAGTTGTAAACTATGATATAATTGTTTTTCACCCAACAAAAGTTGTGTTGTAATGTGAGAGGAAAAGGGAAAAGCTGTCCTTTTCTACAGTTTTGGGGCGACTAAAAAGCTAGCTAACCTGGCCTTTGATTCATGACGCTTGGGTGTAAAACGTTTCGCTTTAAACCTAAAGAAATAAATAAACATATCTGGAAAGTTCCCAGACTCGTCAATTCGTAAATAGTATGAGCCATTTTGATGGAGTGGAAGGAACAGTTCTTCAAAAAGCATATTCTATTTAATAACTGACAGATGGTGGCTTTTACGGTTAACGGTTAAAATTTTGGCCTTTTTACGGCTAACGCGGGTTAATTTCTTCCCATTACGGTTAACGTAAATCAGTCTTAAAAATTAATTTCCCGGCAATGTCAGGTTTTAAAAAATTAAAAATTAATTACCATTGTTGTAAAACACATTTCAGGTGTTTGGACCTTTCTGGGACTGGGTCTTAACAAGAGATGGCAAATGACAAATCGTGGCTAGTACGTTTTTTACGGTTAACATATTTTACGCCTAACGGTTAAACTTTTCAATTTTCACGCCTAACGACTAAATTTTGGGCTGTTTTACGGCTAACGGTCAACCCCATTTAAACCCTCAGATCTGGCCGTCCAATTAAGAGGAGGGGGGGGGGGGGGGAGGCTTGCTATTTCAGCCGGGCTGAAATTCGCCATGTAATCGGCCCCTTAGAGGTGAAAATTATTTTGAGCCATGCCCATTTAACGAGATTCTGGTACCTTTTAGGGTGTTTTTCGAAAATTTCCGACGAGCACCCCCGTCATTTTTATATGGGAGTCCCCCCCTCCCCCCCCCGGGCAGTCGAGTTTTTTTAAACAGATTTTGAGGTGTTTGGATACCCGATGAAACACTCTTTCGAGTGTTTGATATAGCTTCTTAAACTGATTATTAAATGCGGAGAAAACGAAGGAATAAAATCGGCAAGATCTATGCTAATTAAGAACGGGTATCCAAACCACCGTCACGCTTATTAATGAGTTTGAGAAATATATATGAAAAGAGGCATGATTTTAACTAATAGCTTTTAATCAAGTGGGCATATCTGTTTTTGTTGGTGTTATTGCTTAGATGTGATAGTCATGATCGATTTGTTCACATCGTTAAACTTTGAGCTTTGTCGGCCTTTCACCAGAAAGATGGTGCTATCATGATTGTAAGATTGTTGAATCTCAGACGACATTTATTTTAGTTAACGTCATTTGTCCACATCGTTAAAGGGACACTGTCGCCTATTTTTAGTATCACTTTGAAAAGCCAAAAAACATATTTGTTTCAATGGAAACCTTAAAATAATGGTCCAGTTTTGTTAAAAAATACTCAACCAGTGCACAGAAACTAGTATTCGTATTCGCTGCGGATGGCCAGGATGGAAATGGATTGCAACTTGAAAAAATTGGCCAATTTTTTCAAGGTCCTCCCAAGAGTCGTGGAAAAATCACAGAAAAACTTATTATGGTTTGTTCTTCCTTGAAGAAATCACTTGATATTATCTTCTTGGTGTTCTAAAAGCAATTTTATGTTTGAGCAAAGGTACTTTGTCATATATTTAGTGTATTTTGACCAAAACACAGTAAAATCTGCGTGACAATGTCCCTTTAAACTTTGAACAGTTTGATATGCCGGCCTTTCACCAGGCAGACTTGTTATCATAACAATCGAAAATTGTTGAATTTCAGACGACATTTCAGTTTAACGCGAGATGTTTATTTTAGATCGTTGACAATAAAACTACGTAAGTATAGTATATGGACAATAACTCATGCTTATCTTGGCATCCAACCCTTTTGTCCCGGCAATATGTTCGGCTTTCGTTGTCAAAATAGCCGTCTTCAGAGCTTTTTAATCAATTTTAATATTCAGGAGTGCCGGAAATTAAAAGTAAGGACATTTGAAACTTCCACTTAAGAATTAGTAATTAATTTGGCGTTTTCGTTTTCTGCAAAAAAGGCAAGAAGTGTAATTAGTTTTGACGGAAAAAGAATGATTACTCCTATTTTAAACGTGATCTGTTTCCAAAATAAAGATTTCATTTAACAAAATCAGAATATTGTCTTACATAAGAACTCGATATGGGTGAAAAAGAATATAGCACATTTTCTCAAAACACTAAATTGAGGCTCATACAGGCGATATTACAAATACTGTATTTTCTCGAATAAACGCCTGGTTGAAATAAACGCCGAGTCGATAAGTTTGAGGTACCAACGTTTATTTGAATTCGGTTTTCATATAAACTGATTGTCGTCATGAAATAATGTACTTTTAAGTACGGAGGATTTAGAGGAAATAAACCACCAGCGCCCCGCCTTCCGCACGATCAATACTGAATAAGATCTTCAGTTACAAAAGCTTTATTTATAGTGGAGCTCTCGCGGGGCGAAGGCCCGCTCGCGTAGCTCCATACTCATAGAACCCATGCCCGTCATTTTTCATGGTCATGGCCAGCGGAATGTTTCTTGGGCGGCATCTGCACATGTGTGTCCGTGCGTTGGGCAGGGCCAATTCGCGAGCGCGTATGACGTCGCAAAACATGCGCGTATGACGTCGCGCAACATCCGGGATCTTAGCAATTTTGAAAGCAAAGTGAGGCTTTGTTTTTCGCGCGGCTACACAGCTATCAGCTTGATAAACACTTTAGTCTCTTCACTATCCATGGTTAGATCTTTCGCTGTGTTTAGCGGAGAATTGAAGTCGTTATTTCGCGGTTTCCTACTCAAGACAGGTATACTAATTAAGGTATACTCAGAAGCCGTTTTAGTGGAAAAAGAAAAGCTTTCTGGGATAAAATCTTGCTTCGAGGAACTTCATACGTTTTTATTATGCAATGCGGGAGCAATACGGGGAGATGTTAGTTTTACTGATTTCAGAACCAAAGAAGCGGAGATTTAAAGAATTTCCAAGCAGTGGAGGGACTTAAAGGTAAAACAGATTACATTTTTCGATGGGAATTTATGTTGATATCAAGCTGTGATGGACTTTTTCTTTGTGTTCTCGTTAGGTTTGGAGAATTGTTTATAAAACGTGCTTAAATTCAGTTGTATTGATTTCTCTATTCTCACTGGTGCCATCACGCACAAACACTCCCAAATCCGCTAGAATTCTATTGTTCTACACCCGTGCATCCGTGAGCCAGTAGGGGGTGGTGTTATGCATATATTAGGTGGTTTTGCATAAATAGGCCGTCGTTATCCGGTTTATTCCTCTCTTCGTTCTAACGGCCGCCAGACGTCCGCTTGGCGTTTGTTTCTTTTTCTAGTCATCGCTGCACCTTCGTATTTCTAGTCTCTATGCCGGAGCAAGTTACTCAGAACCCTGTTGCGGGCGCTGTTGCTGCAGCCTCTGCAGTTCAAGTTAATCCTTTACAGGCGGCTCCAGCGGCCGAACAACCAGCACTACCGGTTCCCGGCTCTTCCTGCTCCTGTTGCTCGTTGCTCCGGACGCTGCTCCCGCCGACGCTATACCAGTTGTGGCTCCAGAGGTTGTTTTTTTTCTCTAGTTGTTTGTATTTCCCCGGTGTGGTTCGGTTTCCCCTTCCCGCTTTTGTGTCCTTTGGTGCGGGGTTTAAATTTGTTAGTTTATTTTACAATTCATGGTTCTCTTAGTCGCCACGTGCGCGGTATGTTTTCCGCTCCGCGTCTATGTTAGTTGGTTTTGGCTTTCTCATTCGGCGTGATCATTTTTCCGTCCGTGTGATTACAAAACTTTTTCTCATTAGTCTGTGTGGCGATTTTTCGGTCTGTGTGACCACAAAACCTTCAATTTTCAGTCTGTGTGATTATTTTTCAGTCTGTGTGACTATTATTCACTCTGTGTGACTACAAACTTTCAATTTTCAGTCTGTGACTATTTTTCAGTCTGTGTGACTACAAAACTTTTCATTTTCAGTCTGTGTGACTATTATTCAGTCTGTGTGACTACAAAACGTTCAATTTCAGTCTGTGTGACTATTATTCAGTCTGTGTGACTACAAAACGTTCAATTTTCAGTCTCTGTGACTACAAAACTTTCAATTTTCAGTCTGTGACTATTTTTCAGTCTGTGTGACTACAAACGTTCAATTTTCAGTCTGTGTGACTATTATTCAGTCTGTGTGACTACAAAACTTTTCATTTTCAGTCTGTGTGACTATTATTCAGTCTGTGTGACTACAAAACGTTCAATTTTCAGTCTCTGTGACTACAAAACTTTCAATTTTCAGTCTGTGACTATTTTTCAGTCTGTGTGACTACAAACGTTCAATTTTCAGTCTGTGTGACTATTATTCAGTCTGTGTGACTACAAAACTTTTCATTTTCAGTCTGTGTGACTATTATTCAGTCTGTGTGACTACAAAACGTTCAATTTCAGTCTGTGTGACTATTATTCAGTCTGTGTGACTACAAAACGTTCAATTTCAGTCTGTGTGACTACAAAACTTTTCATTTTCAGTCTGTGTGACTATTATTCAGTCTGTGCGGCTACAAAACTTGCAAATTTTCAGTCTCTGTGTCTATTATTCAGTCTGTGTGACTACAAAACTTTCAATTTTCAATCTGTGTGTGACTATTTAGTCTGTGTGACTACAAAACTTTCAATTTTCAGTGTGTGACTATTATTCAGCCTGTGTGACTACAAAACATTCAATTTTCAGTCTGTGTGACTATTATTCAGTCTGTGTGTCTACTAAACTTTCAATTTTCAGTCTGTGTGACTACAAAACTTTTCATTTTCAGTCTGTGTGACTATTATTCAGTCTGTGCGGCTACAAAACTTGCAAATTTTCAGTCTGTGTGTCTATTATTCAGTCTGTTTGACTACAAAACTTTCAATTTTCAATCTGTGTGTGACTATTTAGTCTGTGTGACTACAAAACTTGCAAGTTTTCAGTCTGTGTGACTATTATTTAGTTTGTGTGACTACAAAACTTTAAATTTTCAGTCTGTGTGTGACTACTATTCAGTCCGTGTGACTACAAAACTTTCAATTTTCAGTCTGCGTGACAAAATCTGGGTTGCAAGTCTCGGTTTTTTCAGCCTGTGTGACTACAGAAATTTTCATTTTCTTGTCTGAGTGTCACAAGTCTGTGTGACTATTATTCACCCTGCTGGACTTCAAAACTTCCATTTTTTCAGTCTGTGACAAGTCGCTGTGACAATTTTCATTCTGTGTGACTACAAAACTTTCTATTTCTTGTCTGCGTGACAAGTCTCTGTTACAATTATTTACCTTGTGTGATCACTAAACTTTCAGTTTTTCAGCCTTACAATTTTCCATCTGTGTGCATAGGGTAACCTTTAGTTTTCTCCGTCCGTGTGTCAAATCTTTAGTTTCACGTTTTTGTATTAAAGCTACCGCTTAGTATGTCTTCGATGGGGTTATCTAATACCCTTAATTGCTCTGTCCCTGGACGGGGTATTTCGGGGCTGCTTCGCGGTTAGCTTTTCCCCTTTCCTTTTGCTTACTAGTCCTTCGTCGTTTTGCTCCTTTGGGCCTCTCCATTTTGCTCCATTGGGCCTCTCCATGTAAAAGGCCTCGCTGTGACTTCAATCTGGGCGCAGTTTTTATGCATACCATCCGGTGGTGTAATTGAAAAGGGGAAAAGCACCGTGTAGCAAGCCCGGTCCCTTCGCCTACTACGGTTCTTCCCCTCCTAGAATGTGGCGTCCTCGCATAAGGCTTTTAATGAACTTAAGAATTTCACGCCTGCCTTCCTGTGACTCATGCGGCTAAAAGTCAGGAGTAAGGTTAGGAATTTTGAGTTGTGGGGAGAGATACGTTTTTTTCCCACGGTTTTGCCCATGGTTTATCATTCTGTTATTCATTGAGTTATCCGGAAGCGGCCGCCGTAGGGCTCGCTTCTTCCCATAACTCATTCTAGCTTGGGGTGTTTGGGAGTGGGGGCTCCAGTGGGAATATATTACGATTTGAGACGACGCGGCTGCAGAAGTCTCAGTCTGAGTTGTAGGCAAAATAGTCATGGCGTCGTTTAAGAAAGTACAAGAAATGCTTTGTTTGTGCCTGGAAGGAGAAATCATAGACGAAGAAGAGTTTCTTTTGCTTTACGAAGACTTCCGCCCGAAGAATCTTCCTTTTCCTCACTCGTCGTATCCGAAGTTTTCCCTTCCAAACAAAGACCCGGCCGAATGTAAAGCGGATTTCCGAGTGGAAAAGAGGGACATTCCTTTACTTGTTGAGGCATTAGGAGTACCTCCTATCTTCCAGTGCCATAATGGAACAATCTGCGATGGAGTCGAAGGCTTGTGTATAATGCTCAAACGGTTTGCTTACCCGTGCCGGTATTCAGACATGATTCCTATTTTTGGTCGATCCGTGCCAGAGCTTAGCATGATCAGCAATAAGGTTGTAGACTGGATGTTCACCACTCATGGCCACAGAGTCACACAGTGGAACCATGACTTGTTCAGCCCAGCAGCACTGAATACCTATGCTGATGCTATCAGCAATAAAGGATCAGCCCTAGATAATTGTTTCGGTTTCATAGATGGAACTGTACGTCCTATTTCTAGACCAGGTGAAAACCAGAGGATTGTATACAACGGACATAAACGGGTTCACGCCCTTAAATTCCAGTCCGTGGCGCTTCCAAATGGAATAATTGGCCATTTATATGGTCCTGTAGGTAAGCACAGGCCTTAAACAATTACTTAACTCAAGCTCAGGCTATTAGCCACTCTACTCTAATTTTTTCAAATTTTTGTCTTTTTTCACAGAAGGAAGGATGCATGATGCACGAATGTTAGCAGTTTCTGATTTGTACAACGATCTGGAAAATTTTGCTTTCTGTTCAGCTGGAAGAGAAATGTGCCTATATGGAGACCCAGCCTACCCACTTAGGATCCACCTCCAAGCCCCTTTCCGAGTTGGGGTATTAACCCCACAGATGCAAATCTATAACGAAAAAATGAGTGCAGTACGTGCATCTGTAGAGTGGTTATTTGGGGACATAATCAACTATTTCAAATTTCTGGATTTTAAAAAGAACCTGAAAATAGGTTTAAGTCAAGTTGGTAAAATGTATATAGTCTGTGCAATTCTGCAAAATGCTTTAACATGCCTTTATTCAAACACAACTGCTGAATATTTTGAACTCGACCCTCCAACACTGCAAGACTATTTTAATTAACTGTAGCTTACTTTACAATAGCTAGATAAGAACTTTAAAGAATAATACATCCAAAGTGACTTGTGTGATGATATAACAATAATTAACATCAGTAACAGCACTGTATAAACACAAGAAAAAATAAAATGTCCAGATGTGAAAGCATGCTTCAAGTTCAACTTAACACAACAATTGCATCTGAGTTTCTCTGTACACAACAACTACTTATTTGTAATTTTTTCTAATAACACCATTAAAGCCTTTGACTGCTGCTGTTGTTGCTGCATCATCATCATCTGGGAGTTAAGAAACTGCTGTTGGCTTTGTTGTTGTTGCTGCTGCATAGCTTTCATCATATCTGCTTGCTGCTGTTGCATTTGCATTTGCTGTTTCCACAGGACTTCCATTTTCTCTCTCTCGAGTGTTTGCTGCTCCTTCCTTATCTTCAGATCTTCCTCTTTCAGCTGTTCATTTGCTTTAGCTCTCTGGGCTAAGTATTCCATCGCATCACCTCCACTTCTTCGTTGTCGCTTTGGTTTTTTATCGCTCTCATCTGTGGATGAATCGGCTCTTTTCTTAGTTTCTGACAGTTTCTCCATCGCCTTCAGTCGAACATCTTCCGCCTTAGCCCTGTCATTCTGCAATTTGTTACTGTTCCCTGTTTCAACTTTTGAAATTTTACTTCCGGCCGCGTCTCACAGCCGTCGTGCCTCGGATCTTAAAGTCCCTATTATTTTTGAGAAGGCCTCGGAGCTCGGGCATTATCCCTTACATAATGAGTTCGTCATATTTATCATTCCGCGCTCCATCGTTTCGTCATCCGAGTTGAAGTCATTGAAAACAAAACAAAAGTTCAAGATCATGGAATATCGCTTGAATTTCGGGTTAAAATTTGGCGGGATAGTTTATCGACCAAATAGTTTCTTTGAGACTTCTTGTTGGTGCTCAATTTAGCTTTTGAGTTAGGAATTTAGGAATAAATGACATAAATTGTATTCACAACAGGGAATAAACGCCGGGTAGGAGAGCCGAGTTTTTAAAGGCCCACCTTCACCCAAAATGCTGTGCGTGCCGTGATTACTTTCTGTGCTGAATTTCGTGTAACACGAAATTCACGCTTGAATGTGTGCAACCAATCAGATCGCGCGTAAGAACAATGGAACATTTCAAAACAAAAACAGACTACAACAAAGTTTTTTGGATGAAGGTGGGCCTTTAATTTAATCGAGAAAATACGGTACTTGAGTGAGTTTGAGAACATTAAAGGCCGGCCCGATTATATGAGCCGGGCTGGCCCGGTTTGCCGAGATGACCCATTTTGCCGAGATGACTTTCAGACCGGTATTACATGAAGCGAGCCAGCCCGGGCGACAACTAAATTTAGTATCAACGGTTTTGGCTGAAAGTTGTTGTTTTGAAAATGGCGCAAAGCGTAGAATGTTTCAATTAAGGATTTTGTTCTGCATTTTAGCTCATTTACTTCGTGCTTACGCACTCTTGTGTACCTCTTTATCATTTAAAGAGAAAAAGGGCCATTTACAGGTTTCCTCAGAGGCAAATTTTTGTGCTGTTCCGGTTAGCCGGGCTGGCCCGGCAAACGCTTTTACATGGAAAATATTCAGCCTGGTTAGCCGGGATCCCGGCATCGCGATACCGGGATCCCGGCTAACGGGCTGGCCCGGTTGTCATATAATCACAAAGTTGATTTTTGTTGCGTTTAACAGACGTGCCGAGATCTCGTGCCGGGCCAGCTCGGCTAACCGGGCCAGCCCGGCTCATACAATCGGGCCCAAAAAGCTATATTTTAGCTGTGTTGAATTGAGCGTACCGCGGCTATTGTAATTTCGAATTTACCTAGTTAAATAGACTTTTTCAAAATCCCATCAAATAGTAATTTTCGATAAGTTAGTTCCTTCGCGACTTAAATTCCTCGCGCAAATTTATCGCTTATAAAACTCGACTAAAAAAACGAGGGTCGACTTGTGGCAAGTCGACTAGTGTAATATTCTACCCTGGGTATTGTTATTAATGACATGGTAATAAGATATGGGGAATCGCTCTGGCCTGGGACAAGCCCAAGACCAGGCGAAGATGGGAGCTGAGAGGAGCAAGCCCGACTTACTCGATCGGGTGGGAGGGTGGGTTGCCAAACTCTTCCCTTTTTGCGGCCTCGAGAAGAGTGATGGGGTGGGGCACATGTAACTTCTTTTATAGTCTCATTAACATAATTCCCAGGGTATTAAGAGAGGATCCATCTGAAAACCATGCAATATAAAAATATGAGTCTACATCGCACATCTCAGATTTCAATAATATTTTACATGGGGTTATATATCGAGGTAATAATACAGTGGGGTGAATATTTTCTCAAAATCACTGGAAAAACTGGACCATTTACAGACTTACAAAATCTTAGTGAAATCTCTGTAAAATTTGTAAAATCTCAATATTTTCCTTGTAAATTTCGAAGTCTGTAAATGTGCACACTTACAGAGATTTTACAAATCCCATAAAAAGTCTGTAAATTTTCACCCGATTTTTGCATCGTTTTTTATGTCTGTAAATGTCTGTAAAATCTTCATGTTTATCTTGTAAATTTCTGAAACCATTTACAGAGATTTTATTAGGAATTTACAAAAGGTTGTAAAATATTTGTAAAATCTCTGTAATATTTTACAGAGATTTTATAGATTTCCAAAAATCTCTGTAAAATCTCTTTATTATGTCTGTAAATTTGTATGTAGTAAATGTGCAGTTTTTACAGAGATTTTATAGATTTCAAAATATCTGTAAAATCTCTTTATTTTCTGTGTAAATTTGTATGTAGTAAATGTGCACTTTTTACAGAGATTTTATCAACTCTTTAAAAACTATGTAAATTTCCTTTTTTTTTCCACATTTTGTCTGTAAAATGTTTATGTTTATACAGAGATTTTACAGTACTAAAAAAAAATCTCTGCCAACATATTACTGTAGGCATGCTACAAAAACTTGCAAATTACTGGGTACATAAACATATCAAAAACCAGTAAACACCACCTTGGTAAGTTTTGGCATAGAAATAAGCTTCACTTGTCTTAGCACAGTTTAAGTGCATAGCTTCCACAGTCGCGACATTTTGGGGTTTCTGGATTTTCCATGCTTGTACCCAGCAATTTATATGAGAAACAAGCAGCTAGCAAATCCATGAAACTGGAAGGCAAGGCTTCAATGCAACATTATTAATTATCTTTATTATTTTCATCTAATGGATCATGATAAGAAATATATTCTATCTTCTATTATATTGCAATACATATAACTATCTCTAAGAAGGTGCAGCAAGATCATGATATATTAGAACATTTTTTTGAAATTAATAAATATCCTTTTGCATCAGAACTAATAAATAAAAGGTCCTCCTAGTATATTTGTCTAAGGTTCAACAAGATCACATTTTATTTAAATTTTTTTTTTGAGGGAATTAATAAATAAATTTCTTTCTGCAACAAAACTTATAAATCAAAGGCCGGCCCCACTGGTATATTTGTCTAAGGTTCAACAAGATCACAATTTATTTAAATGTTTTGTTTGGAATTAATAAATAAATTTCTTTTCGCAACAGAACTTATAAATCAAAGGCCGGCCCCACTGGTATATTTGTCTAAGGTTCAACAAGATGATGATCACAATTTATTTGATTTTTTTTTTTAATTAATAAATAAATTTCTTTCTGCAAAACTTATAAATAATAGGTCCCCTGATGTATTTGTGTGATCTCTTTTTAATAAAAAATGGGGAATTTACACAAAATTTCTTTCTGCAACAAAACTTAAAAAAATAGTCCCCTTTGCCCTGGTTCTTCAAAAGATGGACAGTGCTTTCCAGAGAATAACATATAATTAGCTTTTACAAATTTATCTACTGGATAGTAATTTGTTTATACCCACAAAAGATAATCTTCTTCTTCTTCTTCAACCATTTCTTGAAGTTTAGACATGTATGCATGTCTTTGTTTTGGTTCTTAGGTTGTAAAAGTTGATTATTATTATTAACTAATATTTTAATAAGATGCCCTTTCATAACATGATTTTCAAAGAGGTCCTACAAAATTATTGACTCTAATTATTCAAATAGTTAAACAATAACAAGATTATCCCTTGTTACAACTTTTGTTTCGTCTTTCCTGCGAACTTTTCCTTTAAGGAAAAGCTCCTTTCCAATAAGTACCACTAAGTTCTCTTTGTTTTCTGCCATTTCACCCGCCCTAGGGACAGGCACACCCAGGTCTTGCAGAGTTCTTTTAAGTTGCATAGTTTTTAAATCAGCTAATTTCTTTACTTGCATAAAGAACAGAGTGGTGATTATTGCCATTGGCCTCGGTATCTGAAATTGATGAGAAAAAAAAAAGGGCATTTAAAAGTGAAGGGCATACTGCTTTTGAATACCGTATTTTCTCGATTAAACGCCGGACCCCGAATAAACGCCGGGTACATTAGAGGAAGTTGTAAGTAAGCCCCTCAAACGTTTATTTCTGGTATAATAAACTTAAGATTTAAGGACAAGGTACACGGCTGGCAAGAAAAACGAATAATAACCCTTTCTTAAAAAATGGCGGGCGAGAAAAAACTGCTGATTCAAACAAACGCCGGGTCCACTTGGCCAAGTTTGAAATAAACGCCGCGTGCGTTTAATTGAAAGCAAAATGAAAACCTTGCTTTTAAAGAGAATACTACATTACTGCAAAATTTTACAATGCTATACATGTAGTTAAAACAGGTTGCATGTTGACTCCAAATAATAGAGAATCAATCAATAGAGTTGATACAGTATAACCTCATTATATCATTTCCCAAGGGAAGTGAGATGCCATGCATTATTTTATCCATTGAAATTTTAACATTGGTTCAATTCCTCAAATACCAAATGAGGGTCATTACGTACTACTATTAGCCATATAGTTGTGTCACAATCTTACCAAATTGTTTTTTAAGAGTTCCAAATTTCCCTCTTCTATTCTTTTTAATCTTTCCAACTCATATGGAGAGATATCAGGAAGACTCTATAAAATTGAATAAAAATAAAGAACTTAGTACTGTGTGCTTCTTATAGACAGGTAAAGATATGATGGATGATGGATGATGGAGGATGAAAATCAAACTACCCTTATCTACAACTGTACTTGCCAATACGTACCATAAAACCATATTTTATACCATGCCATAGAAAATACAATCAATCAGAATACAGAAAAGCTGTTGTACAGTGTATATTAAACGGTATTACACCCAACCTTCCTATTTTGTGCTGCGATCCTGTTCCTGCTAGTGTATTTTCTATGGCATGGTATAAAATAATTATGCATCACTTTCTCATGATATACCATGGAATATCCCATTTGTCATTTGTACTTTCTTGGTATACACACTTGACAATGCTTGTGTGTACACCGAGAAAATTCGAATGACTAGTGGTACATTCCATGGTACCACTCAAAAGTGTTGCATTACTAGAGTATACATGTAAATACCAAAACAAAACAAGCCCATCTCTCAAAAAAAATGTAACCTTACCATAATGTACAAGCATGTGTGTTTATGTGGAAGCTGCTGTTGAAAAGGTGAACCCTCTTCAGCATGAAAATTACAATAACACTTACACGTTCATTGCTTACTTCATCCTCGTTTACAGGACTTGCAACCTTTTTATGTCCCTAGCAAAACAAAACATGGCTTAGAATTCATTCATTCATTCAATGACAAAGGTAGTCTATTATTATTATTATTATTATTATTATTATTATTATTATTATTATTCATTGTAGTCACTATCTGTCTTCTCATTGGCTAAGAACCTACATTTAATTCTGGAAATCAGCTCACACTACAAGATTATTCACTTATCTGCTAGTAGATACACTGTAAGTGAATTATCTGTTACGTGTGCACACACGTCATGATTTCCAAGAGCAATGCCCAGTTCACGGGTGGTGAATTCTAGTCTTGTTGGAAAATAATAAAGTATGTTCCATGCGACAGTGTTTTTGTTGAAATTTTCTTTAAAAAAAAAAGAGTAATACAGTCGGACCTCTTTTAAGCGGCCACCCTAGGGACTTTGAAAACTGGCCGCTTAATAGAGGTTGGCCGTTTAATAGAGGTACAATATAAATTGGATAGAAATGGCAGTAAACGTAATTTTATTGCCTCTATATAGCAAAAGGCTTGTTGAAAAGTGAACATATGTGAAGATAAATGCAAAAATCATTGAAAGCAAAAATTAGGTGCCCTGTATTTGCGCATTTCAAGTCCGTGCAAAGTTCTAGCTCTAACACAGAGAGCATGTAGTCGATAAGTACAGTATTTTTTGGTGTTGAGTAGGTACAGAAAAATATGCAAAGCTATGTAACAAAACATCAAGTTTCTTAGGCCTTTTTTGCACCAACAGTCTGTAAAAATTTTAGATCAAAATAGTTCACGGACGATTTATTTAAAATAATCCGTCACTGCTGTTTGCCGTTGTGGAACTCAGAGTTGTAACGAGAAGATCAAGTCATTTGCCTTTCCGATAGATAGGGCAAGGTCCTAGTAATCGTGAAACTGGGCAAGTGGAGATTAAATTGCAGTTTTTATTGTTATCAGTTATCACCTTCATATCATCTGTCACTATTTCGCTTGAAAAGATGATTTGCTGGCCGCTTAATAGAGGTAAAAATACAATAAATACTAAACTTGCAACAACAAAAAGGTGGCCGCGGCCGCTTAATAGAGGTGGCCGTTGAATAGAGGTATCAAATACAGCACTTTACTGACAAATAATTCGGGACTTTGGAAAGTGGCCTCTTAATGGAGGGTGGCCGCTTAATAGAGGTCCGACTGTAAAACAATTATTAGATTCGGTTTTTGTAATATCAGGAATAATCAAGGTCTTGGTAAGTGTTATCAGCAGAAGCCGAAGAATTGATTATCACAAAAACCTCATCCACTATTATTTGTTTATAATAATATAAAACACTGTCATAAAACTGAGAACACCCCTTCATCCCTGTACGCTTACTTTGTCAACCTTTTTTATTCTTTTTGTCACTGGCTCCTGGGTTATTATCCTGTAAAAATAATATTGAAACAATAAATAACAACAACAAACACACTTTAGTCACATTTTTTACTTCTTATGGCTTGTTTAAAAAAACTCAATACTTTGCAAATTTTGGTCATTATGTATTTTCATTGGCAGTTTAATCTGAGAAATTTGCCATGTGCAAACAGCTTGCTTGCATGGTTTGGGAATTTGCTTGCAAAGGTTTTCAGGAGATTCCACTTGTTCAAAAAACCTTCTATGATCAGTTTGGTCTCAGCTTTAGTTCACATGCTAAATAATCAACTCAGTAATATTCCAAGCAAAATTTTCAAATAAAGAGGAATCTGCCAAATAATCTACCAGATGAAATTTTCTACCAAAATGAAGTTGTTTGCACCAGTTGCAAATTAAGTAGTTCTTAGGGTAAACGGTCAATCAAATTACCAACATTATGATGTTAGTTGGTAAAGTTTTACAGAAAATTCCATCTTGTTTGACTGTAACTCTGGTTACTTGAAAATAAATGATACTGTCTTTTGATGTTTATAAAACTAACACCTTTACATGTACATATGCTTACTTGATAAACTGGTTTTGCTTCTGGATTACTTTCCTGTGAAAACAGAATATTAAAAGGTTAAGTATCTGTTTGCTTCAATCACAATCACATAATATGCCAAGCCCAGTATTTAAACTTAGAATACATTGGTGGGAGGCAAGTGCTCTCAACACCACACCACCCTTGCTCTTATGACTTTAATCTGGTTGCAGAGTTAAGCAAGAACATGCATCAAAAGCAATAATAAAGATGAGTAAATTTGTGCTTACAACAATTTCTCCATCATCGCTTGAGCTTTGCTTGACTCTCTGTAAAACAAAAATGACCGTTTGGAAATGTTTGAAATCCCATATTATAGAGTAACTGACAATAATGCTTTTTATGGTTATTATTTGTGACAATATTTCAAAAGTTTCAGTGTGCACTGTTAGTATACTGGCAGTAATAACTTCTAACATTTTACTTCTTTTATTTTTTTCTGTGAAGTGGGTGTTCCACTGTATCCTTTAAAATTTATTTCTGACAACTATCTAAAATACCTAATCACCTTTTGTGGTTTTAAATCCTCACTGGTGCAGCTTTCTTGAACCTGCTGACATATAAATTTTTGAATGAAAAAATATTAACACTAAATATTAATATTAATTGCTGCACTAATACAAATCTTTGACTAAATTAAACATGCCAAATGTTTATTTTACAAAATGCATTACTGCGTATAACAATTAGGCATGTTGGTCTTGTCAAATGGCCATCTTATAATTTTCTTTTCTTTGTCCTCTCCACTAGCAGCCTTTTATTATGCTTAAACAGAATATGAACACAATAATTCTAAAAAGATATATAATCAGAAGGATTACATGTAGGGCCATCTAAAAATGAAATGCTCCAATTTAAGGTAATTTTTGATTCACTCAAATAGTCCTTATGAGGCCAATCTGAGTGAAAATATGACACATGTGGCTATGCCCTGAGCACCTTAAATGTATTTTTAGATAATGCTTTATTTTTTAATAACAAGTAAATCACTGTACCTTTCTTTTATAGGCAGTAGGCTTTCGGTTTGAGGCTAGCTTTCTCGCAATAAGGACCTTGGCCTTTGACCGGTTTAATGCAAAAACTCCCACTCTTGCCAAAGTGGAAAGTTCCGTAGAACTTTGCCACAGAAGGACTGTCAACAATTTCATCGGCAATATCCATGTTTTCCTTTGCATCGTCTCCATCAGTGCTGTCACAGCGTTTTAAAGCTCCAGCTCCCTTCCACTATGATGACAATTGAAATACATTTAATTCTGATTTTTGGTGACACAAGAAAGATTCATATTTTAGTCGGTGACACAGGCGTAATTTCACTGCATACAGTTTGAGTTTGAGTAGGCAGGGTCGTACTTTACCTACAGTAACTTCACTTCACCCTTATCTCATGACTAAAATTGAAATCAATAACATTTTAATCATTAAAATGTGGAAAACATTAGCTGTCTGTTTAGAAAACGGACGGCTATTTACAAAAGATATGTTGATTGGGCTCACATTTACTTTTAAATTCTCCCAAACACCAATTCTTATGTTATGAAATGCATGACGCAGACTTTTTGCCAAAAATTGAAAAATGGGTGTCCTGGAGGTCTTTAGGTGTTATTTCTAAGAATTTCATGGTATCCCTTCTGCCAAGAATGCATGTAATGCAAGCACAAGGGCAATCAACATATGCAGAAGCAGTAACATGTTGATCATATCAGTCTCTTTGGTTATAGCATTTGTCCTAACATAAGCAACTTAGTATATTGACCAATGACCAATAAATTATTACAAATAACTGTGTCTTCATCTATTGCTTGACTTATGCTTGACTCATTTATGTACATTGTAAACAGTCCTTAGTGAGTCTTAGTGGTAAAATCATCTCATTCAATTATTTTAATATTTACCTTTCCTTCATGTCGCCTTATTGCTGCCTTTATTAAAATCATTATATTTTAGATTGACAGCTTGAGCTGACAAATCAGTTTGTGCCAGCACAACTAATTCTTTCTTTGATAATTCTTTATTGGCGTTAAGTGCTGTACTTGGACTTGCACTTGTTGTACTTGTTTTATCCATCAAAAGATAAGACAACACACAAAGGAATTAACAACTGGAAACTGTTAAAAAATCTGTGAAAATTATTTTCAACACAATGTATTGTAATACACTGTACACACAATCCTACTAACTAAATTGTTAGAAAATTAATTACAAAGTTTACTTGCCTGGGGCAATACATGTAACTTCATTGGATTCAGGTTTGCCATCTGTGAAATAAGAAATAATATTAGTTCAGCATTCAAAACATCATTTTGAACACTTTCAAAACAAACCTTAAAATAAACCCTGTTCTTTTCGTAGTTCAAACTGCAAGATCCAGTTCTACATGTAGTAACAGACACATTCATGAATGTAGAGCAGACTACAGTGTACATTGATATGAGTTAGCCTCAGTCATACAATTTGGTTTTAATTATTAAACTCATATTTATGTCACCAAAATGTCTGCAAGTTAAAATTTGCTCATTGCAAACTTGTCTCTTCAGGGGCAGATTGTCAACAAAATGGTCATCATGTAATAAGAAATTGATTTGCCTTCATGACCTAAATCTTTGAAGAACTGTTATACCAATCTAGTTGTTTAGATAGCAATACAGATTATTGTGTGCAGTGTAGACCATTTAACCCTAAAATACAAAACATAATTTACAAGTGTACTAACCATCTTCAGGAAACTTGTTAGCCTTTTTTTGGGACCCAGACTGCGGGGATTTACAATTAATCTGCAGACTGGCTTGCGTATTGTCTGTGAAACAGAATAGAATTGACCATCACTAATGGGTGAACATGTAAATAACACATTTAAAAAAAACAGACTGTATATGTGTATACAAATACATCACATGGCAGACCATGTAATTCAAAACCTCCAAACACTACTCCACCAACCTCAAAAAGACAACATTAACCACAAGAAGTTGGTAACATCTTTAGTATAGCTAGTAAAAATGGAGCTGTAACCAGGATAAGACATGTCCAAGTAAAAAGCGTTCTCTGGTTAAAAAGATTAAAAACATAAGCTTTCGGCTATCAGTCTATAGCCTTTGACGAATGGAAAAATGTGGTGCGCAAACGTGAATATATACGAAGGGGTGCGAAAATTTGAGAATAAAAATGAGAATAAAAGAAGTGTGAGAAAAAAAAGCGAGAAGGTAAAAATGTAAATAGGACTAATTACAATAAAATGGAGTAATTGCCTAGGCAACGGTTTAGAATTATTATCCGCGTCGACAGTTTTTGCTGTGTGCCAGGATTCGAGTGTTTTTCTAACGCGGTAATCGCCTTTGTCTATGACACAAGCATTGTCGAAGTCAATGCAATGATTGTTTTACCATGCATGGTTGGCGACGTTGGAACCATTTGAATAGTTCTTCAAGTTCCTTTGATGTTCCCTTTTGCGTGTTAGGAAGCATCTTCCGGTTTCTCCTATGTAGTTCCAAGGACAGTCTTTAATGGATTTAATGGAGCCGAAACCAATTGTGGAATTGCACGCATTTTGGGCATCCTACTGATGAACAGTTACGAAATTGAGATATATTTAGTAGCCACATTTATTTGCGGTCTGTCCCCTTTGAATTTGCATGGAATCTTGTAAACAACATTACATTGAAGATCAGAGGGTTGTCTGAACTTAGGAGACGGGAATTCTTGTTGAAGGGTTTTGAGTGGTTTATTGACAACCCGAATGCTTAGTGATAAAGGGAAAGCCAGAGTTTTTATTTTTCAAACATACTATATTTTCCCTTTTGAATAACCCCAAAGTATATTTTAAGCTTTCCCATTATAAGCACCTTACATGTATCTAGGTTAAGAGTTGGCATTGAATGCAGGACCTGAACAATCGATGAAAATCGATGATCGGAAAATCGGAAAATTACTGTTGATTTGCATCGATTGGCATTGGCCAATCGATGATCAATCGATAATCACACTTAGGTGGTCGCGAACTTCATCTACTGCCATTACAAAACTTTTTCTCAGTGCAAATAAAAAAAATGTCATGTATAACAGAAAATGTGTGCATTAAATTGAACATATTTTACGAATACTTAGCTAAACTGTTGTCTCCAAACGTTACATCACGCATAAAATATTTCACACCTTGCCTAATTTGCCAGCTGTTTCGTTGAAGCATAACGGTGTTTGTTTTTCTTACACACAAATCCATAGTACGTTTCTATGAATTTTAAACTTGTGGGAAACGCGTGGGCGAATAAACAAGTTTACGCATTGCTACTCACTAGTTTTTACTCAAATAAAACAATCTATTATGTTAATTGATTGATTCCCATCGATTATCAATTGATATTGATAATCGATGTAGTTAATTGATTGATTCTTGTTGATTATCGATTAATACTGATAATCAATGACAATCAATAATCACAAAAATTTTCGTGATCGATTGTCCATCGATTATCAATATCAATCGATTAATTGATATCGATTGTCATCAATTGCTATCGATTGCCATCGATTATCGATTTCATCGATTGTTCAGGTCCCGTTGAATGTGAAGCAAGAATGGACTTCTGATGCTCTCCATGATACCATACTTGAATCTGTCTTCAGGTGTTCTTCCATTGTATTGCTTCTCCAAGCCTAAAATGAATGCTTAAAATTTGATCCCCAAACTGTCATTGAAAAGTCCCCTCAATCAAATGAATCCCTCTCTATCACCTCTATGCCGCTTATATGAGGTGCTGGATATCAGGGGGATTTTTCGTTCAGAAGCACTTGACCCAGGGGACTTTGTCTTGTTAGATTCCCCCACCCCTGGGGGAAATTCTCAACTTTGCTCCAACCATTTTACAGTCCCCCTGGTTGGCCCAGGGTCCTACCCCAGGGGCAAGCCGATGACATGTGCATAATTAAAAATGAAAATGTATCTGCTTGTGCTGTACAGTGTGCGTGTAACTATTGTATGCTAGCTGTATAACAACAAGTGGGCAAAAATATGTCAGGTTATAATAAATTTTATAAACCAGGGGCATTTTGAGTGTGTGTGTTTAGGAGGATGGAGGAGGGGTGGCAGTGGTAACTTTTCAGCTGTCTGAAAATTGCACAAGATCTCAATGTCAATATTGTGATGTTTGCCAAGTTGTTATTATTTAGCTTTCAATAAGCAAGGTAAATGAGTCAGCAATGGAAAACAGCGATTAATCAGAATTTCCTTGCTGAAGACCATCATTTCCCGACCCCCAACCCCAGAAGGTATCTCAGTCGGTTAAAATTCGCTGAGCGATCGATCGTGCCAAATAAGTTTATATTTTAGATAGTTTTACCTTATTATCTTCCACCACAATCTTTATAAGGTCTGCTAACCCATGTTTTCTAAGAAAATCGCCAGCATCCATGGTCTAAGGAAAGAACCGGCGTAAGTCAAACATAATGAAGCTTACATCAGACAGTGCGGGTCGTGTCCACCATCGACAGCAGCGATCGCAACGATCCAATTCCATCGACATGACTAACAATTTCCAATGTTGAAAAAGCTAAAACTAAGATTTGAACACTGATATACTCACTCGCTTTGAAATTGTCCACTGTCCGACGAAAAAAAAGATATAATTACACAAAATGTACAAGCGAAGATGAATTTGCATGAACTCAACGAAATAACGAAAAAGAGCGCGACTAACATGTGACTTGAACATGTGACCTACGTCAAATCCATTCCTGTCCCCAGACCTCCACCGTTTTTCCGAAAGAACGAAACGAGGGCTCTGGGAAAGAGAATGTGTCAAAATACTACACGTGTGTCGGTCTTTTTTGTGAAAAATGTCGCGGTAACGTATCGTGGCATCGAACCACTGTAAATCGCCACTTTGAGCGCCAAGATGTGCTAAATAGTAGTTTGGAAGATGCCAGCTTGGATGAATCTTGGATGAATCGTATTGCCGTTCCGAAGGCTTTATAGGACAGGGAGAAATTCGCCTTCTTTAGTTCTGTGAAAACAACTTTCACTTCGATTTTGCATCCAGCATCTTCACGCAGGTTTGTCTTTGTCCTAATAAAGCAAAACAGAAGAACTGATATAGCAAAAAGAATCGGTAAATACGGTATCAAAATAAGGGTTTTCTTACCATTTGACTGCCTCAGCAATAAAATGAGACAATAACTTTCTCGCATAGGTGTTCTTGTCCGCCATGTTAGTTTAACATACCGCTGACAGATAGCCATTGCATTCTCACTTCATTCCCAGGTTCTACCGCTTTCTTGCAACCGTGTGTCCTTGCTCGTTTCTGAAACCGACTGATTAGCTCGGTTGTTAATTATGTCCGGTTAGTTAAGTAATCCCGGTTAGCTTGAGTTTTTTTTTAACCACTGCACCAGGTCGTCCTCCAACAACAACGCATTTCGTGATTCTACTTTTGTGTAATATTTTGCAGTTTTGTGCTTTTGACTGTTTCGTAAAACGTGGCTGTCTACTACACCTTAATATCAAGAGCAATACAGAAAGTAAAATATTGATTTACCATTTAATGACTTTATTGTTTGAATAAAAATTTTGTCACTGACAATTGTAGAGAATTCAGTTAGAATGCCCCGTATATGCTATTTTACAGAGATTTTACAATGCCCCGCATACGCTACTTTATAGAGATTTTACAATGCCCCGTATATGCCATTTTACAGAGATTTTACAATGCCCCGTATATGCCATTTTACAGACATTTTACAATGCCCCGTATATGCCATTTTACAGAGATTTTACAATGCCCCGTATATGCCATTTTACAGACATTTTACAATGCCCCGTATATGCCATTTTACAGAGATTTTACAATGCCCCGTATATGCTATTTTACAGAGATTTTACAATGCCCCGTATATGCCATTTTACAGAGATTTTACAATGCCCCGTATATGCCATTTTACAGAGATTTTACAATACCTACAAAATTTACAAACATTGCTGAATTCCAGCAAAATCTCTGTAAATCGCATATTTACAGATATTCTACAGAGTTTTTGTTAACTCTGTAAATCATTTTCAGAATTTCATATTCGATACACTAGAATTTACAGACATTTTATAAAGCTTTCAAACCATACAATGATAACTAAAGTCTGTAAAATATCTGTAAAACAATAATTTACAGACATTTTGTTTTTCACCCAAATAAAAGCCATAAATTCGTTTGTGATAAAAAGTCTGTAAAAACTAGATTATCAGAAATTTTGTAAACTCTGTAAATGGTCCAGTTTTTCCAGTGAATTCTATAACGCGCAGAAGATATTAGAATCAACGTGATCCAGGGTACTTGTGGGTCGAAAACTACTAGAATTTTGATCCAAGTTTAGTCAAAAATATTTCTTAAAAGATTCACCCTTTCCAACTCAAATTAAGTGTGAAAGTGAAATGAGCAAATATGATTTCAACGATAGTAACAGTACTCTGAAGCATTGTGTGGTTTAGTAGCAAACCTACTTTGAAAATCAGCCTTTGTGGACTTTGTGTGACCGTAAAGATTCTAGAGTAAAATTAGCTTTGAATATCGCCGATGCGGCGTTGTTTACAAAGATGAAATAACAATTATTTTTTTTAACGATTATTGAGAAGAACGCACATGCAAAAAAAAGTGTGTAAAGTTTAAGCGGCAGGCAAAATTTTAGTGGCCAAAAATGTACTACATGCGAGTACCAAAAACAATGATTGAAAACGAGGCCATATGAAACATGAATAGTTTAGCAAGCTAAAAGCTGCTAAAAGACAAATACATGCTCCAAGGAGAAAACCAATGAAAATTTAATTTCTAAAGTAACTATAGATATGATTTATCTAGCTACTTACTGCCTCTGAGAGCAGACTTAAATTTAGAAAAATAAGCCACTTGCCTATGTTTATCGTCCAGATCGATCTATCAAAGCCAACACGAGTGAATAAACAAAGAAAATAACAAAATACGAACCTTTCCTTGGGCAGTGTTGTCTGGTTCTGTATTGTTACTTTTATAAGCAATTATATAAGACTTATATACATAACTGTTTTGTGTTACAAACCCAAGAGCATCGAGGAGAAAGTTATTTTGATCTGGCGCCATTTTGTTTATCACTAGTGCCCAGTTTCTACTCGTCCATGTACTGTCTATCCCCGGACTGGACTACCGACTACTGGGAAAGACAGGTCTATTGTAAGCATCGGTCCAGACGGTAATCGGCCAAAATATCCCAGATTAATTAAACCAGGTAACATTAATATCAGATACCGTTAATTCAAATAACTTTTTATTTTCAAGATGTGCTTTTTTATGACTGTTCTTGGTAAGCCGGAATTAAGATAACTCGTAAATGTATACATAATACGTTATTGTTCTTCTTTTGTGCACATTTTTCTAACAACATCGTCCGTGTGTTTTTGTAGACTGCAAAACAATCGAATGCGCTCCTCAACCCCAGAGCTCGTGGGAAGGGGGAGAGGAATAGGCTTGGTGAGGGCCAATCCTTGCGCGCGAACTTCACGCGGCCATCTCTCCCCCATTCGGCCGACCAAGCCTTCGCGGCTTTTCGGCTGATTCTTGTAAACATAACGACTGTTTTGCTGTCTAGTGTTTCTGAGACCCACCCTTCCTACCTCCAGGAATGACACGGTGGGACACCTCTTACACATGAATGCACCGCTGTCGACACTTGTGGACAACAATCATTTTCAATTATAGGTAATTTTCTGCACGAGTTTGTAATTTTGCGCTCAAACTAAACACGATTTTACGAAGACTGGAAGGGCCTATTTGCATGCGAGGAAGATAATTCTAGCACTATATATATACTAGGTTCTTTCCAGAAAGTGAATTATCTGAATGCGACATTTTTCTCTGTTTTCATTTCACACGCGAAGGAATATAGCACTAATCAAGTGCTAACTCTTAACCCTATTCAGCCGGGGGGGGGGGGGGGGGCTAACTTTCAACATTCATAACTTCTTTAATATGTATTTAAACGCCATCAAACTTTGTGACTTATCCTGAAATTTATCTGGCAACAATTTCATGACAATGTATTGATCACGTGATTTGATGTTTCCATGGCAACAAGATTTTGACAGCCATGTTTTTTGAAATTTGCATATTTGCACCTTTGAATGAAGAAAAACAATGTTTATTGGTATATTGTTTACGTCATTTAGCTTTTATTTATTGGTTTTGATTAATTTTTTGTCAATTTTGACGGTTTTTAAGAGGTTTTAAAAAAATTCAGAAATCCAAGATGGCGGATCCAAGATTACCTAATAACTGCGTCATATGACGTCATCGTTCCATTGTGCGGACCGCAAAAGAGACAGTTTTGGACATACTATGTACCCTCTAGGTTTCGTTGACATAGCCTTAATGTTCTTGAAGTTACGAAGCGGGGGCCACATTTTGCCCCCCCCCCCCCCCCCCCCAACCCCCCCAGGCTCAGGAACTCAAAAAAAAAAAAGCCCAGGCCGAATAGAGTTAATGACCACAACTTTAGAATCATCATAACCTTATAACCCTGAGGGTAGAAAACATGTCGTTCTTGGATGATCTACCTGCTAGGACGATCCTATTGCTGGAATCATCCTAGCGCTACAACTCTTCGCATGTAAACTGAAAGCGGGAAAACATTCAGTACGTACATCCTAGTGCTAAGATCAACCTCTTGTTTTTCTTTGCAAAAAGGATCGGCAGGATCTGCTGAAATGAACAATTTCCAAATAAACCGTAAGCTGGAAGCGTAGTAATGGTGCTTGTAGATGGTGGAATTACAAAGTTAGTTTGTTGTAAACCCTTTGGCGCAGATGGTATCTCTCCGAACGATCAACTACTGCCTCGGCATCTTCTTCTTCGAGGTCTACCACTGCTGCTGGTAACTGGTCGATTTTTTTCATTGCAGCCAATCTCGAAAAGTAGCTGGTAACTTGTTGGGAGGTTAGCCACTCGTCTTTGCCAAATACCCGAACGCCATCCTTGTTATGGAATGAGCGCATTCGTGCTGATGCTTCTACTGGAGTTACTTTTCGACCAGTTTCTTCGCCAATCATAAATTGTTCCAGCAGGAAGCTCTTAACTTTGGCGGAAAACCTGTTTCTGCGCTTCGATTTTGTTAGCGCCCACCCAAGAACCAAATTATTTTGCGTTTCTTCGGAAGACGAGTTTGCCATTGACGAACAGGAGGACAGTTGAACCAGTCATGGTCCTCGTCGAATGTAGATGAAGTAACGGGTTCGGTACCTGGATCATCAGACACCTTCTTGGCAGTTTTCTTTGACATCCCAACCGTCTCACCTGGTTCACAAAAAGGCAGTATGACGTTGACCCCTGTCTCGCCCTGTGGCCTACCCATCTTTATCAGCTCTTGCTCAGAAAAGAGAAGATATTCCAAGATATTCCACTTCTGAAATATTTGCTGCGACATAAGTTTTGTGACCCCTCTAGTTGGTTTTTTGCTTACTGTCACGTAAGGGGTATCGACATATCTTGCTTGGCCGCCATCCTAATCCTAATTCATCCCTATGTTGTGGACAAATAGTTGAAGAGTCTGCGTCTTCTTGGAACAGCCTACTCCTGTACAGGCAAAGTTTCCATTCAAGTTTGGCTCCCTCAGCCGTAGTTTTGTAGCAACCCTTTAGATGACTTGCAACATCTTTTTTACAGGTTTTTAACGGCACAAGGGTTGTCTGTCCTTTATATCGGCTAGATTTGCCGCATTCTTTTTTCGAATAAGCTCTAAATGAGCACTGAGCCATGATTTCAAATCTGAAATCTGAAATCTGAAATCTGATACGTTGTGAAAATGTTACACCTGCAATTGGGTCACAGGTCAAACTGTCACGCAATTATCTCTTCCAGGTGTCAGTCATCGCTGGTTTCCAGTAGAACAGAGAAGTACAAATACTGTTTGATTTTCTTGAACAGAAAAAAAAGAGTTATTTTCCTTTCTGGTGAAGAAAATGAGTTTTATACTAGGCTGTAAACTGCAGTGAAAACGCTAAATCTTGATGTATTCAGTGTTGTCTACTCGTGGGATCACATCTGTTCATCGATCACGATTATCATCAGTTGTGTGGGAAATGCAACAAAATGAAGCTTCTACACTAAGCGAGGTATGATAACTAAACTGCAAGAAAATACATTTGTAACAGTAAGCCAGGTTCATGTGTTTGCTTTGTGGTGGATCGATACGACCAGAAAGTTGGTACGTTCTTTACTAGTATTTGTCTTCGTTCAAATTGAATTAAATTTACGTTCAAGCGCAAAGTTAAAAACTCGGATAGTGGGAATCAAAATAAATTGCTGTTGCAAAATATGTTTTAAAACATTGTCCCGTTTCTCCAGTAAAGGAACATTTCATTTAGTTACATTAATTTCAATAGGCCATTTGCACGATGGCGTCATTTGACTACAACTACCAGAATTCATTTCGTTTTTCCTTTCTTATTTAAATTTTGTAATCCCAGTGCGGTTTAAATAACAATGGCCCTAATTTGCACTACAAAACAAAAAACTGAAGGATTCTGGTAGTTATAGTCATATGACGTCATCGTGCAAATGGCCTATTAATAACGACTTTCTGTGGTTGCCCTCATTTGCATATCGACGTAGAAATTACGGAATAAATACCATTTTTGCCTGCCGATACTGTTATGCTGCTTACACTTTACACAATTTTTATTTGACAAACGGAAATTCCACGTATTCAGTTATCTCTAAATAGTTTTAAAATGTATCGGGAAGACGCCGCATCTCTACAAACAGCCGCCATAAAGATCGTACCTTTCCTGTACAAGTTTCGCTTGGCAAATTTAAACTTCTTGTCAAGACAAACAATACAAATGAGAATAGTTAACTTTACATTTTTCTTTTGTTAAGGGTTTGAACTCTTGATGGTAGTAATATCTTTTTATTTCGTGGATTATTTTGCTTGTACCAGATGATCAAACATGTGACATTTTTTTACTTTAAATCTGAGCCCATTTTACTGTGTGGCAGTTTGATTGACATTTCTCCGAAACAATGGATATTTGAGTCAAACTGTTGTACATAGTATATAAGCTAGTGAAGATGCATATGTGTGCTAAATTTGAGGAAATTCGGAGAGATGCACTGTAGACCCGTCTGCATGGTTCTCAGATGGACTCTCTCTTAATTACCAATGCAAATTGAGTTTGCATAGGTAAAAAGTAAAACGTTATCCTGGGTGCCAAGGGTTTTATAGTTTTTAAGTAAATCCAACGCACGAGCGGCGAAGCCGCGTCAACGAAGCGCAAGGCGCTGTAACATCATTATTAAGTAATGATCCGCATAAGAAGGATAGTGCTGAACGGCAATGCACGATGGAATGTCAACTATTTTCATTGTTACGACTAGTGATCTCATTGGCCTAGACTCAAAAACCGGTAAAAAGTTATGGTTCAAGGTGCATAAAGTCTATTTTTTTTAAAGGTTTCAAGCATTTTGAGACCCAATCGCACAACATGCAGTTTTTAAAAGATATTGTATTTGGAGAATTTCATCAAATAAGCAAAATTAGTTAGTTTTCGTCTTCTGCTATTGTGATTGGTTAAGCACGAATATTTCCTAAATATATGTTTGACGCAAATGGATTTTCTGTATTTTTATAATGAAATATAATTATGAACCATCAGCCCCTCCTCTATTCTTAAAATCAAAGATATTAATATGTGGGAAAGAGCCAATGTCGCAGAACAATGAAGTTTGCTATAGTTCTTATGTGAAGCATTACTTAAATCCCGACAGAGTCTGGAAGCAACAACAAACATCATTAACTCTCGACAGAGTCTGGAAACAAGCAGAAGTATTCTGTATTTATTTCTCGCATGGAAATGAGGTTGTGTACTCGAGTGACCAGAGGTCCGTCTTGGTATTTCATTAGAGAACGGCCTTGTGGAGCCAGGGTAGTGAAACGTGCAAACACAGCTATTTATTTGTATACCACTCAATTTTCTCTTGACATAACCATAAGGTGCCAAACTGGTTTATCAGGTTTGCCACATGATGCTCTGTTTATAAACGAGCAGTTTTATCGAGTTGATTAACGCGAAGTGAGCAAAGTGTTTTACCTTACAATAAAGGAGTTCAACAACTTTATGACTCGATCGACATGAGATTAGTTTTGTGGCGTCAGAAAGAGTATATCTGAGACTTATCAAATTTGATGGCATGTTATTTTGTTTGGATGTACTGTGGCCCAACGAAATCACCTGCTTGTGCCGAGAAGACTCTATTTGCTCGTTTTCTCGCCCCATGCCTTCATGCCTTTCGGAAACGAAAACGACCGCTGCGCAGGCTACCAATAAAACAGCCTTTTTTTTCTGTTGTCGGTTTTAAAAATTTATTCCATTATTCCTATACAAGCATTCCATGCATGTCCGCAGCTGTTGTTTCTTTTACTTTCCATTATTAATTTTCATATCCTGTAAAATAAGACTACATTTTTTTTAAACGCCCACCTTCACCCAAAAGACGTTGCGGTCGTTTGTTTTTGTTTTGAAATGCTTCATTGTTCATACGCGTGATCTGATTGGTTGCACGCATTCAAGCGTGAATTTCGTGTTACACGAAATTCAGCGCAGAAAGTGATCACGGCGCGCACAGCATTATGGGTGAAAGTGGGCCTGTAAAATGTAGTTATCCAATGCATAAAAATGGTATTGTGTGCTATAAAAAGACCTACGAAGTTTAACGTTAAACAATGTTACGGATATGCTTCTATCAATAGCATCAGGCCCCGTCCACACGTATCCGGATATTTTTGAATCCGCAACTTTTTTGTTGCGGATTGGCCTTCCGTCGACACGTATCCGGCGAATTCGGCTTATGAATCCGCAACTTTTTGAATCCGCTTTTCAGAATGGAAATTTTTGAATGCGCTACGAGTACGACATCGTGTGGACGGTCGAATCCGGTTATTTTTTTAATACGCTGACGTAACAGTATCGTATCGGATCTTTAACCGCGCGAATATTCAACATGGCCGACCGAAATGTTATCGCTTCACTTCTACTTGGACTTATTTCAAGTCTAATGACATGTTGACAGTTGAACTTGGCTTTGAACTTGGTCTTTAAGCATGCTCTGTTGACAACATTTAAAGAGGAGCCCTGGGTACTAGAACGAATCCGGATACGTGTGGACGGGCAAATACGATTCGAATACGCTACGTGTGGACGCGAATATTTTCTAATCCGCAACAAAAAAGTTGCCGATTCAAAAATATCCGGATACGTGTGGACGGCGCCTCAGTTATTTTAACCGTCCAAATCGACCTGTATTCCGACTTCTCTCTTTGACTTCCGGTTCCTTAAACTTCCGGTAGAATTGTTTCCCTCAAAACCGTAGTTGACGCATCCCGGGAGGTTCTGAGTGGGTAGTATTTCTTCCATCTCAGAGCTGTAGCCGATAGCCTGCGGAAGGTCCTTTTGTGTAGCTTGAGTCTCGTTTCTGAATTCCCTGTCACTGTCCAATCCATCCTCTCCCGCAAGGCCATTATTTTCGAGGTCAGCGGTCTCGTCTTCAGACTGATTGTAGTCTATGCCGTGCTCCAGCTTGTCCGCGCCTAAAAGAGATTTACAGAGGCTGGTTCCAACTTTGTTTTGTTCTCAGTAATAAAACAATTTCCTTGCACTTATTTGTTTCATCTTTAGATAGCTTCAGTCAAAATTTGAGTAAACCTTATGCATAAACGACCAGTCTTATGCTGTGTTCACACAAGGGCGAAACCAGGGTTATAGGCTCCTGGCTAAACATGTTTAGAGTAAACATGTTTCAACGAAACACGTTTCCCGTGAACATGTTTGCAATTTAATTGTTCGCATTAATTGTTAATTTCAAAACACGTTTCACGCCTTGTTCTATAATTTATGCTGTTTTATGAAGCCGGCATAAGCTTATTGAGTGTTTTCACGTGACGTCACGGCGGCCATATTGGTGTCCCAAAACAATGAAATGGCGGCCATATTGGTGTCCCAAACGAATCCTTTGGGACTTTAGCTCTATTCTTATTCAAACATTTGCTATTGTTTTAGCACTCCAATATGGCCGCCCGTCATGTGAGTGACAACACTCTATAATAGTCCATTTTACAGTTGTGTGCTTGGTGACCTTGCGTTTGAGTGAAAGCGAGGCTAGAGGTGACTTTGCTTTGATACAAACGTACCTGTCTTTCATATGTTAACAATGCCTTTCATATGCTAACTAGCTAAATTTACATCTGAAAAGCTCCAAGGTCTGTATCATAACAAGGTCAACTTCAGCCTCGCTTCCACTCAAAGGTCAGGACAAAAATGTAAAATGGCCTATTACACATGAACCGAAGAAAATAGAGCTCGAACTTTCTGATACATGTTTTGTGGTTTAATCTCACTTCTCAAGTTCTTCGAGAACGAAGAGCAATGCAATGTTTGACAAGGAGACGACATTTGCACTAAAGTGTTTCGACTGGCTTAGATCGAAACTGCCTAGTGAAGTAGCTTCAATCATGCTCAGAGTAAACATGTTTCATGATTTGCGCAATGCGCCGCCTGATGTGAACACTTTTCACAGTGAATCATGTTTCATTCGTGATCAGTGTAAACATGTTTCGCCCTAGTGTGAACGTAGCAGGGGTAATTTATCCTATGCCGTGAAGATGCACAGCCAATCAGAAGCTGCTGGAAAGCCGTTGCATATTCTGCGGTATTCCACGGGTTGTATTCAACGGTAGTTTCTCGGCGTCGTACAATATGACAAGTGAGCCATAATCGAAACATCTTCTTATCTTATCGGTAAATTTCGCAAATTTCACAAAATGACCGAAAATGTTATAACGACCTTCGGATAACCATCGGAGAATTTGGAAACATATTCGGTAAATTGTCGGGAGTCTTCGACAAACTTCGGAAAAATACAGAAATTCATGACATAGTTTCAAAAAGCATGGCCAAAATTTTTGGAAAGTTGTCGGAAATCTTCGGAAGACTGTCAATGGTAACCATTGGAAACCATTGCATAACTACACCTTCTGCCCTTCATTAACGGAAAATAGAAATTCATTTTTTTTACGGGAAATCAATAACATCTTAGGAATAACATTTTCACGACGAAATGTTCATTTTAATCATCCGTTGGTTCATTTGCGCAATAACCATGCTAAGGCATCTTCAATAACATCATTGGAATGTCATTTTCTGTATTGAAAAGTCTATTATGTCATTGGAAAAACATTAACATCAATAAAACTGCCGTTTACATTTTTTGAAATTCATTTCAGGCAAGTAATGAATAAATAAGTTAATTAAATAGCGAAGTTCGATTAGACCCTCTATGTTTTCGGGGAATCCTGCGTTCTTTTTGCAGCCGTATTTGGTAAAAGAATACGCAAATGATGTTCTGTAACTGGTCTAACTGGAGTGGTCTGTTGCTGAACTTCCTCTCTGCCATCAGTTGTGTCTTACGACGTGTACTGAAATATTCAAGGCGTGAAATGTCGGCTTTTCTGTACTTGACATGTACCGCGTTGTCTTAACCGCGAACACATTGAAGGTTAAAAATGAACTTTGTTTATTATGGACGGTAATGTACTTGCCAGTAATGACTTTCAAAAAAAGTAAACGACTGTAGTATTGATGAAGACGTGTTTCCAAAGGCATAATAGACTTTACAATACAGAAAATGACATTCCAATGATGTTATTGAAGATGGCTTAGCATGGTAATTGCGCGAATGAACCAACGGATGATTAAAATGAACATTTCGTCGTGAAAATGTTATTCCTACGATGTTATTGATTTCCCGTAAAATAAAATGAATTTCTATTTTCCGTTAATGAAGGGCAAAAGGTGTAGTAGTAAACGCGACCAACGTGACATAAAAGATGAATTGATTTTAATTTTTCGTTGTAGGTAACGTTAGTTTGATTATGTTTGAACATTTTGATACTATCGGTCAGTGTGCATCAAAGCTAGGTCAGTATCAATATCCTTTGTACGTTTAACGTACACTTTCAAAGCAGCCATCAGGCCTTTTATCGTTACAGTGTTTGTATCAGTTAGAGTCATAGGTAACCAAAATCCAGGTTAAGGCTGGCTTAAAGTGTATATGACAGATATTTTTTTATTTGCTTGATGGAATCTTCATGGCGTTCTGATCAGAAAATCGAAAAGAGTTGTTTCGATATCGATTTTCTTTTCCGTGTTTTAGCAGCGTGAAATTTCGCTTCCGGTGGGTTACAAAACCGCGCAAGAAAAAAGACTGGAAATAGTCCGCTGCGACGTCAATACAAGAATGCCGGTGTCGCGGTTTCTCGGTTCCTCACATTTTTCGGTGCGCCCTGAGGAAGAAACATGGTTCTATTGAGGTGTATTGTCTATGGTTGTAGCAACACGCACCAAAAAACGGAGGAACTGAGAAACCGCGACACTGGCATTCTTGTATTGACGTCACAGCGGACTATTTCCAGTCTTTTTTCTTGCGCGGTTTTGTAACCCACCGGAAGTGAAATTTCACGTTTTTAGACGGCTAAATCACGGACAATAAAAATTGATATCGTAAAACGTTTTTCGACTTTCTTATCAGAACGCTATGTAGATTCCATCAAGCAAATAAAAATGTATGTGTCATATACACTTTAAGCCTTTAATCCCCAATATAGAAATACATATTCTTCTCCTTTCCTGTCCTCATTTATGCATTTACTTTAGCAGCAGTGGAGTGAAGCTGTTGTTAAAATATCAAAATAATTCACCTTGGATGTTCATATCCCTGATTCTCATAACCTTTTTGATTGATGAAACATTGATATTATAAGGAGAAATTTGATGCATGCTGATCACTATTGGGGCTTAAAGGTTTATAGAAATGCAAATTGGAGCTGGAAATAATTCACAGAATGACTTTTGAACCAATGTACCTATCATCTCCTCCTCGTAACTTAGTCTGATAGGGGTGATCTTGTTGATGAGAAACAGTTGAATCCATGTTGTAAAAACAGACCACACAATAACAACCACGGAGGTCAGAATCTGAACACCCAGCAACTTGGCACTGCCGCCTTTGAAGAGTCCACGAACGGATGAAAATCCTTCCAGCGGTTCCTCCTCGACAAACAGGCCCACTGCAACCATCCCCCAGATTCCAGCTGCGGCGTGAGTTCCGATACAGCCAACGGGATCATCCACTTTAAATCTAGGGGAAAATTGTGAAGTACGTTTTCTTTAAGCAAACAACAAACAATGACCATCTCAAACTTCGCCTTTGCTGAACCTGGATTGCTCAGCGGTCTATTTTATTTCACGCTAGCTGTAAAAACTTAAATACACTTAGCGAGGAAACCAAAAACTCCAACAACATCAGAAAGTTCAAGAGGAATGTAAAACGCGAACTATATATGTAGAGTAGATCCGAATACTGCCAGTATTTTTCCATTTGTATCATATATAATAATGTATTATATGATTGTATAGTTTAAAAAACGAGCAGTAGTGTATTATCAGGTTTAAAAACTCGAGGCGAAGCCGAGAGTTTTTACACCTGATAATACACGTGCTGCGAGTTTTTTGAACGGCTTCAAAAACATTCTTTCAAAAGCGTGTCCCTTCGGAATTAAAACATTTGCGCTTTTGTGCAAAGAGGAAATTAGCATACGAGAAAAACAAGCAGACTAGACTGATTAGCATACAACACATGTGCCACGTCTTCGATGAAGTTATCATTGCTTCCCGGCTCCTGTCGAAAGTTTTGGGATTTTATAGTTCTGAGGGAAAACATGTACTGAAAAATGTTATACTAAAGTTGTCAGGTACGGTAGATAAAACGGCTGACAATTTTTTTTCAGAGGTAGAGAGCGAGTAGAAATAAACAGCTTGCATCTGCGAACCAGTCGCTTACCTGGCAATTTACACGAGTCATTCAAATAACGGCTCACTTGTTAAACTGTTGGTTGTTTATTTTGCTGAGAAGATTCCAAATAGAATGGCGAAAGACCAGATTTCGTAAAACAGTACTGCACAAAAATATTAAAGTCACCATTTGTTGCACTAAGAATCCTGAACAATTACTACGCATATCAGTAATCTTTATATAAAGATTACGTGTGATCTTAATATAAATATCACGGTCATTTTAAAATCATTCTCATTAAAAATTCAGCGATAATTGTATTGTTTGCCCATTCAGCCCCGAACTCCCCTGTGACTGAAATCAAAGCCGCCACCAGGCTTTTCATAATGACCGTAGATTACCAGGTATAAAGGATCATACACGTGATCGATTTGCGTCGTGTGATTGGCTGATATGCTCATGAATTATTAATGAGTTTTTGAAATAGTAATAGAGTGATTTTACTTCATCTGTGAAACACTATCTAACCATTAGTGTGTGATAGTCAAAATTAAACAAAAGAAAACAAAGGAATTATAGTCTAAAAGTGTGTACTATTCTACTAACTATTTCACAGATGAAGTAAAATCACTCTATTATAAATGTGTAGGATTGATATTGCAATTTGTATTGATATTATTAAATTATATTGTAAATTAGCTCTGAAAACCAAGTTGGAAGAACTAATACCCTATTGTACTGCATTGCATTGTATTGTAAAATAGCAATAAAATAAAATGAAATATTGGTATTTTAATATTAAACCCCAGTGCCGGACCGGGAAAGCTCGTCCGGGCATTCAGATTCAAGATGTTCTCAGTGTCATGAGAACTTTTTCTCGAAAAAACCGAATTGATTGCTTATTTTTAAAGAAGAGGCTCATTAAAAAAAGAAAGAGTGTTACCGGTTTTTCAAGGGAAAAGCTATTTCCTTTCATTGTAACAAATTCGTTTTCATAATTAAGTTAAGCATAATATATATATAGATAGGCCAAGCCTAACAGCGTCGCACTTTGAACAAGCTTAACTAAGGCCCCGTCCACACGTATACGTTTACGTTCGTAAACGCATATTTTTTTATGCGTTTAGGCCTCCCGTCCACACGTAAACGACGAAAACGGTCACTCTAAACGTATATTTTCGAAAACGCTCTCCAAGTGGATATTTTCGAAAACGCCGTTTACCCGTTTACGTGTGGACAGCGTAAACGGATATTTTCGTAAACGCTGATGTTACAGCTGTTTATGGCGCATGCTCAAGTTATCTAGCGCATGTTTAATGCAGATTTTTAGCGTTTACGTATCGTTTTAGCGTTTACGTATGGACAGGTGAAAACGAATCGTAAACGATGGCTGGCTTCGTGTGGACGGGAGCGTTTTAGATTAAAAAATATGCGTTTACGAACGTAAACGTATACGTGTGGACGGGGTCTAAGGTGAAAGGTTGGAAGCACGAGAATTAAGTAACAATCCGTGTAAGAAGTAGGCAACCCAAATGAACGGAATGCAGAAAGGTGTGAATTATGCTGTTGTTGAAACCGTCCACCTCATTGGCTAAAACGTGAAAATCTACCATAACTTCATCAGGCAGCTTATTTATTTATCTCTAGTTTACTAATTGATTCCCTTTTAGTGAAAACTATTGTGATTTTTAATGCAACAAAAATTCTATGTGGGGAACATGGAAAATTAGAAGTCTTTCTAGGCCATTGTTTTGGAGTCTCACGGTTGGATGAAATCTTGTAGCACAAAAGAAACATCGCTTTAAAATAAAGTTTCAGTAAATTTTATTTCAAAACCATGTTGTCCATAGGTTGACGTATTCTCAGTACGAAAATCTAAACATTCTTATGTGAGGAAAGCGAAATGCATCGGAACAATAGAGAATTGCCTACTTCTTACACGGATTGTTACTTAAGATTAACGACCAGGCTATTTTCAATTTTAGCAATTCTCAAAAACAGTATTACCCGATCGTCTGCACAGTACATTTAGACCGTACAAAAGTTCACAAAAACAACTTTTCTCTGTCTAGAATAACTAGTACGACTACTTTCCGAATAAAATACAGTTTTTGTTTGTCAAAAATTGCCCGAGAAACTGATTTGGAAATCAAAATTGCAAAAATACACAAACATAAGCTTATATACATAAGGCGACGCGAGTGAAGACAGAAAATCTAAGTCTTGTTTTGTTTACATAAAATCGCTTTTTAATCTATGTAATGAATGAACAAAGACATAAAAACGGACAACACAATCTTCTTTCGAAAAATTTTATTCAAATCTCCATTAATTTATGTTTAAAAGCAAAACACGTACCATTTACAGCGCATCAAGGCAGAGCTGTCCTCGATGAAATTCAAGATAACAACACGACTTAATTTGAACACGTTTCATAAACGTGTCAACAATACTTAAGAGAACACAAAGGAAAAGTCAATCAAAAATTGATATTGACATAAATTACCATCGAAAAATGTGATTTATTTTACCTTTAAAGCACTGGACTGCTTGAAAATTCGTTAAAACTTCGGTTCTGAAATCCGTAATAAAAACAAGGCATCTCCCCGCATTGCTCCTGCATTGATAATATGAAGTTCCTCGAAGCAAGATTTTATCCCTGAAAGCTCTTCTTTTTCCACTTAAGCGGCTTCTGAGTATATATCTCTTAATTAGTATCCCTGTCTTGAGTAGCAAACCGCGAAAAACTGCAGGGAAATAACGAATTTAATCCTCCGCTAAACACAACATTCCAACTAAAGTGTTTACCGAGCTCACGGCTGTGTGGCCGTGCGAAAAACAAAGCCTCGGTCCTCCTCGGTTTGTGTTCAAAATTGCTAAGATCCCGGATGTTGTTCCAACACGGGCGGGAACACACGCGCCCGCGAAACACTCCGCTAGCCATGACCATGAAAAATGACGGGCATAGGTTCTATGAGTATGGGGCTGCGCAGCCGGGCCTTCGGCCCGGGGAGTGCTCCGCTATCAATGCAATAAGTCATCATTTTGAAAGGTAGTGTAAGTCCTCTAACATTTAATTTTTAAAGAAGAAACACATGATGGGCTATTATTAAAGGGGCTATGTCACCATTTTTAGTGTTACTTTAAAAAGCGGCCAAAGGACATATTTATATCAGTGAAAACCCCAAACTAATGCCGGTGCAGTTTTGTTCAAAATTGTTCTACTAGTGCTCTAAGAGTAAACATAAGTGTCTTGGAATGCAGATGGCCAGGATGGAAATGGATTGCAACTTGAAAAAATTAGGCTAATTTTTTCAAGTTTATCGTCTTGTGTCTTCGACAATTCACTTGTTATCTTCCTTTCAGTGTTCTATAAGCATTTCGTGTCTAAAAAAGGTATGTGAGTTACTTTTGACCCAAATCATTCATAACCTCCATGAGATGGCTCCTTTAAACAAGCTCTCGACTTTTAAAATGACTACTGCATGACGCCAACAAGTGCAGCCACCAGATACTGTATTTTCCCAACGAAATGCAACATCATAGAGGCTGCACTGAGGCAAAGAAGGAAGTTGCTTCGGTAAACACTTTCACTATTGGACTCAAGCCTCGACTCATGTTATGTGGCGGATCTGACTTCCGAGTCTGTCAATCAAACTCTAATATGTGACTTCAACTAACCTGTGGTATTGATTGTATCTCGATATTGCACAAAATGAAAATTTTGATCGGTTGATCCAGTCTTGGCAATTTTTAGTTCACCTGTTATTGCGTTATGTAGTGAAAATGTTATTGGGTCATGCAACTTCCCAACATCCCGCTGTATTAAATCTAAGGCTGTGTTCTATTGGTAACAATCCTTTCAAAAGTGACAATAGTCGTTACCAGGCTTTATCGACGCCTTCACGATAACTTTCCAAACGCTCTTATTTTTGAAGTTTACATCTGCAAACCTGCTTCATGCTCATGTTACAAGGCGTAAGTAGTTTGACACTTTCATCAGTCCATTTCGAAAAGGCGTCTTTATCAGTCGCCGACGAGCAGCTTGTACCAGCAGTAGAGTGACTAGTCGTGATTTCGGCCGACTTGATAAGACAGTAAACGTGAAACTTTTCTTACACCCAAGGTTTGGATGGTATCGTCATTTAAAAACGCCGCTTTCTTTTGCATTTTGCTGACGGCACCATCACTACACCCAGAATCACGCGAAAAATCGCGCCTGCGACTATGTCAGCGGACATTATTAGTTGAAAAAGTTGATCAACCAAATCAACCAAAAACTTCTTTTTTCCCAATAGAACACGAAAAGACCCAACCAACCCAACCAACCGAAAACGGTTGTTATCAATAGAACACAGCCTAAGCTAAGATCTACACACGCCTCAGTATAACGTTTGGTCAGGCATTGGGCCAGGTTTGCAAAACTGTTACCGTGACAACACAAACCTGTCAATAATATCACAACTGCCGCAAGCCACCAGTCCTCCAATGAATCCTATCAAGAATCCTTCCCAGGGCCGGCACACGGCACAGATAGCAGTGATGCCCACTAGTCCTCCTAATATGCCAGTTACAAACACGGCCACATCCAACTTCCGCTTCCGGTACATGAAGCTGTAAATCACTCCCAGCATTCCTCCTCCGATTGAGCCGTTTAGAGTCACGACCGCTGACCTGGAGGCGAGCAGCCATTTTGCTGTGGAAACAAATTTCCAGTGTAGCTAAACTGATTCCTCAAATAACAACGACAAATATAGCAATTATTAACTGTTCAAACATGCGCCAAATCGTGTTATTTTTAAGTGATTGAAATTTAATTAGTGTTGCTGTTGAACTTCCAATATTGAGCGTTCAAATCAAAGCTTATGAGCAGTATTTTTTTTTTTTGCTAGTACCTGTAGCCTTATTTGCGGCTACATGTAAGCTAATTCTATGTTGTTACTGTATTATGTCATTGTCAAAGGTTAAAAAGTAAAAAGTATCAAGTACAAATTGGTAAAAGGACTCATGGATATTTTTCCTTTTGACTTAATTTCTAGCTGTTTTCTAGCTGTTTCTAGTTGTTGTGTACTTCGTTCAACGCAGCCTTTCCATTCTTAAACCGATTTTATTACATTACACACAACAAGAACTGCATACAACTGAATACAACTCAAGCACGTGTTCTATCTATAGGGTTGCACATTAAATAGTTTCATACGAGATGTCTTTTGCATAATACCTATGGGAGTAACACTTCACAATACTTCCTCCCTCCCAAAAGAAAATTAATTTAATTAATTAAAGTAAATTGTTGAAGTTAATTGTTCAAATTACATCTCCTCAATTAGGCGTCTGGGTTTGTTTCGTACCCTAGTGGGGTATCGGTTAACTTGTAGCGTAGATGCTGGAACTTCAGTCGTTTGAGTCGCTGAGCCTTGTGATAACACGGGTGAAGAAGGCGGTGAATTGGGTTTCTCTTCATGTTGCTCTAATGGCGAAACAGGCAAGTTGAATTGACCTGACGGGGGACCATGACTACCATTTGCTGAACTAACTGGCTCACTTGAAGACAGTGGAACTGATAACGGTGTTTCGTCCAAGGGTTCTTAGTCTGTCCTGTCTGCCACCTTTGAACCAGCCAATGATCTCAATTGATCCACGTGTCGTTTCCAAACCAAGCCACCAACTTGGACGCGGTAAGTAACAGGCCCCAATTGGTCTTGGACAACTCCTTTGATCCATGGTTGGTTCTCCAATGTCGAAAACACGTGGAGTAGAGTGGTCAGTTGTCTTGGACTTCTCAGAAATACTCGCTGATAAATCCGGATGCAGAATATCCAATCGAGTACGAATTCTCCGTCCCATTAGAAGATCCGCAGGAGTGCAACCAGTAGCAGTATGTGGAGTTGTCCGATAACCCAGTAGGAATCGTGCCAATTTCTCCGCTTGAATACCAGGTTCGGCCTTCATGGTTTTCATTTTTCAGGGTGATAAGTCGAGGACAGACACTGGCGAATTCCATTAGATTTCAGGAAATCTTTCATTTCTTGCGCCACGAACTGCGGACCATTATCCGAGACTGGAAACAGGAAACGTAGTGCTTGAATAGTAGCTGATGCAGTTGTTGTGGACATCGGAAACATTTCAATCCATTTCAACTTAGCGTCCAAACTATCAGAAACATTCCGCCATTAAATAGACCAGCAAAGTTTACATGTATCCTCTGCCAAGGACGACTAGGCCAAATCCATGGATTGGTAACCTTTTAAGGACTCTTGCTTCGATTTGCTTGGCAGTCAGGGCAATCTCTAACTGTCTGCTCCTCATCATCATCCATACTTGGCCACCACACGTGCAATCTGGCTAAGGACTTCATGCGAACCATGCCTGGATGATTCAAATGTAACTCCGACAGCACGGCAGGTTGATATTTGGCTGGAATCACTACTCTGGTTCCACGAAGAAGACAACCATCTTCAACAGCAAAATCGTCTTGTTTATTGTAATAAACATTTAGCTCTTCAGGAATTTCGTCCTGGGCTGGCCATCCATGCAAAATTTAGTACATCGCGCGCGAGAGAACAGGATCTCCTCGCGTGGCTTCACGAATCTTTGCCACTGTGATTGGTGCTCGCTCCACTTGGACACGATTCACTTGATCAGCTTCCTGGGTCCAATCGTCAGCTTTCTCTGCGGTTTTCCGTGGCAAACGAGGCAAAGCATCGGCATTGGCATGGTTCGTTGAGGCACGGTACTCTATGTCATACTGATAAGCTGCCAACTGAAAGGACCATCGCTGCAAACGAGACACAACAAGCACAGGGATCCCACGTTTTGGACAAAGCAGGAACGCCAGAGGTTTGTGATCCGTCTGTAAGGTAAAACGTCGACCAAATAAATACTGATGGAATTTCTTGACGCCAAAAATGATGGCTAAAGCTTATTTTCGATCATCGATTAGTTTTGCTTGCTCGAGGACAGAGTACGCGAAGCAAAGGCAATTGGCTTTTCTTCACCATCATCCGAAATGTGTGATAATACTGCTCCTAATCCATAAGACGATTACGTCAACAGCTAGTCGCAACGGCTTCTTAGCGTCGTAATGCGCCAGCAAGGGTGCAGATTGCAAGATGCCCTTCAATTTCTGAAATGCTTCATGACATTGTTTCGTCCATTCCCAAGATATGTTTTCTGCCAACAAACGATTAAATGGGTGGACCAGGGTTGCCATGTCAGGAATAAATCTGCGATAATAGTTGACTAACCCCAAAAAGGATTTCAGTTCCGTTGGATTTTCCGGCACTGAGACTTCTTGAATGGCTTGCACCTTACGAGGGGGTGGGTGAATACCATGACGATCCACGACAAACGCAAAGTACTCCACCGAGGACTTCATGAATATACACTTTTCCTTCTTCAACTTGACCCCCATGTTGCTTAGCCGACTCAGTGTACTTTCCAAATTATAAAAATGCTCTTCATCGTTTGCGCCAGTAACAATGAGATCGATCGTCCAATATACCACCAACACCTTGAAGACCAGACGTGACTGAGTCCATGACCTTTTGAAAAATTGCAGGACTGGACGCTACTCCAAAGGGGAGGTGGGTATAACGGAACAAGCCAAGATGCGTATTGATCGTTACGTACTGCCATGATTCCTCGTCTAGAAGTCCTTGATGGTATGCCTAAGACAAGTCTAACTTTGAAAACTTCTCTCCGCCATTTAACTGGGTAAACAGATCATCAGCTGTTGGCATCGGGTGCTCTAGTACATCTAAGACTGGGTTAATCGTTACCTTGTAATCACCACAAATGCGAACACTACCATCCGGTTTCAGAACAGGGACGCGGGAGTGGCCCAATCACTAAACTCCACCTTTTCTAGCACCCCAATTCTTTCCAACCTGCTGAGTTCCTCTGCAATGTTCTCCTTTAATGCGAACGGAACGGGTCTGGGCTTGAAAAACTTCGGCACTGCATTTTCTTTAAGCTTTAAATGCGCCTTCACTCCTCTGATTGTTCCCAACTCTCCATCTAGTAACGAAGAATATTTCTTCTGTAGAGCCTCCAATCGGTCGATTGATTCGGTTGAGACTTGCTTAATTAGACCCCAGTCAAATTTCAATACGGACAACCAATCGCGTCCCATCAACACTGGACCATCATTTTCAGTGATAATCACTGGCAATAAGGCTTCCTGGTTACGATGCGAAACTTGAACTTTAGCTTCCCCGACAACCGGAATTTCGTGACCAGAATAACTTCGCAATTTCACGTCAGTTTAAAGTTTTCTGCACAGGTTTCTTTGCCAGTACGTCGTACCATACGTTCTTCGGTATGATCGTCACTGAGGCACCAGTATCTAACTCCATGTCTACTTGCTTTCCATCGATCAGCACAGGCGCGATCAATTCCTTGCACCTCCGGCGGGAGTCGACGGTAGTAAACATTGGCCACGCGGACTTATCCACAGGTTGTTCGACCGTTTCATCCACGTTATGGGTTCCACTTGGTTTCTTCGTCTTCTTATTATTTCCTCCCCCTTGGCTGGCGGTTTCCGTTGTGACCGTTTCTCTGAGCACTTCGTAACAATGTGTCCAATCTTCTGGCATCGGTGACATCGTGATTTCCGATGAAAACAGCTATCCGGCGAGTGGTTCGTTTTACCACATCTGAAACATTCTGGAAACGTTTCCTCCACTTTGTTAACGCGAGAATCGCCATGGACAACTGAGGTTTCCTTCTCCGTTAATTCGGCTAGTGCGATTATTGCTAAATCGTAGAATAGTATGACCGATTTAGGGGTACTATTCTCCTTTTTTGCACAACGGATTTTCTCCTATTCTGCGATTAAAGTTTCCTATTCTCTGATTTTACTTAAGTACGATTTCTAAGAAGTCTCCGATTCTCCGATTATTCCGATTCTACGATTTTACCTAAGTACGATTTCTAAGAATAAGTCTCCGATTCTTCCGATTCTCCTATTCTGCGATTGAAGCTTCCTATTCTCCGATTTTACTTAAGTACGATTTCTAAGAAGTCTCGGATTCTCCGATTCTACGATTCTTCGTCTAAAAGCGTGTAATTTATCCGCACACACTTAAAGAACGAGAAATACTTGTGTCTTTCATGGCCCGTTTTTCAGTTCGTAGTACAATCGTAAAATCGGAGAATAGTATAATCGGAGAATAGTCAAATCATAGGAGAATCGAAGAATCGGAAAATAGTATAATTGGAGAATAGTACAATTGTAAAATCGGAGAATAGTATAATCGAAGAAGTTAAAACATACGATTATACTATTCTACGATTTAGAACTTATCGCACTCTTTTGGATTTTTTTTCCCGACTGCCGTCTGCAAAGTCAGCGTCGCTTCAGCCAGCAACTTGCGTTGAATTGGGCGATCCCTCAAACCACATACAAACCGGTCACGAAAAGCTTCTTCGCGATAATTAACTCCGAACTCACAAGTCTCAGCTAACTTTTGAAGTCTAGCAATAAACTGTCGTACGGATTCCAACTCCTCTTGCTCGGCTTTATGGAACTTGAAGCGCTCCGCAATTATTATCGGCTTTGGATCCAGGTGCTGCGTCAGCGACTCCACGATTTGCGTAAAGGTTAATTCCTTCGGCTTTGTAGGCGCTGAAATAGACCTAAGTAGAGCATTCATCGTACTACCACCCATCAAGGTAAGTATACTTGGAACACGCTTTTCCGTCGGGAACCATTTAGTTCGAAGAACATCTCGAGTCGTTCCACATAATGTTTCCAGTCGCTGCCCGACGTGAATTCCTCAATTCGCCCAAGGAACGAAGTATTTACCACGACATTCTGCCCTGCAGTTAAAGGAGCCGCATTTCCTTCGGGTTGAGTCATCCTCGTCGCCAGTTGTTGTTGTCGCCAGTTGTTGGTCGCCAGTTGTTGGTTCAAGGTTCAAGGTGCATTTTGTCTAATTTTTATAAGGTTTCAAGTAATTTGAGACCCTATCCCACAACATGCAATTTTTAAAAGATATTGTATTTGGGGAACTTCATCAAAGAAGCAAAATTATTAGCTATTGTCTTCTGCTATTCTGAGTGGTTAAGCACGAACATTTCCTAAACTTTATCTGACGCAAATGGATTTTCTTTATTTTTATAATGAAATATAATTATTAACCATCAGCTCCTCCTCTGTTCTTGAAATCAAAGATATTCTATGTGGGAAAGAACCCATGCCGCAGAACAATGAAGTTTGCTATCGTTCTTATGTGGAGCATTACTTAATAAGTTTCATACGAGATGTCTATTGCATAATACCTATGGGAGTAATTAACACTTCACAATAATCAACTGTTCAAACATGCGCCAAATCGTGTTATTTTTAAGTGATACAAATTTAATTAGTGTTGCTGTTGAACTTCCAATGTTGAGCGTTCAAATCAAAGTTTATGAGCAGTAGTTTTTTTTTTTGCTAGTACCTGTAGCCTTATTTGCGGCTACATGTAACCTAATTCTATGTTGTTACTGTATTATGTCACTGTCAAAGGTTAAAAAGTAAAACGTATCAAGTAGAAATTGGTAAAAGAACTCATGGATATTTTTCCTTTTGACTTAATTCCCAGCTTAAGATAAAGAAGTCATAATTAACGTCCCTGGCCTATAAATAGCGCACCTCCACTGATGCCAAATGTGCTTCCACAGTTGAACCCGAGCCAGCCCCACCACAGCATGAAGGTCCCTAGCATTACATTAGTGAGCGAGCCGGGCTTGCTTTTTTTGATTGATTTGTCATATGTACCCTGTCGGGGACCCAGCATAATGGCGGCAACTAACCCAGCCACTCCTCCAACCAGGTGTATCCCTGAACAGCCTGCAACAATTATCAGGAACTGTTATTATAATATTACTGTATTTGAAGTAGCCTCTGACATCTGTATCAAAGTCTACAATGGCGGATTTAGGGGAGGGACCCCCTTAAGTCCCCCCAGTTATTTACTCCACCCCATACGATCCCACCCATGGTTATTTATAATTATGACCTGAGTCACTTCTGTTTGTCCATAAAAAAAAAAACATTCATCATAGATAATAAGCAAACAGTATAGGTGGTCTTTAACTTTGGCTACATACTCAACCAAATAATATTTCCTGTTAGAAGCTATAAGTGCATGCTTACTATTTGCCGGTCGATCAGATTGGTCAGTTAATAAATGGTATGCGCCATTTTTGAAAGACTTCTAAAGACCAGTTTAAAAAATTGACTGGGGTGATTATTTTTTTTTTAAAAAAAGTCGAATATCAATGAAATTAAGTTCATCAGTTTTACCTGCAATATCAATAACACCAAGTTCCTTCAGAAAGCCTTTCTCGCCCCAGATCCAGTGTGCAGGAAAACAGTAAGATATGGTGTTCGTGAGCGAGAAGATGGTGTACGCATTCAAATGTGTCCTCTCTGCCATGGCACCTGACACGATCGTGGTAGCAGTCGTTGCAAATGACATTTGAAAGAAGTACAAAGCGAACACGTCGCCATCTTCGGCTTCCACGTCCGTGGCGAAGTAACCTGAGTCAAAAATACGAAAAGAGCAACAATATATAATTGAATCTCACGACGATCCACTATCGGAGTGAACGGTTCAGATTGCAATCTAAGATTGCTTTCTCCCTAAGTGGGAAAATCGGGATTGAAGAATCCCGATTGAAGAATCCGGTTTTAGATTGGTTACAAGGAACGCAATCTTTGTACCAACAATTACTGAAGTTATATCACCCTCATGATTCAGTATACATGTGTGATGAGCATAAAAGGAAGGGTTTTATCCCCTTTCCCTTCTTCTCTCTCATTGTACAGTAATTATTTCATTAATTAGTTGTACCTGTACTTTATGCATGTCTACAGTATAACTTGTATTAACGATTATGGAAAATTCAATAAAAACTATTAAAAAAAATAAAAATAAAATAAAGTCAAGAGAGGATCCTCGTTTTATACATCGTTTGTAACCGAATATAAGTAAAAGGTCCGGTCACCTACTTTTGCTGTTACTTAAAAAAATGCCAAAAAAATATTTGTATTGATACCAAAAAAATGATCCATTTTTGTTTGTAATTATAATTATATCATCTATCTATAATCCTATACAACCACCTATGGTATTTTTTCATATTTTTCAAACCGTCCAAATTAAAGATTAATTTGGATAGTTTTCGTATGAACTTTTCTTAAGAAAGTTGAACCTATCCAATAACTCAGAAATTGGATAGTTTCTTTCAGCCAATCAAATCGCAAGAAAAACAATAGAAATGAAATTTTAACCAATCAGCGCACAGCCGTAAAGCAGACTCAGCCGTACAGAAAGTGCTTCGCCAAATGGCAAGCGAGATTTTTGTTTCAAGCGATTTTTTTTGCAATAGCTAACGTTTCGATGCGCTAACGCTAGCGCGAACGCTAGCCCTATCGTTAGCTAAAAATGAATATTCGGAAGCTGTAAATGCGCGTTGCACGTTTCAACCCACTTATGGGTTTCTGGTTTCAATTTGAGCACAGTCTTGAGCAGAAAGAAAAAAACGACAGAAAAGCACCATGACACTGTATCCCCTTAAAGTAGTGCGAGTGCTAAATTATGAAAATAAGATAATTTCTGAACAGTTTACTCTGTAGTTTTATGTCCAGTCATTTTATCTCACCTATCCCACAGAACGCATTGGTCCCTTTACCGATACCAAAGCTGAATGCAAATCCGTACAACCAATAGGAGAGCCCGCCGTATATGACGTCAACCGCATTCTTAACCATAATGTTGACTTCGTTTTTCTGAGATACGAAACCTACAGAAAAACGACAAAACGGTTCATAACTGGCTTCAATGATTGAATTCTTTACTAACGTACAAACAACATCCTAGGAAAAAGCCAGTGATTCGATAGTAAACTAAATCAAGTCCAAGTGTTTTATAAACAAGCAAACATTTATTAATTGTTTCAAGAATGTTTATAATTGTCGTTGTAAATTTATCTAGGCGATCGGATTATTAGAGAAATAAAATGGATAGTACTGACGCCACGTCTGTTTAGTTTTAACATTTCATTTTCCAATTTTAACCGGAATTTCGAAGCTGTCAGTTACACTGAAATATTAATTCTAAGTATTGTATCGTAGCATAACTTATCAACCGGTTTTCTATTTCACCAAACACTCTAGAAACATCATAACAGTCTAGAAGGACATAACTGAAATCTCGCCTTTTGTAACTTAGTTTTGAACCGGTTTTCAAATTTTCAGAATACTTTAGAACGCGCTGTTTATTGCGAGGTGATTTAATAAAGTTTAATCTCAACAAACAATTGAGTTTATAAATTTTGCAACCCTTTCTAATTCTAAAATACAGTATATAACTTATATTTACATCCATCGCAGCAACTGAATTTGTAATTCTTACATGTCTTTCGTGCTCAATTAATCTACATACTTTACAATTGTGCTTTAAGCGTTTATAGATCGACCACAATACAATTTTAACACCCGGATACCTGATTCTACAAGTCCAAATCCTGACTGCATCGTAAAAATGATGAAAGCACTTGTTAAAATCCACGTTGCATCGTCTGAATTAAGCAGAGCAGGGCTGTCTTCTGTTGATGTGTTGTTTGAATTGCTGGAAAAGTTTTGTGTTAAATTCATCTTCGTAGTTGGCTTCCTAATTCACCGTTTTATTGAAGTTTTAGTAAGAATACACTATTTTTGATAATTCACTTTGCATAAGGTAATCTCAGTGTCACCCAGTGATCCAGGGTAAAACAATAAACACATTGATAAAAATCGCTTGTCAGACCTGATTACTTTAAACTTTCTTTATTTCCCGCTGAGGGTGACAATTATAAACTGAATTGCCTAATAAATTAAACATATTTAAACTCAAAACTATCAACCCAAGAACTAGGATGAAAGCTACCAAAATATATTTCTATTTCACAACTCAGGATTATATTACAATAGATGGTCAGAATACAGAAATAAAGGTCAGGCCCCGTTGTTCAAAAGATGGATAGCGCTATCCACCGGATAAATCACTATCCAGTGAATAACACAATGGATTTTGTTAATGCTTATCCACTGGTCAGTGATTTATCCGGTGGATAGCGCTATCCACCTTTTGAACAACCGGGGCCTGTAGTCACTATATATGCTGCGCTAAACAAAGATAGTCCATCGATAGTGCATTATGATTTAAGATAAGATCCGTGTTGGGTTCTAAAATGTTCTGCTGCATGGGATAAACATTGAAAATATTACGTTTTAACGGCCGGCGTACTTAATCAGTGTTATAAATATAGTGTGAGTGGAGAACGGCATTGCAGGTGTTTATCATACGTTCAAGCATGAAATTGTAAAGTGAAAGTAAACAAACTGAAGATTTGCCATTAATTTTGATGAGCTCGCATGCTCTTGGATCTGAGGCAAAGGGCGATTGCTCGCATCCCAGAAATACTATTAACATTTCATTGTTTCAATTATTATCAATGCCATTTAAACGTTTTGGAATTGCTTACTGCTTCACTAGTTTCAAAGATAGGCCGGATGAACTGTGAAACCAAGGTCGTGTTCTATTGGGATCAACCATTTTCGGTTGGTTGGGTTGGTTGGATTTTTTTTCGAGTTCTATTGGGAAAGAACCGTTTTCGGTTGGTTTGGTTGATCAACCATTTCAACCAGCTCTGAACCTGGTTGAAATGGTTGAAACCGAAAATTACGGTGGCCCACAAGTGCACTCCGAATTCCAATGGTGTCTCGCAAAAACTGAATGTACATGGCAAGCCAATGTTAACATTCAAACACATGGACAAAACCATGCTGAAAAAGAACCAGCATATCGGATCAATAAATGACCTACGGTCCCACCACCATTGTGACATCTTGGGACGGCTTAACCAGCATATCGGATCAATAAATGACCTACGGTCTCTCCACCATTGTGACATCTTGGGACGGCTTGTTTCCCGCAACGCGTGATGTGGCACGCGTGATGCGGGTGACAAGTTGGTTCCAAGGTACGGAACTTGATATTGTGTACGGGTCATTGTGCAATCTATTTACGACTGCTTTCTTGTAGTTGTTTTTAGTTTGTTACAAGCTACACCGCGCTGATGAGCCCCAATACAAGGGCGAAACAGCTGTCCGCGGTTGCTACCCTGCTTTATCGGTTTCTGTCCCATTGGTGTCTCGCAAAATCTATCTTTTTACTTAGTCATATCAGCCTTGCAGTTTGTCGTTTATCTTGAAAATGTAGCTTATATCCCGTCATACGTTTCGACAAAACTCGATCCAGTCCCTTACGACTTCAACCGGAAGTGAGGTTTTGGACTTCGGAGTGAAGTTTTAGAATTCGGAGTGAGGTTTTGGAATTCGGAGTGAGGTTTTGGAATTCGAAGTGACGTTTTGGAATTCGGAGTGAAGTTTTAGAATTCGGAGTGAAGTTTTAGAATTCGGAATGAGGTTTTAGAATTCGGAGTGAGGTATTGGAATTCGGAGTGACGTTTTGGAATTCGGAGTGAAGTTTTAGAATTTGGAGTGAGGTTTTGGAATTCGGAGTGAGGTTTTGGAATTCGGAGTGAGGTTTTGGAATTCGGAGTGAAGTTTTAGAACTTGGAGTGAGGTTTTAGAATATGGAGTATCGTTTGGAATTCGGAGTCCACTTGTGGGCCACCGTAGAAACTAATATTCGTTATCTTTGGCTGCAGATGGCCAGGATGGAAATGGTTGCAACTTAAAAAAAAATGGCCAATTTTTTCAAGTTCCTTCTAAGTGACGTGGAAAAATCACAAAAAAAAATTATTATGGTTTGTTCTTCCTTTGTTATTGTTGTTGTTCCTTGAATAAATTACTTGATATTTCTTCTTGGTATTCTAAGACCAATTTTATGTTTGAGCAAAGGTACCTTGTCAACTATTTGGTGTATTTTGACCTGTAACTGCTGGTATTCTGACCAGCGGGTTTCCCCTTTGTTTATTAGGAGCATGCGCACGGGGGCCTCGTCATTGGCGTGCACGAGGCCACCGTGAAGTGTTTTGTAACCCGTTTTGTTAAGGTTTTTCTCGCGTTAATCGATTTATTTCGCCGCAATTCTTATGGATACATGCGATGGTTAGTTTGTACGATACTTGTGAGTCATTCAGGGACGCCTCGTGTATGATTAAACGTTGATGTTGTTGTTTTAACGTCATGGACTTCATTGTGTGCCGCCATTCGCCGTTACATGACCAAAACAGAGCAGAATTTGCGTGACAATGCCCCTTTAACCTCCACGGGAATCAACGAACGCTTTTCATTTAATTAATTTATACTTATTTTTCACGTTACCGTGTTTCTACCAATAGCCTACTCCAGCGTTTGATATGTATACCACGCACACCTGCAATTCCTTGATTTCCTCTGTCGAGGGGTGAGCGCTCGATACGTCAGCATACGTCACCGCTTTACGGTGGCCAATTTACCTTTTTAAAATCGGTCAACTCGGTTGACAATTCATCTTATAAAAATCAGCCAACTCGGTTGACAATTTACCTTATAAAAATCAGCCAACTTGGTTGACAATTTACCTTATAAAAATCAAACAAAATCGGTTAAAAATTTACCTCATAAAAATCAGTCAACTCGGTTGACAATTCACGTTATAAAAATCAGTCAACTCGGTTGACAATTTACCTTATAAAAATCAGCCAACTCGGTTGACAAAACCAAACTTTAGAATTAACTACTGTTGAAAAGAAAACAAGTAATTAGACTACTGCCAGAGCAACTCAACAAGCAAATTTCGTTGAAAGTGTCATTAAACACAACTTCACCTCATTAGAATAAGCAGGTGAATTGGTAGAAAGATTGCAATTGTTATATTGGCAGATGCAAAGGACATGAAAATAGTCGTCTTACTGGATAATTTTTAACTTTTACTCTTCAATCAATAAATTACGCCAAATCCCCCGAAAGCCCTCGAAAATAATTAAAATACCCTAAATTCATGATCATTGGCATTTTTATTCTGTCAATGCTGCAGGTTTTATTGGTTTCTGTTCATTGGATTAATAATTTCCGTCGCAATCGCTAAATTATTCAAGTAAAAGCAATGAATCAGTTTTGCATATAAATTGGCCAATGGATCTTGGAGACAATAGTCACACGCCAGTTAGTTTCACAAAAGCGTAGACTCAATCGAAGACTACTATTCCACAAAAATGTTATTCTTTTCCTTAAAAAACCTGTAACGTGAAGGCAAAACAAGAACAGTGAGCGACGACGTTACGAGCAGGGTAAACAAATTGGTTTTTATTGGGTGATTGAAAGACTACTGGTATAACTATTATAGGTAAGCCGGCTGCCTTCAAGTGACGATGTTTTCAAAAAGTCAACTCATAGAAACGTGAAGATTCCAAAAAAAATCGTCAGAAATTTCTATTAACAGACTAAATTATTTATCGCTGTGCACAAGTTAGCCCTTTCCCACGCTAAACTGAATACCTTGGAAGACATCTTAACTTTAATCGTACTTTCAACGATCTTTCTAAGGCCTCTGCCAAAACGTTAGTCGTTAGAAAAATTGATTTCATTTCCTTTTTTTAAGAAATATAAACACAGCATTTTCATTTTCAGTCGTCCACGCATTTTAGATCATTTTACATATTCAATTTAGTACATCCCACTGCTGCGTAAAGCTTTGGTTTGGGTTTTCATTGCAGTAACATTTTTTTATTAACATAACGCTTTTATTTACATTTAGCCGGCTTCGTTACAGGGGGAACTCCTATGGACAATCTTCGCTGACCCGAAAAAATATGGTACAATTGTTGCCTGTCCATAATGGAAGTACCGACGAATTCTTCGATTTTAGCAGCAATAAACAGTGAAGAGCCGACTAGCACAAGTCCCAGTTCAAGAGGCAGTATGGATGGCCCGGGCGATGCAGTGTGGATATTAACTAGTGCATTCATAATCTTTACAATGATTTCAGGATTTGGACTTGTAGAATCTGGTAGGTTTTAAAATAGCAACTGTAGTAGAGTTGCCATCTTGCATTATTTTTTCAACCTCCCGTTTTCTCGAATCAAACCCGTTCTTCTTGGATACCGTTGTATGATAATTTCTACAGGCTATGTCGACCAATTTGATGCTACACGAGATGCCTATTTTTCAATTTATTTTGTTTCCCCTATTTCAGTTATAACTATATTTTTTAGATTAAAATTTTGACAATACCTATATACTTTTTACGACAAGACCAACTGCCTTTTTTTCCTATTAACTGTTACAATTTTTGTTTACACAATATTACATGTACATTATTAGTTTCTCAAGACAGACATTTAGGGAGTTTCTCGAAAATTCGGTGACTCGTGTAATATATCAAACAAGAGAAGAATGTTTTATCCAGATTTCAAAACACGGAGAAGTGAGTTTAAAAAACGAGGCTGATGAAACAGACTTTCGGGTGTTTTATATCGCTTTTGAAACTGTTGATTAAATGCAGGGAAAACGAAGGAATAAACACTCTATTACTAAAATCTATGCTAATTAAGATCGGGTTTCTAAACTACCGTCGCGTAATGATATTCTTTGTTCAAACTATGAACTATAAGTGAGTTTGAGAATTCCTTGTCGCATATCATTGACGTTATTGGACCTCCTTTGGTCCCATAACCTGCACATAAAGGGTACATTTCTTGACTTTCAACATTATAATATTGCAGCCAACCGCATCGATTGCATCTCTAGTGAATAAATTATCGTTTACCCTCGGTATCAGGCTACGCAAATTTTAGTCATTTACCTGTTATTTATTGGCATTTCTTATTTACCAAAAGCGAGTTCATTTCAGATATCTGAATTGACTTTATGTCATACATGAATGGGTATGCCATGTTGCCATAATCTGTCAGCGAATAATGCCAGCCGCAAGCAAGATATAGATATTTAATAATGGCAAGGTAAACTTAGGAATATCGTCTGACACGTACGAGGAGAATTTCTATATATATATTCCACGAGAATTGCCGGAATATTGTTGGGTGAAACTTTGAGTTGGGTAACATGTTCTGCCGTTTACGCTTGCGTTGCTGTTGATTTTTTGATGAGTTTTAAAAATGGGAATCCGTTTTCAAGTTTTGAGAGTTATGAATTACACAGATACAATCAGCAAAGGCCTAGGTCATGTAATTTGGCAATTTTCCGACGACTACCATGAGCTCATTTGAGATTTCACTCAGTAGTTCTGCTCGATGACATATTAAATACTAACTTCTCCTTGCAGTATCAAAATTTTTTGTGAGGTTGACAAGAGAAGGTAATTGAGGCAATATCAAGTTGTGGCCATTGTCCTGATTAATCACCAAGGATTGAGGCCCGGTGGACTTGAGTTACGTTCGATCTATTTAGTAGAATTATAGCAACAATAAATAGAGGTTATTCAGCGTGAAGTTGTGTAATACGGCTGAGTATCTTTACGAGTCAGTTTTTATTTTTTCGAGCCTTTAGGCGAGAAAAACTAAAAAAAAAAAAATAAATAAAAACTCTTCTCCTAAAACAAGTTTTTGAAACTGTTTTTCCTAGCGCGCGGTCAGAAGGGTGTTATAACCGGCGTGTCATATTTGCACTCGTTTTGATGCGTATTTGCACTCTAGAATGCTATGTCGAATAATAATAATAATAATAATAATAATAATAATAATAATAATAATAATAGGTATAAAGTAGAATTGAACCAGAGAGTCAACTGCTGATATCATATATTTATTATGTTTAGGTATGGTTTCGAGGAAGAACGAAGCGAATATCATGGTCAAGAACGCTGTCGATGTCATATTTGGTGGCTTGGGATTCTGGATGTTCGGCTTTGCGTTCACATTTGGAAATGACCCTGGTGTAAACGCTTTCTCTGGCTTCGGCAACTTCTTCACTGACGCCGAAGAGACACGCATGGGGGAAGTATTCGCCCTTTACTGCTTCCAAGCTTCGTTTGCGACGACAGCAACAACCATAGTGTCTGGGGCGGTGGCCGAGAGAATGAACTTAAAAGCGTACATCATCTTTGCGTTTACAAACACTCTGACTTATTGCTTCCCAGCCCACTGGGTGTGGGGAGAAAAGGGCTGGCTGAAGGAGATGGGTGTAATCGACATGGGAGGGGCCAGTCCTGTGCATCTTGTGGGAGGGGTAGCGGGGCTGGTTGCCACTATGATGTTAAAGCCTCGAGTGGGAAGATTCAAGAACGCATCAAGGAGTGCACCCTGGAGACATAACATGGGAAGTCCTACTAACGTTTTACTTGGTACGTCTGTGCCTTTTTCCCGCTTCATGTTTTGTTCTTACAAATCGAACGCCATACCGCTGATGTAATTGTACAAAGGTCGTTTTAAATAAATAAACATTATAAGAGTAGGATCTAGAATTCTCTTTATGTTATTCAAAATTTAATTAGCCCATTGGTTATTTCAGACATCCATTTCCTTATACCCAGATTTATTATTTATCCTCGAGAGTATAATCTCTCCTTCAATGTTTGGTTAGATTTATAATGAATTCTGACGTACATACGCACGACCTAAATTAGTTGTTGTTATCTATTTTTATCTACAGGAATGTTTATGCTGTGGTGGGGCTGGCTCGGTTTTAACTGCGGCAGCACCTTTGGAGTCAGCGGTGGAAAGTGGAAACTTGCTTCTCGGTCAGCGGTGTGTACTATAAATGCATCTTGCGGTGGTGGTGTGTTTGCGACATTCTACAGTTATATTAAATGTAACAGGTAAAGTTTGGCATGCAACATTAAATAACTTTTATTAGGTTCCACCTCACAATATAAAGGCCTATAACTATCCATACCACGCATGTCTTTTTGACCAAAAAAAAGCTGCTTATTTCCTGTTACCATGGTGATGGTTTACTTACAGTGCGTTTCTTATGCAGGTTGGACATTCCTTTCTTTATGGCTGGAGTGCTTGGTAGCCTGGTCAGCATCACCGCCATTTGCGGTGTTGTGCGGCCTGGGGAGAGTCTTGCCATCGGTTTCGTTGGTTCAGCGATTGCAATCTTCGGCTGGCAACTCCTGAATAAAATCCACATCGACGATCCTGTCGGCGCGGTTTCCACGCATGCTGGTGGCTCCATATGGGGTATGATAGCCGTGGGTCTGTTTGTGGAAAAAGACAGCCTTGAAAGGCCATTTTCCTCAACATATGGGGCTTTCAAGGGTGGGCATGTCAGAATACTCGGAGTGCAACTCTTGGCCTGTGTGGCCATAACTGCGTGGACACTTGTCACTGTTTTCATACAGCTGTACGTCATCGACAAGTCCGTTGGGCTACGATTACCACTGGAGGAGGAGATACTTGGAGCGGACGCTTGTGAACATGGAATTGACCAATCACAAGCGAATACTGAGTGTCACTTGAAGCCAGTGCCTACGTCACAAAACAGAGTGTTTCCCGAGCAGACAAGCGAGGCACAGGAAAATGCAGGGATAAGCTCAAATGACAACAGCAGCCAATTTGCAAATGAGCGTCATCGTGGAAACAGGATTGACGAGTCTGAGTTACTCGATTATCAGGAGTCTGACGATGCATTGACAAGCTATGTTACCTCACAAGAAAATAAAGCAGATACCCAAAAAGAAGTACAATCTGTCCAAGACAGAGCTTACGAAGACAACGGCAACAGCACAAACATTTCTGCGAAAAACAAATGGGGTAAAATTCTCACATCCAAAAGAAAACTCGACATCGGTCGTAACACGGACAGTGAAGAACAAAAACACGCTTGGGGCTCCTCCCATCATAAAAGGAAAACCCCTGTAATTATTACTCTCACGCCGGCGGATGATGATCGAGCATTTAGACTGAGTGTTAGTGACTTACATAAATTGAAAGAATGAATAGTGTATACGTAGAATTCTGATAAACAGAACCCTCAAGAGGAACACAAAATACTTGGAGGTTATAACCGAGTAGGTTGGCAAACTGATGTTTCCACACGACAAACTTCCATAACCACAACGTCGGTCTTAGGTCAGGACGCCAAATCTCGTGATAATTGTGCGCGTTTTGATTTATTAAAAGTGAATAACATGTTTTTGACAAACGTTCAAACGTCAAATGTGGGTTTCCAAACTTAAACTAAGGTTGGCGAAAGAGTTGGCGAGCATCGAAACAGTTCTATTTTCGCAGCTGACAGTTTGCCAACTGCTGATGTAACATCCACACATGCCAACTTGAGTTTGACAACACAAGTTTTCCGTGCTTAATCAGAGTTATTGATGGTTAAATTCGATAATGAAGAAAGGGGAAACTGTATTTGGATCGTGATTGTACTGTAGATCGAACTACTATTCAAAAAAATTTTCAACCTTAAAGCTAATCTTGATGATTGTTATGAGAATTGACCACGAATTGCATTTTAGCCTGTGGTGCATGATTATTAACAGAAACCGTTAAATAATGGTCCAGTTTTGTAGTAAATTACCTCCCTAGTGAATGTTTCATGTTTTTTATTTATTACAGCTTCACTCCACTAAATTACAAATAGATAATAAATTAAATTAATCATTAACTATAAAGAAAAATTGTGGAGAAGGGGACAGCCAAAAGCGCTAATGCACCATACCGGAAATGCTCCCCACTAATTAAGGTGTAAGAAAAGTACATACAAACTGAGTCTGAATGAATTGCCACTTGAAATCAAAGGGCTCTGAGAGCCATTTCGTGAATACGAAACAACGAAAGGTTAATTTTAGTTATCCTTGATGTTTTGTTTCATGCTTTTGGTAATTTGCATAATTGTCCCCGTATGCTATATCTCGTTTAACGCTTCGCGTATTCACAAGATAAAAAAGAAACATAACTAATTTCAAGTTCTCAGATTTTCGTCTCTAAAATGGGCTAAAACAGACCATGATTTGTTCCCCTTTCGGTGTTTTAGTATTATTTTGTAAATAAGTAAATGTATCATTCTAAATTCCTATAATCATTTTAAAATTGGTCTCTTTTTCTGTACCAATAAATTTTTCAGAATCGGAATTGTAGTCAGTTTAGCATGCTCGATAAACGAACCGATCTTGATAGTGCAGGTCGTTTCCAATAAGTAGTTTTTCATTGAAACCAAAATTATAGTCATATCTTCTCTCGATCAATCATTAGTTGTTTTACAAACATTTTGTAATGCTTATATATCTACTCAACACTGAAATACCTTGAAGCTTCTAATTAACATCGTGTTGTCAGCTGAAAATGATAATAGATGTTGCATATGTAAATAGAACAAAACAACTTTACTTGCAGTGTGAAAATCAGCTTTACTTTTGTTACGGTAATTTGCTACTTTTGTCGCAAACGAAGGAAGTGTATAATTAAAGGGATAAAGGAACATTTTAACCATTTTAATTTTTATCATATTATGCTATTGTATTTGGTGCAAGCTTTACTTCCATTTTCACTTTCAATTGTCAATCTTTTACAGGGAACACTTATCTATCTAAAAAAAACTGTTGGTATCTATGAGAGTTGAAATTTCCATGCAGACGTATTCAGACGCAAACTCGGATGGCGTAGTCTCTCAAAGTTTCTGGAGTGAGCAATTGGCCGCCATGCTCTTATTTTCTCTGTTGAATAGCGACTGCTTTGCAGTTCATTTTTTTCATTTTTTCATTTATTTGTTTACTCTAAACCTTTACAGATGTTAATAATTAAATTAAAATCACATTTTATTAGGAAGGAGAGGAGAGGGGCACGTCTAGATAAACTAATATTGTGCCCCCTAAAGTTACATAAGTATAAACAAAAAACTTGTAATTTTTTTAGTAAAAAAAGTAAAGGAAAACTTATAAAATAGCTTGGTAAATGTCAAAAGAGATGATGTTTCATTAGTATTGAGCAAGGTACCAGCGTAAAAGTGCTTTTCTAAACATCTTTCTAGATGGTTTGTCTCTGACTGCTTGGAGACATTTAAGATGGGGGAGGGAAAGGTCGATAAGACAGGTAATTTCAGCTCAGACAAAATAATACATTTAAGAACCGATTATTTCTGCATTCATTATTTTCTTTTCCTTACAATTCGATAAGAACACCTTGCTCGTAGATTACTTGTACACATTTGTCCTCAGTTCGTTTTTGTTCAACCATAGAATAACACGTTTCCGACGTAGTCTTCACTTCCTGTCTGATAAAATCTTCGATATCCGACTCCACACTGTACATCGATCGCAAATCGTCGGATCTTCTTAAATCCTCGTTACCACTTCGTATTTCCTGTTCACTTTTGCTGCAAGGTCGACTTGCATTGTCGGATGTTCGGGGATCTCCGTCTTTTCCTCGTGTATCAACTGTGGTGGAAATGCTAGAGGTGCTTGGTTCTTCGGAAGTAGGTCGTTTGTTCTCCTGTTTGCGTCGGAGGTTGCGCGCGATGATTGGCAGTTTCATAAAAAACGATCCTGTGCTGTGAGAGCAGCTTGTATTGTCGGATACTCGCTGATTTTGGTCATTTTCCGCTGCGTCAACTTCAGTAGAACTGTTATCAGTGCTTTCTTTTTTGTTGTTGCGTTGTTTCTTTGTGTGGTTTCGTCGAAGGTTTTGAGCAACTTTGGGCAGACTTATCGCAAACGCTCGTGTGAATTTTCTTTCTTTTTCTTGCTCATCATCACCACGGAATCTCTCCACATCTCTCGATCCTTTTCTTGTAAAAAACGCTCTCCCTTTCTTTCGATGCGCGTCTTTCTCGACCTCTTCGTTCTCACTGTCCTCCCCAATTCCATGTTCAACCAAATCACATCCCTCTTTCTCTTCTTCTTGCGTCAGTCGTATTCCGATTGTCTTCTCGATGGCGAAGAGCAGTACCACCGTTGTCACGACTCCCCAGGCAGCTGTCAACACGCATGCTAGTAATTGAACACCAAGCAATCGCCAGCCACCTCCCTGCAATAGACAAAAGAGTGATCAATACAATACCAAAACTAACCATATGACAAGAATAATTAAGACCATTAGTCTTGATATACTGGTAGTGACCTCTGAACCCAAAGGACGGAGGATGCATCATTTTACATGATAGTACTGTTATTTTAAGGTTACAGTGTACCTTCAGATTGAAAATTTATTGAAAAATTTTTTTTGGCGTTAAAATAAAGTTTACAGAATGAACTTTCATCCAAAAAAAATTATCGAAAAATAGTGAAAATTGACGGAGAAATGACGGTATAACTTTTGTGGGCGGAGTTTGTTTATTAAGCGATGTTTTTTTAAGCGCCGTTTTCTCAAAGTTAATTTTTCGCTTGTTGGAGACACTTTAAAGAGCTACAACTCAAAGGGCATTTGTTCGATTTTCCTTAAATTTAGACAGAAGCTAGGCTAACATATAATCAACAAAAAAGTGTCGGCGAATTTCTTAATTCCGAAAACTTTTTCGTCAAGAGCCATTTCCGTGCGATCATTCCAATTTTTTTTCTTCCCTTTTCGAAAATATTCTGTAACTTTTCACTGCAATTGAATATGGGAAATCGCCGACACGTTTTTTTAGCGCTTCGTGTCCGGAAACCCGCGAACAAATCAAATTAGCAAAATATAATAATCGCTTTGAGTTATAGCGTTTTAAAGCTGATTCGGACGTTCGAATTTAGACGTCGTAAAAAATTCGACAACTCATTTTATTAGCAAATGGTTTCCATATTTAGATAGCCAGCTCTATAAGCTTTAATTTGATATCTGGGTTTAGGTATATTAAGTGTAATCTTAAGACGCTAGAGCTGTTACACCCCGAAGGTACACTGTAACCTTAATAACAGTAAAAATGGTTTCTATCTGGCTGTATGCCACTGCTTGAAAGCAAAACATATAGATTTGGGGGCGATGAATGGATAAACAAGCCAGTTTTTTGTTCCAAAGTAACGATCTGCCCCCAAATCTTTGTATGCCGGCTACCTTGTAATATCAAAGAGGCCATCGTTAATTTCCTTCACGAACCTTGGCAAGAAAAATAACTTCTAGGATGTCCGACAACGTTTCTGCAATTAGATGTATATACTTTTAACAAATGACCTTGTAAATGTTATGTCTTTCTTAAGATTTAGATTTTAGGTCAGACTTTAGATTTTGTAATTTTAGATTTACAGGGCCCCTATAGATACCAGCCTAGTTACTGAATGTGCTACCCTGGGTAAATAGAGATTTTACTTACTTACGAGTGTGACTTAGACCAAGACAATGAAGCTGTCGCAGCCAATTTGTGGAAGCGTTATACTGCAGTGACGTGCACAAACAAACGTACACTATTCAAAGCTAAGGTACTGCGAATTATGTATACCTTAAAAAGTCCTTGTTCGTCTGAGAAACCCTCGTCCTTTTCCTGTTCGACAAACAGCGCCACAGCAATCATACCCCACACCGCTGACCCAGCGTGAGTAGCAACGCAGTTAACTGGATCATCAATCTTTAGCTTGATCATCAGGTCTGACATCAAACACGCGAAAAGCCCGCCAAAAATGCCTATCACCAGTCCCTCCCATGGCCGCGCCAGAGCACAGATACCAGTGACACCCACCAGGCCGCCGCGGATACCGGTCACAAATATCGGGACGTCGAGTGTCTCGGGGTCTTGAATGTAGCTATAAACTATGGCAAGGATCCCACCGCCAATTGAGCCATTTAATGTGACAACCGCTGAGCGGGAAGCTAGCTTCCATTTCGCTGAAAAAGATGGATCCGTAAACTGAGTATAGTTAACAATTATTCGCCGAAGTGGAGCTGATACGCGGCGAGGTAAATATTCTTTACTCTTCACCGATACCGAGGTGAATAATTGTTTTAGTATATAACAAACCAGTGGATAGCCAGTCAAAAATAGTTACTTTATTTCTTACAAATGGGGAAAACCTCTCGCGCGAAATCGATATTAGCGGAGCACTGGCCTGGCCGAAGGCCAGGCTGCGCAGCCCCATTTTTTCATGGTCATGACTAGCGGAATGTTTCGCGGGCGCGTGTCTGCAACATGTGTGTCGCGCAAGGCTAGCTAGCTCGCGGGCGCGTATGACGTCGCAAAACATGCGTGTATAACGCCACACCCGCGGCTACACAGCCGTCAGCTCGGTAAACACTTTTTAAAGTTTTAAAAAAGTTGGATCTTTCGCAGTGTTAGGCGGAGCAGTAAAGTCGTTATTTCTCTGGATTTTTTTCGCGGTTTGCTACTCAAGACAGGGATACTAATTAAGGAATACTCAGAAGCCGCTTTAGTGGAAAAAGAAGAGCTTTCAGGGATAAAATCTTGCTTCGAGGAACTTCATACTGTATTATCAATGCAGGAGCAATGCGGGGAGATGCCTTGTTTTCATTACGGATTTCAGAACCGAAGAAGCGGAGTTTTAACGAATTTCCAAGCAGTCTAGTGCTTTAAGGTGGCTCCATATTGTTCAGCACTCTCGTCTTTTGCATTCCATTACAGCTAGCCCAATGGTGTGGCAAAAAATCTTTTACTTGAAACCAGTAAATCTTTTATCAGTTAACAAAGTGGTATCCAAATGACGTCATCATTCGTTGCCATGGCAACGCGAAAAGAGGTCAAAAATATCCTATTTTGGACTATTTGAGGCTAATAACTTCTAAACTACACGGTGAAAGTTTTTGTTTTCGATATATTTTTGTTTAATCTGCAAGAGAAACATTTTAACAATTTATTTAAAAATTCTGTACATAGAGTTCAGAGCTTCCTTAAATTTATGTAAAAATTACATATCTCTGAATCCTATGTACAGATTTTTTTCAAAATTGGCACAAATGTTTGTTATGTTTATAAGACGAAAATATATAAAAATAAAAAAATTTTACCGAGCAGTTTTCAAGTTATTAGCCTCAAAAGGTTGAAAATGGGGTCTTTTTAGCCTCTTTTGACATTGCCATGGTAACAAATTTTGATGCCGTAGCCACCGAAATTTGTTTATTGGTTAAGTGTTTACAAACCTGTACTAAACGTTTTCTCTTAACTTTACTGGTGTAGCTGTGATTGAATATCATAGTTGTATCATGATGGGAATTTTTAAACTATTAGGAGCCACCTTAAAGGTAAATTAAATCACACTTTTCGATGGGAATTTATGTTGATATCAATTTTTGATTGACTTTTCCTTTGTGTTCTCTTAAGGTTTGGGTACATGTTTATGAAACGTTCAAATTAAGTCGTGTTGTTATCGTGAATTTCAACGAGGACAGCTCTGCCTTCATAAATGGTACGTGTTCTGCTTTTAAACACAAATTAATGGAGATTTGAATAAAATTTTTCGAAAGAAGATTGTGTTCTCCGTTTTTATGTCTTGTTCATTCATTACATAGATTAAAAAGCTATTTTATGTAAACAAAACAAGACTTAGATTTTCTGTCTTCACTCCCGTCGCCTTATGCAAATATGTTTGTGTATTTTTGCAATTTTGATTTCCAAATCAGTTTCTCGGGCAATTTTTGACAAACAAAAACTGTATTTTATTCGGAAAGTAGTCGTACTAGTTATTCTAGACAGAGAAAAGTTGTTTTTGTGAACTTTTGTACGGTCTAAATGTACTGTGCAGACGGTCGGGTAATACTGTTTTTGAGAATTGCTAAAATTGAAAATAGCCCGTTCGCCAATCTTAATTCTTGTGCTTCCAACCTTTCACCTTAGTTAAGTTTCACCTTAGTTAAGCTTGTTCAAAGTGCTACGCTGTTAGGCTTGGCCTATCTATATATATTAGCAACAGTGATCGCCGTGGCTAGATTCGTGTCAATACATTACATTGCTTTGGAGATATAGTATGTTTAAAAGGCTTTTGGCAGTGCAGCTGAGCGTCTCCATGTGCGAAACAAGTATTTATCACTCAGTTTGTAGACGTTTCTAAAGTGAGGATGGCACAAATCGGACGTCTTTTGAGTCTGAATTAGAAAATTTAGTTGCAATTCAAGAATTTCTTAAAAATGCAAATTCGGCCGCCATTTTGGCGTCCAAATTAAAGTGATACACGAAAATGGTGGAGCAAACAAAGTTCTCTTATTTTCTAAATATGCTTTTCCCCATGACTCAGACATCAAAATTACTCCAAGTCGTTTCATTTGCATTGTTGGTGTTTTTGTTTGTTTGTTTATTGTTTTTCTTTTCCTCTAGTTTAGATAATCTTATCTTTTCTTTTATCAACTTAAAGTGCCCTGCGATCAAATTTTATAGTTGATTTTTATTTCATTTTTCGAAAGAAAATAATGTAATTACTGACCTGTCCAAACGGTTTTTCAATCTGATCACGGGAAGGCGTTTTTTTTCGACTGTACTTTTCTCATTTTCGAGGCCGCCATTACATTTGCATGTTCCAGTAGTTTCAAAAGAAGCCAGAGAAAGTGACGTCAAAGACTCACTGGCTTAAAATTGCAGTGTGTGAATACAGCTTATTTAGTATGCGGCACGGGAATTTTGAGCTTCCAGATTGCCAAACTCGTGTTCTGCATATTAAAGAGTTTGACCCACCCAGTTTGCATTGCGCGCTTCTCTTAATGTTATGATACGGCTCTATTCCATATTTGGGCAAGCATATCACCTCTTGCACGAGTGAATTTCTCATCTACAATAGGCCATTTGCACGATGACGTCATTTGACTACTACTACCAGAATCCTTCAGTTTTTTGTTTTGTAGTGCAAATAGGCCATTTCCGAGTTGCCTTTAGCCTCTCTATCAAAGCGAGGCTAGGTGCGAAACCTTTCATATGAAAATGAGTTTTCATTCACATGCAAATAAGTTTCATTTGCATGTGAATGAAAACTCATTTTCATATGAAAGGTTTCGCACCTAGCCTCGCTTTGATAGACAGGCTACAGCAACTCGGAAATGGCCTATTAGGGCTATTGTTATTTAAACCGCACTGGGATTACAAAATTTAAAGAAAGGAAAAACGAAATGAATTCTGGTAGCAGTAGTAGTCAAATGACGTCATCGTGCAAATGGCCTATACAGTATGGACTTTCGGGGGCCCTGAAAATGGCGGATGAACCAACGTAGGTGCGCAATGCAAACTGGGTGGGTCAGATTCTTTAAATAAGTTGTATTCACACACTGCAATTTTAAGCCAGCGAGTCTTTGACGTCACTTTGTCTGGCTTCTTTTGAAACTACTGGAACATGCAAATGTAATGGCGGCCGTGAAAATGAGAAAAGTACAGTCATAAAAAAAACGCTTTCCTGTGATCAGATTGAAAAACGGTTTGCACTGGTCAGTAATTCCAATATTTTCTTTCGAAAAATGAAATAAAAAACAATTATAAAATTTGATCACAGGGGCACTTTAAGTTTGTATAAATCTTTCCCCCGCCTCGATTAGCCTTTACTGCTATTAGCGGTGGGCAAGTATCTCTATTTCTTACTTTAATTAATTAACCGAAATTGTATCTACTGTTGTAATTGGAAGGTGTGAAATAAAATTGTTGTTGTTGTTGTTTGGCATTTTTGTTTGGAATTCTCTGCAACATTTTATCTCTGGTGATGCTTTCAAGCAAGAAAAACAAACTGCTTACGATCTACACAAATTTATAATTATTACCATCAACTAACCTCCAGTGATGCCAAACGTGCTTCCACAGTTGAACCCGAGCCAGCCCCACCACAGCATAAAGGTTCCTAGCATCACATTAGTCATTGAACACGGTTGGGGTCTTTTCTTGTCATCATCAAAGCGCCCCATCCTGGGTCCTAATATGATGGCAGCAGCAAGCCCCGCAGCTCCCCCGACCAGATGCACCCCGGAGCACCCGGCGATATCGATAACCCCGAGTTCCTTAAGCAGGCCTTTCTTTCCCCAGATCCAGTGAGTTGGAAAACACGTCGAAAGTGTGCTCACAAACGAATACAGCATGTACGCTTTTAGGTTTGTCCGTTCGGCCATTGCTCCTGACACAATTGTCGTCGCTGTTGATGCGAGCGCCATCTGGAAGAAGTACATCGCGTACACTTCTCCTTTATCAATGGGAACTTCTGTCATGAAGTAGCCAACGCCAGCGAAAGCATTCGTACCTTCGTCGATACCGAAGCTTAAACCAAAGCCGACAATCCAGAACGACAGACCGCTGAATATGATATCGATGGCATTTTTGACCATAATGTTGGTTTCGTTTTTAATTGTAACCATACCTAAACAAACGATAAGAATACGAGTATTACCGCCTGGTTTGCTGTGAGATAAGATCCGTTGCATGTAAAATTTAGTAGTAATTCATATTTTAAACAAGGCGCAAATTAAGTGTGAAAAAATAATTTCCAAGTACTTGGGAAAACATTTTACTAAGAAAATGAGGGAGATTTGACTGTTTAAAAATTTCAGATATAAAATGCCCAGGGGCCGGATTCACGAAGCCCTCCTAAGTTAAGACATATCCTAAGTATTGTTTCTTAACAATAGTGTCATAACAATAGCCTATTGTTGTCATTCCAACAATGGGCTATTGTTAAGAAACAATACTAAGGATATGTCTTAACTTAGGAGGGCTTCGTGAATCCGGCTCCAGAAGTCGAATACTGAAAAAAAAAAACGCGTTATAGCATTCTCATTACAGCCACATCATTCAGTTAAAATTATTTGTGATCAGTTTAATATTGGTTTAGTCAAACGAACACTGTATTTTGGTCATATTTGTTTTATTTTCAAAATGGCGAAACAATTTGGCATGAATCTCTTATCCTATTTGACGCTCTATGCTTAGAAAACCTGCGAACTCGACAACAACATTAAAATGGTCAAAGTTATAAACTCGTACTGCCCGGTTGTTTGAAAGCCGGTTAACGCTAACCCAGGATTAAAATTTAAGCTTGGTTCCCACTAGCGACGTAAGCGGAATCGTAAGCGGAATCGGAATCGTAAGAAGCTTACGATCTAGTGGAAATCAAAACGACGAAAGCGGATAGTAAGCGACGGAAGCAGAAGCGAAATCGGAAGAAAAAGGAAACCTTCTGATCCTTCCGATTCCGATTCCGTAGAGCTTCCGATTCCGATTCCGACTCCGTTTTTTAATTTACACTAGAACGTAAGGCTCCTTACGCTTCCGACTCCGACTCCGCTTACGATTACGTCGCTAGTGGGAACCAGCCCTTAACCGAGAATTTAATTTATCCTGTCAGAAGTGTTTTCAAAAACTTATTTTAAGCTACGGGCGAAGACAAGTCAAATTCAAAATTGAAGGGCGAAAATACTTTGGTAAAATCTCCGTTGATTAAGTATTTAACTGGAATCAAAATTGACGCTAATCCTGGGTTATAATTGCGCTTTGAACAACCCGGCCACGCGCCTGGCGCCTGCAAGCGTGCGTTTCTAGAAACCCCTGAAGACTTTTCGGACCCGAAAGCTATTTTTTAAATGTAGTTTCTAACGGAAGGTGTTGAAGTTTTTGACCCGCAAAGCAGCTAAACTTGTGTAGTAAACATAAGATTTTATTGGTTAGCTTTCAAAATCAACAGAAACCGAACTTCATTGGTAAACATTCTGCACAAAACACAGCTTTACGGGCCCGAAATGTTTTCGGAACTTTTGAGAAACGCACTCACAATTAACTGAAATAAACGAAATTAATAATACCTGTGTATCTGTATTGCGATTTCGGTTTGTAATAATGCGAAATCTAGATTGCACGGCAAACAAGAATTAAGTACAAAACAACTTTTGAAAACATTTGAAAGTTTTGTGTGAATTCGAACACTCTTATGACAAGTATTGTTCTGGGATGGATAAAAATTAAATTGTACGAGAGTGTTTCAGTTTCATAGCCAGTCATTTAATTCTAAAAGTGAAACAACAAATAAACGAGGAATCATTTTGCCTAATCGACAATCAAGGCTGCCTACCTGACTCAATCAGGCCAAAACCAGATTGCATGGTAAAAATGATAAAAGCACTCGTAAGAATCCATGTGGCATCTTCATAACCAATTGGTCTGCCTGTTAGGCCTTCAAGAGGACGATCCGTTTGCTCGCTTTCCGCCATGGCGCTTTAATAGTTTTCTTCGGAAGGTATCATCGCTCATTAATGATTCATCAATTTTCGTTAGTTTAAACAAAGAAGTTCATAACCGTGACGGTGGTTGTCATTCTCGGTCTTATTAAAACATAAATCTTCGCTACAAGGACTCCCGCGTTTAAAACTGAAAGAAGAAAAAAGCAAAGAGCTCGACAGAAAAGAAGTGCTCGGAAATATTCATCTGACTGGATGTACTTTTAGCAATCTATTCGCAGACGCAAAAGTTAGAATCACTTTTGTACAACAACACAGCATCACAGGAAAGTACTTCTCAATAGCTGTCATTTGAATGGTTACATATTCACACGGTAGGCTAAATTCTACATTACATCAAAGATACGACCCTGAAAGTGATAATATACGCTTTTCTTCCAGGTGCCACGAAGCTCTTTAGAACCGCTAATTTCATTGGCCCTGGGTATCACGAAGCTCTTTTGTTTCAGGGCTAGGATCCATTCTTCTGTTGTTTGTTCTCAATGTTGGCTAATCTCATTGTTTCTTTTTTTCTGATACTCTTTCGGTCATTGACGTGTGTTTGTTCCACGTCCTTATATAAAATTTCGATTTTGTTTTCTTTATTTAAATTTTGGAAAAGAAAATATTAATCGTTCTATACTAAATACGTCAGTTGCAATCTTACACCGTAAACTGAAGGAAATTATTTCAAAAAAAGAAAAACGAGCGCTAACTTTCAACAGTTCTACTGAGAAGTAATTGTTTGGAACCAATTATTTTTTTTTTTTTACCGCCATGCTCTTTTAAGTTGTTTTAGTAACGAAACCAACACCAAAACACAAATTCTTAATTGCAATTTTAATTTACCCTATCAAAGCAAGATTTTTAAAAATAATTTCGAGTAAACTTAAGGTAATAGCATCGAGTAAAATCAAGATAATAAGATTATATTTTTAATTATGGCACGAAATAAGCCAACAATTGATCAACCTCAGTTTCGATAACGCATAACTATTTAGCTTATTTCTGTAATGATGTTGGGTAAAAGGTAATTTTCTTTTCACTAGTATTTGAAAGATTGATCTGTGAATGGAACTAATCAAAAGCAGACAAAATATATTAGTTTGCAAGTCTTTCCAATAGATCAAAATAAGCGAAATCGCCAAATCACACCGTGTTTAAGATAGAAAATCCTATTTATAATTGTTAATACTTCGTCGTCCTGTGGTGAAACTGAATAACCCATGATAAATTATGAACGAGGTTAGCCTCAACCAAAACAAATTGTCATAACATTTTAGTCAATTCAATCGATTTCTTCAACATTTTATTTCAGCTTTTTGGCCATTTCTGCAGTTCAGATTAGTAAAAAAAGAAGATAACGAAACCATTCTTAAAAACAATTTGATATTTTCAACTGCAATGAATCAAAATTAACTGATTTTTTGTTTATATTTTCTTGCTAAAAAAATCACAGTAGCTCTGAACTGCGCCACTTATCCCCTTTGAAAGCAACACTTTCAGGCTTACAACAGTGATCTCATACATAGAGGTTATTCAGTGATAAGCTGTGCAATACGGCTGAGTATTTTTACGACTCGTTTTTAAAAATTATTTTTCTGAGCCTTTAGACGAGAAAAAATAAATACCGGCGAGTAAAAATGTCCAGCAATATTACACAACTATTCGCTGAATATATTGTTTATTATACGCCAGTAATCTTCTCCCAAATCTAAGTTTCTGCAAGCGCGCGGTCAGAAGAGTGTAGGAGCGTAATAACGTGTCATATTCGCACTCGTTTTGACTCTAAAATGCTATGTCGTATAATAAAGAAACTTTCAGCCTACTAAAATTGGTAATTCAAACTGTTGTTGTGGAAGCGATTTTAAACAAGTTTTTTCTTTGGCAAAGAATGCATATTGCTTTTTTGATATTTTCCCTTGAAATTTCTGATGATAAAACTTTGATTGACAAACAACAAACAAATGTCATCGCCGAAATCAAAGAAGCAAACAGAAAATTTACAAAACATAAACTTAATTTACTTCAGCTGCAAACTGAACTAACTTTGAGGAATTTGCAAGAATCTTGACTATACGCTCTTTATGATTATATTTTCATGGCTGAGCTTCCTGCTAACATAAAATTAGTTTAAGACAAGAGAATATGATTATCCCCTCTGCTACATAGAGTGATTACGAAACAACAGTTTACAAGTAACAAATTAAAAAGAAGACAAGACAAATCTTCAAATTGAGCATCCACAGAAAGGAATCAGAGGATATGGATCTTAAAACATGTCTTTCGATATGAGTGAACAAAAACACGGTCACCATTTCTCTTAAATCGAAAACAAAAATTCTGACAAGGACACTGATCCAAGTCAAACTGCGAGCTAAAAATAAACAAATTGCTCCAATATATATAATACATAATTCATCGCACTGTCAGTAAACGCAAAACTAACTTTTATCCGTAAGACGAAGAAATAAAGTCGACCGCTTGGTAGAAGCAGCCCAGCCTTCGTTCGAATAAAGTACCGAAGTAATATGGTGGCCGCTAATACATCCTGTTTAAATGCCACACAAACTGCTGTGGTAAGCACGGGCGAAGTTGGTCCAGGAGATGCAGTGTGGATTTTAACAAGTGCGTTTATTATCTTCACCATGATATCAGGATTTGGTCTCGTTGAATCTGGTAAGCCGGGCTTTTTTCCCTTAGTTATACCGTTGTCTTCTAAGTATAAGGAGCGGTTAAGACACTGCATGACTTTTATTTCGTCTGCATGTGTTTTTCAGTCGTGGTAACGATGGCCAAAAAAAAAATAATCGATGAGAAAAAGATGGTAAAAGATAATCCCAAAATGTTCGATTAACTAAAGTTCACACACCATATAAATCGTTGCTTGAGTCCCTGAAATCGTCAATATAGCGACAGGATCGACTTTCAAACATTCCGTTCAGCGTAAATACTTATCATGATTCACAGCCTTAAAGTCGATATTCAAAACTTCTTTAATAAATGTAAAGTCAGAACTGTTTTATGACGGAGAATAAGAAAGCGATTTATTTTTGTTTTACATTAGCTAAGTAAATTATCGCATTGCCAAATAATCCAACTTCTTATCTCTTAGGATCAAAGTTGAACGTAGTGTATATTGGATAACAAGCTAGAATGGATGATTTTTTTTCCTACAAGTATCCGTTTATTGTTTTCAATTCACTTAGAATGGTCTATTATAGTAATAAAATGTCCCTTTTTGTCTGGACTGGGACGGATGTTAAGAACATGCGTACTGACGTACGTACTTCGGACTAGCTCATGATTGCATTCGAAGATCGTTAGGGTATTCCTCTTTGTGAAAAAAAAAACACAATAATGCCAATCATCTCCTTAGAAAATCAAAGTTAATCCTGTTATAGCTACACAGTTTCAAGTCTTACAAACTTTTACGGCTCGTCTTATCTTTGAGAAATATTTCGGATAAGCCGTACCGTTTTGCCCAAAGTTTTGCTCAAAATCGGGTGTGCGGTTTATTTGCGGGAACATCTGCAAAAAGTTACCGTACTTTCCGGTTATTTAAGTTGACCGGAATTTTTGATCCTTGAAATTAAGATTCAATTTAGTTGAGGTGTAATAACCCGAGGCAAAAATTCTTCTGTTACCTATCTCATTGTTAATTGCAGGTATGGTATCAAAGAAAAACGAAACCAACATAATGGTGAAAAACGCCCTGGATGTCATTTTTGGTGGGCTGTCCTATTGGATGTTCGGCTTCGCTTTTAGTCGAGGGAAGTCGGAGGGATACACGAACCCATTCTCGGGAGCAGCGAACTTTTTCGCCGATGCAAGCGAGTCGAAAATGGGCAGCGTGTTCGCCTTGTACTTCTTTCAAGCGTCTTTTGCAACAACCGCGACAACGATCGTGTCGGGAGCCGTCGCTGAACGTGCTAATTTGCAAGCGTACATGGTGTTTTCGTTTACAAACACGCTCGCGTTTTGTTTCCCAGCGTATTGGGTATGGGGGGAACATGGCTGGCTTAAGAAGCTTGGTGTGATCGATGTGGGTGGAGCCAGTCCCGTGCACTTGGTGGGTGGCGTGGCTGGTTTAGTGGGAACCATCATGCTTGAGCCCAGGAGAAACAAATTTACTGGCGATGGCCGTCAACAAAAGATGGCTTCTCCAACTAATGTTCTCCTGGGCACATTTATGCTGTGGTGGGGCTGGCTTGGATTTAACTGCGGCAGCACGTTTGGAGTCAGCGGTGGCAAATGGAAACTTGCTTCCCGATCAGCGGTTTGCACCCTAAACGCTTCCATTGGAGGCGGCATCTTTGCTCATTTGTTTGGCGTGTTTTACTTCAGGCGTGTTGATGTTCCCACCCTGATGTCAGGAATACTCGGGAGCTTGGTAAGCATCACGGCAATTTGTGCCGTAGCGCGTCCTGGGGAGAGCATTTTCATAGGATTCATAGGGAGCGTGATTGCCGTGTTGGGTTGGCTGCTGTTGGAGAAGCTGAAGATTGATGACCCTGTTGGTGCTATACCCACTCACGCCGGGGCTTCACTGTGGGGCATGTTAGCTGTCGCCTTCTTCGTCGAGCAAGACCGTTTGGAGGACTTCTCAGAAACATACGGGGTCTTCAAAGGCGGCCACATACGGGTTCTTGGAGTTCAACTATTGGCTTGTTTGACGATCGGTCTTTGGTCAGCCGTCATCTCTTTCCTCCAGTTTTATATCATTGGCAAGTTCATCCATTTCCGGTTCTCTGAGGAAGAGGAGAGACTGGGGGCAGATTTCTGCGAACACGCGGTGAATCACAGCACTGAGCGGAAAATACCGCAGCAGTCGGAGCGACTGCGTGCGGCACAGATGGTTAATAACAAAGTGGCACCAGCTGGACATCAAGACGAGGCTCCACATGGCGAAAGCAAGATTGGCCTTGCGAAATTTCGGTCAGCGGTGCTCTCTGTTAGAGGTTTCCAGCGCAAAACGCAAGTTATTCAAGTACAACAATCAAAGCAAGATGAGTAAATTTATTCACCGTTAGATATAAGTACATATATCACTAAGTATACAGCACCAATTACAAATAACAAGTCACAACCACCAATCAAAAAGAGACTATGAGCTGAATAAAAAGAAAAAAAAGCATTTAAACAGGGGCCTCCAACGGGCCAAGTCCACCAAAGGGTTAAAAAAAAAGTCATGTTTATATTTGGTATTATGATTTAATGTCGTTTAAAGGGATATATATTTGTATTAGCTACCAATTTTTGATTTATTCGGATGTCTTAGCTGAAAATTCAACAGGTTGAAAGTATTAGGAACAAACTCCTTCCTTCCAAAAAAGTTAGCTCAAGTATGATTTCCAATAATTTTTTAAGCGAGCTGTTTGTCTCTCAAAAGTTTTACCTGCACTTTCTGAAAACCAAAAATAGCATTGTTTCCATCATCTTGAAAACAGCAGGCACAGTTTTTAATGGGTCCAAAAATGTTAGTTTACAGTTCTGGTTTGATAACCTTAACTTTTCTATTGAATTATAATCTGAACATCTGAGGTTGGTATGAGCATCCAGAAAAGCAAAATGTCACTGAATTTTGTTTTGATGGAAATAGTAAGTTTGTTGTATCCAAATTTACTCTAAACTACGGTAAAAAGGTCTTTTTGCTTTTTAACTATTTCGAATCTATAGATATCATCATTTGTTAGCCAAATTACTGATAACTACATGTAAACCTTTAAAGTCAGATAAGTACTCATTACCAGTGAATACTCTTCACATGCCCAATACCAAGTACCCAATACTCTTTGTCATATTCTGTCATATTTTTTCGGCACATACCCTAAAGGGTACTGTCACATGATAATTCTAACAGCAGTTATTTTAGATTTTAGTACCCTAAGCAGTACCAATCTACAAATTTTGACCCCTAAAAGGTACAACGAGCACCCCTATCGTTTTTATTTGACCCTTAAAAGGTACAACGAGCACCCCTATCGTTTTTATACAGGGAGTAACCCTCCCCCGGATCAAGACATCCAGCTTTTGTCTTTGTTCTCTTTTGTTTTATATGACTAGTGTAAATTCACATGACTCCTAGAAAGACCATGTAAATGTGATATGATTTTGTGTATAAATAAATATTGATGATGATGAAGAAATGTTAATGATAATTACACCCCTTGTGATGTGTATGTCATTACTGACCATCAAATAAAGAATCACATGTTGTTTCCTTGGTTCAAACAATTTACAAAAGAAAATCACCTGATTTAATAGGGATTTTTCCTGTTTGTCATTAACTATAGGCATCTATTCATATAGGATACAAAAAAATGTTGAAATTGAACAAATGATTTTTTAAGTAATTTAAATCTGAAATGACTTTTCTTTAATAGGAAAAAGGGTCCAACTGTCATGTCTAATAGGCGAGGCTTTATTTTCACTGATTCATAGAAAATGAGGGATCAAAAGCTCTTAAATTGTGAAAATTCATTAATTATTAGCATTTTTTTCACATTTTAATTATTACGAACAAAAAAATTGCAAAAATTAAGACTTGTAGAAATAACTGAGAATAATAAGTGACAATTACTTACCTAACCCAAATCAGGTTTTATTTCGATAATCAGCTTGGCTGTGTTGTCACACAACTCTGTTGATATCATTTTAGGCTTGCAGGTTCTTTACACTAAACAAAATAATGAATAAAACGTGCTTTCACTTATAAGTTGCATTCAATTTGTAAATCTAAAAATAGCATGCATGGTGCCAGCACACTGCCAGGTTGTCAGAAACGTTTGAAGTAGACTGATCTGACTTTGAAAAGGACCCAAGATAAATATGCCATCTCCTATAAAGAACTGCCAAGAAAAGTAGGTGGCCAACATAGCAAAGTAGATGGTGATTTTCACCAGCAGCCAGCTACTTTTGACAACCCTGCAGGGGCGTAAGCAGGATTTTGCAGAGGGGGGTTACATCATAAGACATGTCCCATCTACCAACGCGAAATAGTTAGGTGGGGAGGAAAGGGGATTAAAAAAAACAAAGATTTAATGGAGCATTTAACGGTGAGAGGGGGTTCGTCCGAAACCCCTCGAACCCCCTCTGCATACGCCCCTGCCGTGGGGGTACACTAGTTGGTCGCAAGTAAGTGGCTGTTAAAGGAACACATAAACCAAATGGGCAATATTCACATCAAATAATTGTTTTCTTGTTGGTTAAATTTTTAGTAGGGAACAGTTTGATGCAAATAAGGAATTTAGGATGATCTGTTATACATGTAGTTAAATGATTGGGAATGGAATAAAAGAATGGATTTAATGCTCAATTTCATTATTGACAGTTACATGTATACAAGTGAAATCGAAAGCGGAAAAAAAGCTACAGCTGTAGGACGGCCACAAGGGTTTACTGCCACTAAAGATCGCTAATATTCCAGCCGGTATCCCTACACTCTTAAACTCGAATTGTTATTTTAAGAACCAAATTTGTTAAAACAAATCGACAGGTAAGAACTTTTTTGTTGTTAAATTAAATTTCTTATTTTAAGAATTTAATTCTTACTTTAATTCTTAAGAAATTGATTTTAAGGAAGAAAGTTTTCTTAAAATAAGAATTAAATTCTTGAAATAAGAAATTTAATTTAACAACAAAAAAGTTCTTACCTGTCGATTTGTTTTAACAAATTTGGTTTAAGAGTGCTAAGTGGGACACCAAGATGGCCGCTTCATACATTTATTCAGATTTATTACTAAAAATGTCTAATACTCGTTCGTCTATAACTCTTGAACGAAATGCTGTTGCGCTTCACAATTCGACTCAGATGTGTAGTTTTAAACTCTCTACAATTCCATAAACATTTTGGAATCGCAAAACTGTTGTTTAATGCTTCTGAATTTTGATATCACGTACAATGTAAGTGAAAACACTCTATATTTTCATCAATCTTTGCCCTATTTTCTCACAAACCCCAATACCTCATTGGTGAAGAGTGGATGTTCCTGGCCTTGAAGAACGCTCCTATGTTTTGCACTGACGCTTTTTAACATGGCTCTATAAAGAATGGAATTTTTTTGCTCATAGCGCGCGATATTCACAGTCACTGCAGAACACCGAGCTCAAGACGAGAGGCTCTGGGATAGAGCAATTTTTTGCCAGGCGTTATTTTACCAGAACAGACGAGGTGGGAGAACTGGGACCTAAGTAGTCACATCCAAGATGGCCGCTTTTCGAGGTCAGTTGTGGACTCGACTGGGACAAATATCTCGCCGATCCCGTAAGTTAAGCCAGTCTTTTTCGCAGTAAAAACGCAATTTAATGTTCAAGTTGCCTCTGAGGTATTATAACCCTCGTTGTCTACTCTCAGGGACTTGAGGTTGACAAGATTTAAGCGAGTTTACAAGCGAAAAACATTTTTTTTTTCATATGAGGGGCTTTATACATTTTATAATTTATAAATGTACATGTTTAAGGGTTACATTATGCTTAAGCTTAAGTTATATTTCGAAATCTGCGATCATTTGTGAATGTGACGGTGTTTTTAAAGTTATATAACCATTACTAAACGTTTTATTTTCGATCATGCATATTAATATATCTTTCAGAAAGTAAACTTAATTGGTGCAAGTCTGGCCAATATCATAAAACCGTACTAATTTCGACTAGACTTCACAATACCTGGCCACTCTGAAGGCATAGGGTATCAGTGCTGCAGTCGATGATTGTTAATAAAACAAGTGCCACCTTGGTGCACAATCGTGCAGTGGATTTTTTCAATAAGACAATGAATATCTTTTGAGGGTTACATGTAGCTTTTTTAAGGATTATGGCAACTGAGTCTATTTCTTTTGTTTAGAGTTAGGGTAAAGTGCACGTGAGGGTCAAAGTTAGGGTTAGGAAGATTTTCTTAGTTGAAGATGCATGTTGTTGACTTAAGGACTACAATGTAGTCTCCTAAATTCAGTTCATGCAGTAGTTGAGCGGCGGTGAGACTGCAGGACAGCAGTGGTAGGCAATTTACATCTTACATTATATAAATTTATTATATTGACTGTGGACTGCAAGACTGCAGCGGCACACAACCATAAACTTTGTGGAACTGTGGGATTACATGTACATGTGCAGTGCTAGGCATCTTTAATTCTTCCACAGGGTACCCACACAAACAGTGTTACTGTTTGCAATAATTTTAAAATTTAGAGGGAATGTTTGGGAATGGGTTATCAGGGTTGTCAAAAGTAGCCGGCTGCCGGCGAAAATCGCCACCTTCTTTGTTATCTCTGCCGGCTACTCAGCTGGGCTGTTCTTTAGAAGAGATGGTCTTTTCCCCAACCTCGGCCGCCTACTCCAACAACACAGTCGGCTACTTCGAAACTTTATGACAACCCTGGGTTATTCCAGAAAAAATCCATCCTCCCCACCTCAATCTTTGTAGTGGTGGCTAGTAAAGTCATCTTTACATGTACATTATTTTAGTCATGCCATTTGAAATCAAATTTAGTTGAATATGTAGTATTGTGATTCACACTTATTGCAAAATTGATTTGAAAATGGACTTTAACTGTTGAAGTTTAAAATTTACATGTATTCCTTCTTGGAATGTTGGGAGAACACTCCACAATATTTTGAAAATTCAGAATGTTTGGTGTACTTCTGGGTTGCGATTTGAAAACTTTTTTGTGCGTTCTTTAGCATCCTGCATCTGTCTAATATTGGGACAGTAAACACGTCAATTATGGCCAGTGATTTAAGCGAAGTTTAACATAGACCATGGATTAGGACAATCTTGTGATGGACCTCCACATCTGTCTGTCAGTGGGTCATTTTAGGTAGATAAATGTTTTTGTAGTCTGTGCTACATGTACATACCTTCTTGACACTATTAACAGTAAACAATTGAATAATTCAAACAATGGTTTTGTTAAACACTGTCAAAACTTTGTTTAAATAAAAGGCCCATACATGTACATGTACAGTACATGTGGCTTTCTGTATTATTTTATTACATGTATTTTGATTAAGGCTAGCTTATCAGTATACTTGGATTGTTATTATTTTCTTTGCTGTTTGCAGTAAGAGCCAGTCAGCCAGTAAAGAACATCAGTACTACTACAGGTGAAAAGCAGCACAGTTTGTTGAGAAGAATAATTACTGACTGGAAAACACCGGTGAGTTTGAATCAAAGCTGATGAGTTACATGTAGCAGGTTTAATCACTTTGACTAGTGCATCTGACTAAATTTGACCTTAAGGATAATTACCGATTTTGGTTTGAGTTTTGGGTCTGGCTGCATAAAGCAACTTAAGATTATAAAGTGGTATTTTCTGCAACCATTCTCTATGTTCCAGAGGATTTTCTTGCATGTTATCATGGATAACTCGACTGAAGGCGCATTAACAAGTATATATTTGTATGAAACACAAAGAGAGAAGAAGAAAATCATTTGGCATGCAGGAAATGGTTGCAGGAAATCCCACTTCATCTTTAGGTGTTTCATACAACTGGATGCCTGTAGTTCTTTAAAGTAAGACCACAGGGGATCTAACCTTTTCAATTATTTATAAGCCCATAGCAGTTTCAAGTGCTGCACAAAGGCATCTATCAATACAAAATCCTGTGGAAAAAATATCACCGACATCTGTTATGCTACAATGTACAATTGTACATGTACCTTATACATGTACACTGTAGTATAATGTTATACAGTCACATACTACATTCAAGCAATTCTTGGCTTGCACGGGTAAAATAAGTTGATAAATTAGCCACCATAAAGAGATTCAATAACTGAAATTTTGAGCACTAGTCCTTTGTTAGAGCAAATCATTATTTTGCTTTAACAAAGTAACCAGGCGAAAACAGTTCTTTTAGTTGCATTGGGCCTTGTTTGTCTTTTGAAGTACATGTAAATGTACATGAAGCTGGAAATCAGAAGTATAATAGCCAGTAGAAAATCCTGTCCATAGCCCATATTAACATCCCTTTAATTACATGTACGTGGTGAACCTAAATAACTACTCAACCAACTGAAATAATACCATACAATAATTTTGCCATTGTGATGGAGTTACATGATTGTATAGTTTATGTAACAATCATATTTCCAATTTGTGCCTCAAAGCCATTTCTGTGTTATTTTAAAAGTGGTTTGAGTCACTTCAAGAGCTGGGGCTCCCACAGGATAGTTTGACAATTTTTGACAAAGACATATCAGTGAAAGAAACATGTTAAATTGTCAAGGCTTGTTGAAAATGGTTATTGTTTTCTTTCTAAATACTTGTCACAATTAACCTACTTTTTCTTGTCTACCCTAGTCTCTGGTGTTTCTCAGTGGAGTAGCTGGCTGTTTGTTTTATGAAAAGTTCATTGGTAAGTTGCATGTATTGCGTAGAATACATGTGAATGAATGTAGATATGTAAAACCTTTTTTACGGGACAAGCTTTTAGGGAATAATACCAGTACTTGTATAGTAATCATGAATGTATCACACTTCATTGATAAATCAAAGTATGATTAATTTAGTGGATGTTTATCCACGTGTAGGAAGCTATTGAAATTTGTGAATTACAAAACAGTGACTAGTGAACTGCTGGCATCTCACTAAATTATGAATATGGCAATGCAAATACGAAAAAATCCTAATTACATGTACTTACAGTATTAAGTGGAGGAATTGGGGGAGGGGTGGGGGGTGGGGGGGGGTCATCAGTGCAGTGTTCTCACCAGGCCGTGGCCTTGCGGGATTCCTGCAAAAAAATTGAGATGGTGCACCAAAAGCCAAGAAGATGCGCCCGTTAGGGCGCAGGAGCAAGCTTCGAGTCAAGCTGACTTTTGAATGTTTATGAGTAGTAAGTTTAATGGTCAATCGAACACCCCAGCATTTTGCTTGTTCAAATGAATAAAAACATTTATCAAAAAATTTAAAGCCTTTAATTTCATTGCCTATACCCTCGTTGGTCACATGTACATGGTGAAGGTTTGCGTAAGCATCGCTATCAAATCGTAAACATCTTGTCCGCCATGTTGGATCAGGTAGGTACTTCATGTAACAGACCTTTTGGAGTGCGGGCTCAGATTATTCATACCACGCGGTTTTTTGTTTTTTTTGGGTTGGGGGGGGGGGGGGCATTTGCCATTTTCAAGCCCTGAGGAGGGGTGTCCTGTTAGAAATTTTTATCATTCAATATATTTTTATTTTTCCCTTCCCCCTCTACATAAATAATGACCAGTCCCTATTTAAAATGAAAACAAAAACAATTCCCTATGACACTACCCATTTCAAACTGAACAGTAATTATTGGTACACTATAACGGTACAATTTAGGTGTGAGTTTAATTTCATGTGTTGTAATTTTTCTGTCATACAGAAGAACCAGATGAGACAGGTACCAGAGAGGTAAGATAATAGTCTTTTTTATTCAACTTCACTTGCCACTGGCTACTACATTATTATAAGTCAGCCTCTCAGCCAGGCATTCACTTTACATGTAGGTACATCCATATTTTTGGTCTCTCATTACCGACCCCAGTCCATCTGCCCCATCCACACCAATGTCCCTTCCTAACACTTCTTAGTAAGTTGTCGGAATCCTGTCTGCAATCATGACTTAGTATTGTACAAGTAATGCATAACTTAAGTACAAATATCCCACAGTATTCAAACAGTTAGTTGCACATACTATACAATGATATAAAATTATAACCTGCCTGCTAACATCTAGACCTTTTAAAAAAAATAAAAAAATAACCTTTTGGCTCACTGCACTGCACACAGGTGCTCAACCTGTCTCCACACAGAATTTTCTATCAAGAATTTAAATAAGTTTCTGCCTGAATTGATAATAAATGCCAGTACAACTGTTTTATAATATCAATTTGAGTTTTTGATTTTATTAACTGTAGTGTGTTTACTTAATTTGTTCAACAGCCTTTGATAACAAGACTTATGGTGGAGTACATCATGCCAGATCCAGAGACTGAAAAACAGAAAAGAGATGAACACATGCGCACTATTCGACAAAGATGTGACGAGTAGTATCCTTTATCGTTGAATTAAATAATTGTGTGTTAATGTGCGATAATTGATAATAATTAATAATTTACTGACAAAAAAACATTATTTTGATGAAGGTACAGCCTTGAGCAAGGTTTTTGTTAAGGTTTGCAATAACAGGGACCATTTTATTGACACACAGTCCCAATTCAGAGTACGAGTGTGAGAGGAGGATGCCCCCCCCCCCCCCCCTCTACATTAGCAACGAAGCACAATGTTATTTCACTCGTAATAAAGATCAAATAGCCCAACAATGTTAGCAGTTCTATATTCTCTATTTCCTGAGAAATAGCTAGGACAAGAGTTGAAATAGCCAAGTAAAGGTCCCAGTGTCCCTGCCCTAACAAATACCTGAGCCTGAGGTGGTCGTTATCAAAGCATATCTAAATAATTATGGGAATACAGCTATCTCAATAAATGTTGTCTGAAGAACTGTGCATTGGTAAATGTTGTCTGAAGAATTGTGCATTGGTACATTTCATGCTCACAAGGCATATACATGTAATTAATATGGCATAATATGGCAACACACCAGGCAATACAGATTTAGGCAAGATGAGCTGGACCTACAATACCTTGTGGTCTTGGAATGTACCAATGCACAATTCTTCAGACGACATTTATTGAAATAGCCATATACAGAATATGACACCAACCGCATTCTCAGGGTCTTTTATCTCCTCGCCCCACAGGGAGAGGGGTGGTAACTCCTAATTACAGCTGTAGTGATAGACTACTAACCATTATTTGGGGGTTACATACATGTACATGAACAGTATAATGAATTCTCCTAAAGTTACAATGTAGTGATCTCAAGCTGTGCACAAAAATCAGAGTAGACCAATTAATTTAGTACGCCTTGCTCCCCAAAAATTCCCAAGGAACCAAAACTAAATGCCAATAAATCCAATGCTTTTTTTCATAATAATAAATGGAATATCAGTATGGACCTAAAACAAAATCATACAAGGCAAAATGTTATTCCCCCCCCCCCCCCAAAAAAAAAAAATAAATAAATAAATAAATAAATAAAATATCTGTGAAACACATAAATTAACCTTTGGCTGCTTGCATTTTCCTCTCAATTTAAATCTGATCATCCTACATCATCTTTGGTGTCCACACAGGGTTCAACTGTAGTATACTTTTGATTATTCTTCTCTTTCCATTCCTTTCATAAAAACAGCTTTGATCCTTAACCATTGTCTTTAGCTTGGAAAGGAAACGAAAGCCAAAGCTGAGCATGCAGCCATTTGACATCGAGGAGATGAGAAAAGACATCCAAAAAGCCCCAGAATTTGGCCCTGATGGCTACTGATGAAGGAGCAAGCTAATATTCCTATGGCTATTGCATGTTATTTTCAGAGTCATTTATGTATTTCTCTGACACAGACATGTACAGTGTGTCTTGAAGGAAACTAACTGAGGTTGTATGGGAAAAGCACTTGATTTTCTTTAATCATTGAGGTGAAGTTACAATGTACATTAATGTGTAATGCAAGCTAGGCTATTGAGTCCTTTAATTTTGTAAACAAGAAGATAGGTTTAGGTCGTTTTTGTGAAATAAAAACAGTATGATTCTGAACATTGGTTTGTTGGACAAAATAAACTGGCCATTTTTTAAAACAACTGGCTTCCATGTTGAATGTACATGTGTGTGACTGTGTAAATTTTAAGAAATTGATGTTACTTTATACATTGTCACTCTCCTCCCTAATTAATATCCAGTCAGAGCAGGCATTTTTACCATAAGTTATACTCTTGTTGAAAAACATTTACCATAACCAAGGAACAGAAGATCCTGGAAGCAAATTCTGATGTATATGGGCAATAAATTGTAGATGTACTTGTAGATGTACTTGTACAAAATGCACTTTTCATAGATTGGCCTCCTGTGTAGAGTTTTCCCCTTCCTGTTTTTGGTTTGATTCTGTACAACCCATAACCTGAATGAGATTTGTAAGGTACATTGTGGTATTTTTCATTTTGATTTAAAGGACTGGGTTGAAAAATAAGCAGTGATTTGGCCTTCAGATCCAAATTGCTCTAAATTTAATTAGCTTTGTTTTGGCAAACAGACTAGTCTTCACGTCAGAAACTTAATTCTGTACATTTACTGGTATTTTTCGAGCAAAATTACCATGTTACCTTTTCTCAAGGCTTGATTGATTTCTTTTGTTTCAGTTCAAAGAGTGGAGAAGAAAGGATATCAGTTATGCTTTGAGTTTTTCCTGATTTGAGGGAAAAATACTACACTTAGTTAATTATTCATTCAAACACTTTTCTCTTCCCATTCTCCTCACCTGCTCATAACTTATGGCTTCTTCGCCACTCGCATGGAACTCAATCAGTAGAGACTGCTAAAAACAGATTTAAGACTTATACATGTTTCTTGGTCTGTATGCTAAAATAGAGCTAATTTGAAACAATGTGGATCTTGAAGGTCAAATCACCACTTACAGCTGTAGCATAGTTTTTTACCAAGGTGTTCAATTGCATGGTTGGTAACTTAATTTTGAGTACACTTGCCACTTGCGACTGACTTTCGGAATGTATTCGCCAATATTAGTTAGCCCGCACTAAAAAAATTCTTTCTGAGAAGAGATTAGAATACTAGACCAGATAAACTCATTAACATGTCCATTCATGTTATGGGAAATATTTAAGTACACATACACTGTACTGTTTCTTTGTCAAAAGCAAGCTGTGGTACAATGAGAATTCTAAACCAAAAAGTGAAAATCATACTCACCAAACAGTCTGGGCGAGTGTTGTCACCCGAAAGGCTCTATACTGGCATTGGCAAGCGTGAGAGCGCTAATTTGCAACCCTTCAGTTTTTTGGATCTTGCCAACAACTGTATTAGTCTTATGGAAAGTCAAACGTAAATGATGGCAAGAATTTAATGCAACTTGGAACCTATCCTTACTGACACCTCCATAGAGATACAGGTCGGAGTGCACCATTCGTAAGACATCAAAGGATTGGCTAAGAAAACAATAGAACAAACACAAGAACAATGGACCCTAGCCCTAAAAACAATAGAGGTGCACCTCATCGAGGACCAATGAAATTGAGGTTCCAAAGAGGTGCACTCTTACTGAGATACAGTACCACTCAAATGTAAGTTGACAGTCCCTTGCGTGCATCTTGATTCTCGTGCCTTGAGACTCGACATCGAAAATTTGAGGATTGAGTCTCGAGTTGATTTTGAGACTTTCAAGACGACACTTTCAAGTTTTGAGTTTTGAGAACTAATGAGCTTGTCGCTTGACTGATCTCTTGAGGAAATAAATTAGGCAAACAGACCGCTCCTGCAAGTGTTGTACACATACAATCTTCAGGTCAAAGTTAGAGTGATTAACAAAACTTGTGCCACCTTGTTATATCAGCGTACAGAAATAGTACAGTTGTTAAAAATGTCATGAGAACTCTGACCTCTGTTATGGACAGTAGCTTAGAAGATATGTACTAATTAAAAAGAAAGCTCTTTACTTTTATTCAGAATTCTGCAAAGTGCAATTACTATGATAGAAATAAGGCTCTGACTACACCTACAAACTAATTGCCTAGTTAAAATACATCTACATGTATGATCAAATAATGCCTAAGAACAATGTAATTATCACATCATTAATGATCCTCTTTTGAGGCAGGCTGGTTGGTATCTATGGTAATTAAGGACAACAACGCACAGGTGATGGGTAAAATCAGGGTGGCAGGGAAGCGCCGCTAGCGAACCCCCCAGGGACCAAGAGAGGAGTGCCCTCCCGAGGGGAGAGCAGATCAGGTGGTACCGGGGGTAGCCACCCTGGACGGGGTCCAAATCTGTGTCTCCAGTAGAGTTAGGCCCATAGAACCAGGAGAGGGGTGCCCTCCTGAGGGGAGTACAGAACAGGTGGGACTGTGGGTACCCACCCTGAAATGGAAATTTCTCCGTACCTGTCTCTAAGGGCCAAGCCTTACTGCAGGGCAAAGTGCAGCCAAGGGTTGCACTTCTCTGCCGCCATATTTATTAATAAACAATTCTGCTACAAAATAACCTTGTTGCCGGTAAACTTAAAGAGACAAAGGTACCAGTCATGGGAGGGTGGGGGAAAAATATTGATGCTTGGTGAGAAGCAATGGAAGAATGACTGAGTGGGACGCGCTATTACTACATTATAGGTAAGAGCACAAGGGAAAAATATGACAGAACTGACTGGGACCTTTGTTTGATAACATCTTACAAAGATTTCCTTACTGTACATTGGACTTTGCCTTGAAACTGATCGATACATTGTAAATGAGGCGACTAAATCAATATCAGGCTTGATCTTGGTATTGAGAAATTACAGAAAATAGGCTTGGACTTGGGCCTTGAAAGAATACAGAGAAGTACAGAAATTGTTGCACCCAGTGAGATTTGCATGACAATAGGCCATACAATTAACAAGTGGACTATGGAATAAAATGTTACATGCTGACAGTGAGTGGCTTACATGTAGTTCAACTGACTCAGGTCTCATTAACATCAGTTTATCCAATAATAAACTTGAACATAAAGGACACTTTCATTTCTGTAAAACATTCTGATCGGGATAAAAACAAGCATTCATAAAAAAAATACAATAGAATTCAAATTCAACTATTTTAAAAAACAAAAGAAGAGAATAATCTTGGGATAAAAACGCATGCCCGCTGAAACTATTCTTCAAACTCCGAACTCGCTTATTACAGTCATGTGGGATTACATCCACAAATGGAAGAGCTAAAACCACCGAGAGCATACACACAGGTGTAATGTAATAAACATTTATACCACAGGAATGTATTACTAAACAGCTTTCTTTGATTTTAGACAACACCGCAAAAGGGGTTTATCAATTTAATGGTCATACATGTACTTTAGGGATTTCATCCAGACTCAAAATTTCTAACCATCAGTTACAAGATAAACAGCATAGACTTGAGTTTTGAGGGTGAGATACATGTACTGTAGTTACACTGAACTCAGCTCAAGTGACATTTAATTGTCTGTTACCAGATGAGTATACTCGACACTAGTAATAGATGTATTGTAACCAAGGGCATTGTTTCAAGACTGCTCAAGTCAAGGTCAAACAGTCACTTCATCTTGTAATACTGACCCAGCCCTTTAAGTCACTTGCACAGTACAAGTTATACTCGTAACATATACAAATGTATATCTTACATGTAATACATGTACTACATTGTATGTTAACTACAAGTCATTCCGATACATGTTTGGGACACCTTTACTCAGGTGTAGTCCTCTGTCGTTTACTCCCTACTGGTGTCTCATTTTCAGCTCCTTGATTTTGTTGAGCCCTGTCTAAAAGTTTTAACAACTGTGTAGCTTCCTTGAACTGTGTCCGTCTGTCCAGTTCCTGCTGGCAGGCTTCTTGGCTGTGCTTGGCTTCGGCAAGGCTCTTTCCTAATGCTGTTGCAAACTGCTCAGTTTCAAAGTTTATCACATCTTGTAGGTTTTCATCAGAAAATGAAACAAAAAAAGCAGGGTCATTTTTTATTCTGATCAGGAGAGCAGGTGAAATGCTTTCTGTTTCTCCAGCATCTGTGCGATCAAACTCCATACTCTCATTTGTTTCTAAACTTGCACTAAAACTGCCAATACTTCCTTGACTGTAACTTGCACCTGTTTTAAATAAAACACAGAGGTACATGTAGGTATCCATTGGTACAGAAACTGAATCTGAACTCTGCAAGGCTGCAAACATTTAAACAGCCTGTCATCAGACAAATGTCTGGTATACATGTACTGTATTTGGCATTTTGACTGATGAAAGCTTAGCCTGACCTGACAGACAAAGTAGCTCTGCTACTATTACCGGTAAATTCAGACAGAAAATCTTTTCTGTCTGCGAAACATGGAAAACTTTCCATAGTTAGCTTTGAACACCAAACACTTATCAATAAAGATAAACCATGCTGAACAAAATTGTGCGACCAAACTGACTTATTGTCAGGTCATATTGTCCCTGGACTAACAAATGACTTGTTTAGAGAAGAAAATTATTTGAATGATTGTTGCACATGTGATTTTAATCTTGCCCTAAGATTATGCTTTATTTCCTCTTCCACCAAGATACATGTAACCAAAAGCAACCTGCAAACACTGAGCACAACTTTCATTCCTGAGCCGGAGAGCAAATTGCCTGATGCTTGCATGAACATCCCTAATCCCTAAATGGGTAAACATCAACCCAGGATGTAGTTTAAAGCCCTCTGCACTTGATGGATAGTGTGCAAACACAGTGGTGTAGCAGTTACATGTAGCACGTTGGACTTCAGATCTGAACGTCGGTGGTCTCTGCCATTGTGTTGTTTGCTTAACAGGCAAGAAACTACTCCATAATCTCTCTCCACCCAGGTGTATTATTATTTTATATACATATATATTTTTTTGTAATGTGGTAAATGGCAAAATAAATAAAATGGAAAAAAAATGGAAATGGAAAAATGGTGTATAAATGGGTAAGGGTGATATCCAGTGACATAATGCTGGTGGTACATGTAACCCTGTGATATGGACTAGCAGCTTGAATTTCTTATAGCAGTCATCACCAGACAAAACAAATTGTATAACAAGTGTTAATACTTACTTTGTGATCCAGCCATCCACTCCTCTCCATCAGAAACAATCATCAGCTTCGTTTGATCTTCAAGAAAACTAAAATATTCTTCATCATCTACCTCTGTTCCATCTCTCTCGAGAAACACACGACAGCTCGCTGGTGTTACACCTAACTTGGATCCTGCTCTCTCTTTTAGTTCTTCAAGGCTTTGTACAACAATCCCTGTGGTTTTTGTCCGTTCTGAGTTGCAAACTCTGTACGGTCGCCGTCTTATTTCAGCCATGGTACATGTACAACTCATCCACCATATTTGATATCCTGAGGGACCAAGCCTCTAACTTCGTACCAGTCTATTTCGTTCATGTGCATTTCGTTCCCAGGCGTGCGCTTCTCAAAACTCTCGAAGACTTATTCATTTTTACCAACAGAGATTCAATTTTCGTTCGTTTTGAAAGCTAAGCAATAAAATCCTACGTTGACGAGAAACTTTGCACTGGTTTTCGGGCTAAAAACTTCACCGTCACTTGGAACAAATTGAAATTCAGAAATAGCTTTCGGGCACGAAAATTATTCGGGAGTTTGAGAAACAAACGTACGCCAGGGCGGGGTTGTTCAAAGCACGATTAAGCTTTCCCAGGATTAGCGTCAATTTTGAATCCAGCTAAATAACTAGTCAGTGAAAGTTGTTCAAAAAATTTTTTCCTTAAGTTTTGATTTAATTTTTGATTTATTTATTTATTTTTATCTTTAGCTAAATATTAGTTTTCGGAACATTTTTTAAGTAGAGATCTAGAAATGAAATCCTCGGTTAACTTTTAATACTTGGTTAGCCTTAATCGTCTTTTGAACAACCGGGCCCAGGTCTTTTCCGGACAGCCGGACCGCTGAGAACCGCCCAAAGAGTGAGTGGGTACTTTCGGGTATATAGGTATATAAACAGTATTCGAAAGGAATTTATTAGTCCACATATTGTATATTTATTATAATCTTTTAACATTTAGCGCAGTCCTTTATATTCAGTATTGAATTTGGACTTATATGTTAAATAAATAAATAAATAAATAAATAAATAAATAAATAAATAAATCTTCAACTTTTACTCGGCGGCCCCTCCCACCCCAGCAGAAATGAATAAACAAAATGTTTAACGGTATTCTAGGTTCTGAAAATTCAAAATACCAGTCCACGAATCCACGAGAAAGGAATATTTTCTTGGACATTTTTTACAAGTCAGATTCGTACGTCGTTTAATTACTCGAACTGGAAAACGTAGCCAATTTCACTGATTATGCAGATCCACAGTTTTCCCACACTGATCTGAAAAGGATGAGGAACATTAAGCATATCTCTCCTTTTTCAATTTACTCTGTAATTTTTTCTATGGCAAATTTCCTTCACGGTTTTTTTTTATTATGGGCGAATTTTTGACTGGAAAATCATGTTTGTAAAACGGGGGCTTACATATTGCAATGAAATCGGCCGTTAAATTATTGCATTTGATGCAACCTTCTATAAGTAGGAGTTGAAACAACACCAAAGGCCAGAACACACGCCGGGACAAGGAAGGGAAAGGAAACTTTATGACCAACCTCAAGCTACTTAAGGCCTGGGTCAAGCAAGAAAACTGGGTTTTTAACAAAATCATGTATATCTTCGACATCATATACCAGATAGCCACGAAATTTTCCTGGAAAAGAATTCTCAATATGAACATTTGCCTTAAAGTAATATAAAAGCATATGGTGGTCACGTGACGGGTCACGTGATCCACCAAAACATCGTTCAGTCTCTGACCAAGTTGCCGACGAAAACAAAAAATCATAACAAACAAATGGGTTAAGCAAACAGCCGATTAAAATTACCCACCTTTCACGTTTGGAATGAACTTCCTTCGTTTCTCTAAAGAAATATATAAAGGACGAAAGCATCATAATGCAGTTTGCGTAAACATAATGTCGTTTTGCTCTTTGTGAGTTCAATCGGAAAGTTCATTCCAAACGTGAGTATAAAGGTCTGTCATGGCTATTTCGCATTTGGTTGAAATATTTGATTCTAAATGAAAATTCGGCGGCAATTTCAGCATTTTCTGTGCCCTGTTTGACACAAAATAGAGGCGCCATTTTGTTTTCTTCTCGTTTCACAGAGTGGCGCCTGGAGCGGACTATTAAACGATTCCGCTGATCAAAAGGGACAGCAACGGGGCTCAAAACAAATATGGCGGCCAGAGTAAAACTGCGAAGTACAGACGAGAAAACAACCAAATGAAGTTCTCTGCTAACGTAATTGGCGTCTACTGCTTCGATATCGGATAACCCATGAACAATTTGATAAATACATGATTATTTTGGTGGATTTTCGTTCGTTTCTTCTACATCTTTTAAAGACAACAAGCTTATTAAGTGCTTATAAGCTTAAATCCTTGTTGAAATATTGAAATGATAAAAATTAAGCATCATTTGGGGATAAGTTTCAACAGTTCATATCTGTTTAGATTGCTTGCTCAATGAATGATTCTCATTCAACCTAACTCTTCTGCTGATCTGGGTACGGAATTATTGATGCAGAACAACTGCTCACGAGGGGGGCTGGGGAAGTTGAACTGATTTCACAACTCCAGGGACAGAACAGAGTCAAACACTACCAGAAGTTTCCCATAGCGGGGGATATAAAATGCTCAAGGAGGGCAGTAGTTTTGGCTATATTTTGTATCCCGGGGAAAGATTTTTTTGGAATGTATTCAAAAATATTATAAGCACCATAATCTCTCCCTCTCCCTAATTATACTAACCTCTCCAGTTTTCACTTGGGCAGGGTGGGTGGGGATAATTACCAATAAAGCATAAAACATTTTTTCAGTGCTAAAGAAAAATGTAAGCTTAAACTAGCTGAATGAAAATGGGAATTGACTGTGGATTTACTGAGATGATGAAATGGAAAAATCATACAAGAGTCGCCTCCTGATCAGTGAATGGCATAGGATATACATGGAGACTTTCAAAGATTACCCACGCAAGCATGTCAGCAAACGTAAGCAATAATTCTTTTCAATAACTTTCAATGGCTTCTGTGAGTTTTTAAACTTACAGGTAACAAACAAATAATATTAATTAAAAACAAACTTTTTATTGGTAGGTCTATTCCTGAAAAAAATACAAAAATAATGACATGAAGTTTGCAAAGTGGGCACTGCCCACTCAAAAAAAAGTGTACTTGGGAGCATTCTCTTCAACCAAGTGGTAAAAAACAGCTGAGGGCAGGAAAACCTTACACATTACAAACAACTGCAAATGTTGTACAGTTATGCACCCCACTGAGGGTGGTCTTTTTGAGAAGAAGAGAGGTTGTGTGCCACCGAATTGTAAACCATTTACTACAATCCGGCAAACAAGCACAGGCGATGACAAAACCACTCTCAAAACCGTCCCAAAGTGAGGCGAAAACCATTGGCACGACAATTTACAAGGAGTTTGATGCAGTCCTGACACTCGTTCTAGAGGCTGATTTACAGCACGAAGTGACACCTGCTGAAACAAAGAAAAAAATCAAAATAAAAAAGGAAAATAAAAAAAAAGTGTAGAAAATTCCTTGAAAAAAAAAAATTATGTACAGCTTATTGGTCACTCAGTTGATTTAGCAAGTGCGATTTTTATCTTGAGTTTGGGTTAATAATTTGACATGGATCTTTCATGTGAAACATGCTTTGATCCAAGCGGCCAACAATAAAATGGGCTGTCATTTTAATACAAGGTAAATCATGTATAGCTTAGTGGTGAGAGAAATCTTTCCTTGCCATTTTTAAATTGACCATCACAACACCGTTGAGTCCAAAATGAAACTTAGACCAGGGCCAGCAAACAGAGGTAAACATAATATCACTTTTAGGGTTACATGTATATTATACATTGCTCACCTTGTCAAGTTGTGGTGAACTTGGTATCATTGAAGAGAGAGATGAGCTGTTCCAGTCAAACTACATACACATGTATGTACTATATACATGTACATGTAATGTAGATTGAAATCCTGGGAAGGAATTTTAGGAAAATGTAACTACATGTACCATGACTTATTGATATAACCTTACAATCATTGTTTGTGATAACATTACCAAAGAGCTAACAAGATTGCTTCAGTTTTAATAATAATACTACTACTAATAATAATAATTTAGGAAAATGTAACTACATGTACCATGACTTATTGATATAACCTTACAATCATTGTTTGTGATAACATTACCAAAGAGCTAACAAGATTGCTTCAGTTTTAATAATAATAATAATAATAATAATAACAGCCAGAACATAATGTTAAACAAAGATAATAATAATAATAATAATAACAATAATAGTATTTAATATTTCTATAGCGCAAATTAACATATTCATATGATCAAATGTGCTTAACAATCATAAAACTAGCTTAATAAATAAAATTAAAAAAATTAAAAATCCACTAAAAATTAAATAAACATATTCATCCTATATCCTAATAAAAATTGATTACAAATTTAGGTCATTCTCAAAAAAGCTTAACCTACATAAAAAGCTAACCGGAATAAATACATCTTTAAACGAGATTTAAAATTGGCTAAAGTGCACACATTTCTGATAATGAAAGGCATTTTATTCCAAAGTTACGGTGGCCCATATCTGCAAAACACAACAACGAATTCGTTAAACACAAATCAAAATTAACTAAACACAACAACGAATTCGTTAAACACAAATCAAAATTTACTAAACACAACAACGAATTCGTTAAACACAAATCAAAATTCACTAAACACAACAACGAATTTCTTAAACACAAATCAAAATTCACTAAACACAACAACAAAATCGTTAAACACAAATCAAAATTCACTAAACACAACAACGAATTCGTTAAACACAAATCAAAATTCACTAAACACAACACAGAAGTGATATAATTCATGACATTTATACAACGTGCGAACCCAACATTTGTCAACCGCTGACGCAACGCGCCTAGTAAAGGTTAACTGCAATGCGAAGAAGATGGATGGTTTTCTGAAGTGCTTGTATTACTCAGAAGAGCTTGAGACCACGTTTGTGTTTTGTTTCAAATGTGGAGCGGCTGACGATAAAGAGGAGTCTCTCATGTGTTATCATTACTCGGTCATTTTACAGTTCTTTAAGAGTTTAAGAAGTATCACGCAATTGAAATGTTTATACATATGCGGACCTTTCACAACAGATTTCGAGAGTATGGACTGAGAAGAAGGGATACGAATACTGACGATAGGGATTTACACCAGGCTATCCAACAAGAATTAGATGGGCGAGGTTGTATGAGGGTTATCGAGCTATGTGGCACTGCCTTCATTCAAAATTCCGACGCTCTCACCCCTGTGATGGTGGATATCCACCACCCCTGTGATGGATATATTTCTATAAAGACTTATAGTCGATAGAAGTGTAGTGAACACTGCGGATGAACTAAGCATGCACATGAAACCGAGCGAAGGAGTCGCCAGTCAGCGACTGTTACTCATGCCAGTTACGACGAATTTAGAAACGACCTTGAGTATGCCTTTCTTAATAATACCAAGGGATATGGCTTTGCATAACCCATTAGTATATCATGATAACAATGTCAAACCAAAGTTGGACTGGCAAAAGAACTGTTGATATTAGTGATCTAAGAAAGAATGTAAGCAATGGCGCCATCCTGTCAAGAAGATGTTTATTGAATAAAGTTTTACTCTTACAGCATTGTGCACTTGTGATACTATGGAATTGGGCCATTCCATTTAATGTCCGCACCCCCCCCCGCCCCCTCCCATTGAGGACCAGGGAAATCATAAGGGGAGGGGGGGGGGGTTGAAGGGTCATTTCTGAAGGGGTAGCTATGTCGGTAGCTTTTATCAATCAAAAACATCTTCCCGGATATTAAATGGAATGGCCCATTTTCTTTTCACCAGTAAAAGTTAATAGACATGTAACAGACATCAATTACCGGCGCTTTTGGTACCTACATGGGTACCTATACCCTAGACTTTCTCAAACTGTCCGCTCGGTTTCATGTTCATGCTTAGTTCATCCGCAGTGTTCACTACACTTCTATCGACTATAAGTCTTTATAGAAATATATCCACCACAGGGGTGAGAGCGTCGGAATTTTGAATGAAGGCAGTGCCACATAGCTCGATAACCCCTCATACAACCTCGCCCATCTAATTCTTGTTGGATAGCCTGGTGTAAATCCCTATCGTCAGTATTCGTATCCCTTCTTCTCAGTCCATACTCTCGAAGTCTGTTGTGAAAGGTCCGCATATATAGACATTTCAATTGCGTGATACTTCTTAAACTCTTAAAGAACTGTAAAATGACCGAGTAATGATAACGCATGAGAGCCTCCTCTTTATCGTCAGCCGCTCCACATCTGAAACAAAACACAAACGTGGTCTCAAGCTCTTCTGAGTAATACAAGCACTTCAGAAAACCATCCATCTTCTTCGCACTGCAGTTAACCTTTACTAGGCGCGTTGCGTCAGCGGTTGACAAATGTTGGGTTCGCACGTTGTATAAATGTCATGAATTATATCACTTCTGTGTTGTGTTTAGTGAATTTTGATTTGTGTTTAACGATTTTGTTGTTGTGTTTAGTGAATTTTGATTTGTGTTTAAGAAATTCGTTGTTGTGTTTAGTGAATTTTGATTTGTGTTTAACGAATTCGTTGTTGTGTTTAGTAAATTTTGATTTGTGTTTAACGAATTCGTTGTTGTGTTTAGTAAATTTTGATTTGTGTTTAACGAATTCGTTGTTGTGTTTAGTAAATTTTGATTTGTGTTTAACGAATTCGTTGTTGTGTTTAGTAAATTTTGATTTGTGTTTAACGAATTCGTTGTTGTGTTTAGTAAATTTTGATTTGTGTTTAACGAATTCGTTGTTGTGTTTAGTAAATTTTGATTTGTGTTTAACGAATTCGTTGTTGTGTTTTGCAGATATGGGCCACCGTACAAAGTCTATGGGCGGCGGATGTAAAAGATCTGTCCCCTAAAGTTTTCTTCATTTCCCTAACACTTATCAAATTACTTAAATACTCAGGTGCAGCGCCATGGCCATGAATTGCCTTAAAAGTAATAATAAGTACTTTGAAACTGATGCGATGTTATTAGGCTGTAAATCTCACATACATGCAAGGTATCAACATACATTGTACATGGGTTACACAACGTCACAATATGTGCAGTACTCAAGTGTTTAAGATTACTGCTTATTCTTACATATTGTAAAGTACAAAACTAATATTGTGACTCTTCACTAAAGCAGATATTAATTTTTTAAAACAGAATTAACCCTTTGAATGCCCCACCACGTGCTACAATAACATTAAGTTAAACAGAGTATATATATCTATGTACCATCAAGCTCTTTTGAGTCTCAATTTTTGACTTTGTTCTCACATCAGGGATTGTGATTGTCATGCTTGTTTATATTAATAAAGGGTCTGTTAATTGTTAGGGGTAGAAAATGGTCTATCAAAAACAACAAGAGTTAACAAATTTGAGCCAAGTCTTGACTTGACAGAATTGGGGGTCTCGTAGCCTCACATTTTGAAGATTTGGAGTCTCGCTATATTCTTAAGAGTCTAAGAATGCATGCCTGAATTCTGTGGAAAGCTTTCAATAGGATATTCCAGAAAAAATCCACACACCCCCGATGGATGGCATGCTGGAAATTTTCATGGGAGGGGGAGAGTTGAGGGCTCTGGAAATCTGGGCAGGAGGGGGGGGTCTGGATCTAAAAAGCCTTCCGCAGAGGTCGAATTTTTTGAAAATGATTTAGAAGAGAACACTTTGCTTTCAAAATAATTAGTTAAGGTTTAACTTCGTTGGTTCCATGGTATTCATGGAGAATAAACCGGATGAAAGGGAGAAAATACATTACTCAAACATGGAGAAAGTCAGTGGTTAACGTACCGAAGCATGCTTCTGTAACTAATTCCAACAAAGCTCTTGTCCAAGTTCTTGCCAGCTACAAATTGTCAGGGAAAGGTTAAAAAGTATCAGCCGATTTTAAAAAAAAAGATAAAAGATTTTTGACAGAAAAAAATTAAAATATCCAAACTTTTATGCCGCTCTTCCTTGTGTACTGTTTAGTTGATGCATTAAACCTTGAAGGAAATATCTTATAATTACAGCTTTCAATTTAATACTTAAAGGCAAATTGCGATCAAACTTGTTCGAATGTTTTCTTCATGAAGTCAATAATCATGATAAAGGTGCACTAGTAAATACATGTACAATTAAATTAAATAATTAAAAATAAATAAATCACCAAGCCTTCCGGAAACAGAAAATCACTGAATTCTGATAAGTGTTTAAATATTTTATTTAAGGGAAAGACATTCAAGGAAATATAGGTTTCATTCAAAAGTTTTGACCTTTAAATAAAATATTTTGAACTCATGATCATGAATAAACAGTGCTCGATCAAATTACATTTCACATGAAATGTGCATGAAACAAAATCATTGTGTATTTGTGAGAACACTTTGAAGAAACTGTGAAGCCTGGAAAAAATTAAAATGTGGCAAAATTAAAGCAGTTATTTAAGGAACTAGATTTATAGAAACATTTCATTCGATTTGGTCTTGAAATCACGGTTTTTTTGTGTCACGCGATATTTATCTAAAAAATGTTTCACCAATTTATAGCACCAATCACCACAGTTTAGAAAAATATGAAAACAGGATCTCCTTATTGTGATTACATGTATTTTTTTATTATTATCTCTAAATTTAGGGCTTCCAAAATTTTTTTGGAAATACGGGAAGGAGGGGGGTCTCTGGGCTTGAAAATCCAGGTGGGAGGGGGGTCTAGCAGGCCAGGCAGAGGTCATAATATCTTGCCATCCATCAGGGTGTGTGAATTTTTTCTGGAATAACCCAATAATAATGATCTAGTATTTCACCCACAAGCTTAATAAGTTTAAGCACAGCACGATGTTGTAAATGACGGTAGCGTTTTTGCTTAAATCAGTACTCTTTCATCTTCATTTAAACTCAGGCTTGGATTTTTGGAGTGCCAAGTCTCAGGCTCGGATTTTGCAAACAAATTCAAGTCTTTGGTTTGGATTTTTAAATTATGGTATCGGCATCTGGGCAAGTCACAAATTTTACCATTTGCTACCCCTAATTATTTTTTAACCAGGTAATGAATGGTACAAAGAGGTACAGTGTATAACGTAAAATACAGTAGCCACGCAGCTCTTTAGAACATCTAATTTCATTGGACCTGTATACCACGCAGCTCTATTGTTTTTAGGTCTAGGGTCTATTGTTAGCTATTGTTGTGTTGTTTGTTCTATTGTTTTCTCAGCTAATCAGAGAAGACCTTGTAAGAGCTGCGTACCGCCCCGTAAAATATACACATTAAAATGATGATACATGTTGATGTAATCAAGTTACAAACAGTGTACTTATAGAAGTTTCCTTCACAATGAGACTGTATACAGTTCAGTCTAAGCATCCTCCTTCTCTAAGTCAGGTTAACACGACTGAATTCAAATTTCGGGGAGCAACAAATAAAGCCTAGCTGTGCAAAATGCCTTGACCCGTCAATTAGCTATTGGACATTTAAATCCCTCTTTAAATAGCGTAAATGCAATAAAACTCGCACAAATCGACCGAAAGTACCAATAAATGTGAGGAATCTTTTATAACACTTCTGATCATATTGAAAACACAAGAACAGCGACAAGGATGCGTTTGGTTTGAATCGTGAGAGTGCTAGCATGCATGCTAGCGCTCGCGTCATAAAGAGCGAGCAAAACAATTGACAGTGAAAAAACACATAAAAACAACTCACCTTTAATGCAGCAACCATAAACTTTACGAAGAAAGTGTCATCTAAAAAATCCTTGTTTTAGAAATCGATTTCGTCTTTCTCTATTCCTAAAAGTTCAAGCTAACGTTTCAAATATGTCACGAAGTTCGTCCGCCATCTTGTTTCGATTCGATTGCACGCGCACGTCCTGACGATGGAGACGACTGGGGACCAGTCAGTTCGATGGCGACCTTGCCGCGATGCTGGGGGTCTCAAACCAAGGTCAAACCCAGGCCTTAAGTAGCTTGAGAACGGCTTGACTTTACTATCCAATGACTTGATCATCTGAACTAAGACACATTGTAGAGGACCCTGAACAATGCACACGACTCAGGGGCGGATCCAGGATTTTGAAATGGGGGGTGAAATTTTAATAAAATATTAATAAAATATTCTTTATTTGAGAAATACTTTAGAAAAAAGAAAGAAAGGGTCTCAGAAAATGGGGGTGAAAATTCACCCATTTCACCCCCCCCCCCCCCCCACCCCTGGATCCGCCCCTGACGACTGTTTTTGAATCTAATACAACAACGTATAGCCTGTTCTGAGGCGTTTAGAATGTGGGGTCAGGGCGCAGCTATAAACCGGCCCGCGAAAAAGCTGAGAAAACGAGGAGAGACTCCCTCTCGCGCCTCAGAGATCTCCCTCCGACGGTCAGCAATCGCGATAGTTTTCCTTCTGTGCGGCGCCGCCTATCATTCGCTCCCCACCATCTGAATGCTTGAGACAGGCTAAATAACGGGAGTGTCTTTTACTATTTTGGGTAATGATAATCGGCAACGTATAGCAAAACCGTGATTTCAGCCAACAGCATTGCATGTTCCCTTCATTTGTATGGGCAGGGAATCTCTGTCGACCAAATAACAGACTGTTATTGGTTATTTTATCACTTTTGATTACATGACACTCCCACTACTATGAAAATAGATACTCAACACGGTTTCATTTAGCTTTATTTGGAGCCAGCAAACTATGTGCCAGGTATCTTCACACAAGACATGCTCGCGGTTGCATAGGCGTTCGTTACAAGTTGTATAGTAGGCAATTGGACTTTTATCTTCAAAAAAATTAAACTACAAGTATCCGCCATTAATAGTTTTGCGATATGTTGAGTAAACCTTGCTTCTTTTTAAAAGTAAAGTAATTACAGTTTGACTTTACTTGCGCACACGCCCCTGAAATGTTGAAAACTTAAATATAGTGGGTTTAACTCTAGAACACGAAAGATGACATGATTTCAGTAGGCGCTTGCTGCATTCTTTATTTCAGAGCCGTTCCATTTGTTTACCACAACAAAGGACAACAAGCCAATCGATCGCTGCTTCGTGCTATGATCCCGCGGGTAAGAGAATGCAGCAGCCCTGGGAACGAGAATGGTAAAATGAAATAGGTCCTGTTGCATCCAGGTCCCAAGCGGTCACTTAATCAGTCACCTGGATCTGGGTTCTAAAACGCGCATTCATGACCTTCGTACCCGAGCGTGTTGGTTTACCCATTTCAGATCATGTCAGATGAAACTCTAGATAATTGGTTCTTACAAATTTTATCACATTCACGTGCATACGAGTGCATAAGTTTTAGAAATATACACCTGATTAATAAAAACGTTGTCGGGTTAAACCATGGACGATACGACCGCAAGGTTTTATGGGAAGTAGAAAAAACGTCTTGCGTTCTCAGTTAAGTAATGCTCCACATAAGAACTATAGTAAACTTCATTGTTCTGCGGCATTGGCTCTTTCCCACATAGAATATCTTTAGTTTCAAGAATAGAGGAGGGGCCGATGGTTCATAATTATAATTCATTATAAAAATAAAGAAAATCCATTTGCGTCAAATAAATTTTAGGAAATGTTCGTGCTTAACCAATCAGAATAGCAGAAGACAATAGCTAATAATTTTGCTTCTTTGATGAAGTTCCCCAAATACAATATCTTTTAAAACTTGCATGTTGTGCGATTGGGTCTCAAATTACTTGAAACCTTAAAAGAATTAGACAAAATGCATCTTGTTTTTAGCAGTTTTTGAGTCTAAGCCAATGCGATCACTAGTTGTAACAATGAAAAAAGTTGACATTCCATCGTGCACTGCCGTTCATCGCTATCCTTCTTATGCGGATCATTACTTAAATTACACATTATTATAACACAGTATGCACAAAATCATCCTCTGAATCGTTTAGGAAGGAACGGATCTTAAATACTGATTAATGGAATTTTAACAAGCCTTATTTGTCTTCTTCCCAATATCTTTCCAGATAACGTGCACCTCTTCAGAACCTCTAACTTCATTTGACCTGGTTATCACGCACATGTATTGTTTTCAGGGCTAGGGTCCATTGTTCTGTTGTTTGTTCTATTGCTTTCTCAGCCAATCCTGTGAGCTTTTCCGAGACGTGCATACCGCCTCATTCTTCCTATCGCGTCGTATCGTTTATGGTTTATGCTTTTTTTCCTGACAACGTTTCCGTATTCAATGGCCCTTATCGTAGATGAGTACGCCACGCCAACATATCAGTGGTTTCTCGCTTTCTTGACCCTATAGTCCCGTTTTGATAATTACGCTCACCGTCGATAGAGGTTCTTGTAAACATCAAAACGAGACTATAGGGTCAAGAAAGCGAGAAACCGCTGATATGTTGGCGTGGCGTACTCATCTACAATAAGGGCCATTAGGAACAATTCTCTAGAAAACATCACCATTCACGTCCTTGGAGCCCCCTGCCCCTCTTAGCCGCCGAAACCTGAACGAGGATGCAACATCACATGATCTGAAGTAGCAAACTAACACGAACAGTAAAAAAGGTCAAATAATCAGGCTGAACCCACTTCTTGGCTCGGCTTCATTTTAATGTTGACTCCACAATTTTATTGTAGAGGAGACTTGTCCAGGGGTCAATTCAATGAAACTTTTACAATTGTACTTTACAAGTGTGGCTATTGTTTTCAACCTCTGAAACAATGGCTACACTTGTTTTATTGAATTGACCCCAGATATGCGAAAGTTACATTACTATCTACATTCTATATATAAAGCACTTTTGTTTACACTTACGACTGTACAAAGTACACTATACAATATATAGTCTTGCAAATGCTTGCATTGTTCTAATCACTTCTCGTGATGTTTCACAGTAACGTTACTGGTTTTCGTTCTGTTGTTCGCTTCTCGTGCCTGAGTGAAAACTCTGTCGGCGCGTTATGGTGTCTTTAGCCGCATCAGGTGCCACGCTAGCAATGGCTTTGGACAACTGTCCCGGTGGAGTTACCACTATTTGAATCAAAGCCTGCGCGTTTCGTTTTATGTTCGCTGTGTCGCGGACAATAACAGTTGTTCGAAACGACTTGGATGGAGTAAGATAGCAGAGCAATAGGAGGCTCCTTTGAACCTTGATTTTCCCGTTATTGGTGATGAAGAAGTAATCCAATCTCTTTTGAAATCTATACCTTGTTCGTGTGTTCCCGAGGTTGTCTGAGTTGGCGGTTCGCACGCGAAAAATAGTTGTGTCTTGTGAGGTGTTACAAGGAACCCTAAGGTGATAGGATGAATGTGTGAGGGACAATATGTCACCACTCTGGAGTCCTTGAACGTTGATGAGCACAAAGGATTTAGCAGATCGATTTTGGCTTCCGCCGGAAGTATTGGGAACTTGAAAGCTTGCCTCGACTTCAAGCAAATAATTGCGCATTTGGACTCTGTCAAGTTTACCGCTGACCAGAATTTCTCCAGTTCTGGAGTTGATTGCGAACAGAGAGGGCCGCTTTAGGTTTTCAGACAGTAGAGTATAAGTGATGATGTGTTTGATGGGAAACGTTCTAGCCTCCACTTTGGTAATAACGGTATTGGGTTGCGTTTGTTCACTTACAACTACTGTGTAGTGCTCGTTGTAGAATGCAATTTCTGCACAGAGAAAAAAAAGAAAAATGCCCATTAAAGTTAAATTATTCATATTCATATTCACATAAGGCTGCCTAATTTCACGAAACCTCGCTTTTGACGTTTCTCATCAGCGTATTTTCTGATCATTCACGCTCAATTGTTGATGGCTTAGAATAAGAGGAATTTTGAATAACTGTAAAAAATGAACACTTTGGAAACATCAGAAGAAGTCAGGCCGTGCCTGACAAAATATTCACTAGAATATACAAATCCCTGTTGTACAGTCAGCCTTGCTTGATTAGTTAGTCCTGTAAAGTCTATTTTGTCCGGGAAGGGGGGTTGTACAATAAAGTTTTATACGGGGAGGCTTCTCCGCAAAGTTCGAGCCCTTACCTTTCACATTATAATATCTAGTGAAATGGTACAAAACACAAAAACACAAAAACACAAAGTTAACTAAAACCCCTTTTTATATATACCTCAAAATAAAACTGAGTACTGCGAGATTATCCCTCATAACCACTGCATGTACAGCCAGACTATTCAAACTAAAAACACGTCCATCACAATAATGAAGCTTTTGTAATCGTTCCGCTACCCTTTCCGTATACCACCAGCGTCGACAGGCAACCGTTTCAGGTGGAGCCTTCCCGTGAGCCCACTATAGGGAATATCCCCCGGATACTGGAATACAAAATATTAGGGCCTGGGGGCGCTCTTTCAATATGAAGGGTACGCAGTAGCTGGTAGAGTTTCATGATAAGAATGAGGTTTACATCACTGCGGTGCAGTTGTTTGGTACCTTTCTGAGGTAATAATTAAATGGAATCACACCCAAACCACGAAATTCTGGTACCCATGGCGCTTTACAATAAGAATATTAAAAAATAGAAAAAAATTAAAAAAATATATTAATTAATAAAAATTGATTTTAAAAATACATTAATCAATAAAAATGTTTAAAAATACATTAATCAGAAATCAGAATCAGAAGCGTTAAAATGCTAGTTTAAAAAGGAACGTTTTAAAATGTCTTTTAAAAATGTCGATGGAATCACTAGACCTCAAGTCGTGTTCCATAGTTTTGGTGCTGCCACAGCAAAGGCACTTTCTCTATATGTTTGTAGTCCAGCTTTTGGGGTTGCAAAGAGTTGACGAGACGATGATCTTAATATACGCGAAGATGTTTGGTATTTGAGTAAGTCTCTGATGTAGCAAGGTGCAGAACCGTTAAGAGCTTTGTAGAATTCCCCCCCCCCCCCCCCCGCAGGTATTGAGGCACTAGAACCCAGTTAAACGATGAAAGAACCTTGACAGTAATTTGGATTGAAATGTGGCTTTTATGCATGAGACCGAAACAATAAACAGCATACCAGCACGTACAGAGTCCGTAAAAAATAATTGATATTGAATTTCGCTCATGATAGCAAAACATTGCAGCTGAAGAATGTCGTCGTAATTTAACTGGTTTTTCAATTGACCCAGGCTGCAAATGGTCATCCTGCAATTACAAATGACACATCTATGATTTATTAATAAAGGCCTGACATGGAAAATAAATCAACTGGCAGCGGCTTTTTACCGATTTCTTTGCGGTTGGACTATCTATCATGCAATTAATTTACCCAAGCAGATGTTCACTGGGAATCACCGCAAACACTTTGACTTTATCCGACCTTTTTCTCTCGCAAAACACAACATGAGCACGTACGTTGTCTAAATGATTCTATAGAGAGCTTATCGCGTAAGTGATAAGGAATTAATGCATGGTCATATTTACCTGGGTAACAGGTCTTTTTATTGGAATGAAGAGCGTATCCCACCGGGCAGGAACAGCGATACGAGGACCGTGAGTTGACGCAGAAGTGCGAACAGCCGCCATTATTTCTACTGCACTCATTTTGATCTGCTAAGGAAAAGGATGGAGATGAGAACAAAATTGACAATGCATAGCAGTAAGTTGCATTTTATATAAATTATTCGTAAATTACCTAATTGAAAAAAAATTAACACGGCGACAAGTGATTATAATGAATACATAATGAACTCGAGTTGCTGGGGTTGCTAGCTGAAGACTTCGTTCATGAAAGTACATTTGTAGACCTAATATACAACACAGCCTAAACTTAGGGAATCTTAATAATGCACAGTTCACTTGGTCCAGCGAAACTACTAAATTCCACTGTCGATAACTCGAACATCGAAATCGGAGGCTACCAGCTACCCGCTTTACGGCATCGGGTGTCCTTGCAAATATTACAGAAGTAGAATTTGTCTGAAATGTTTTCTCTTCGGAAACAAGTGAATTGTCCATAATATGTCCGTTCTCTAGTCACCGGGCTCTTTTTTTTTTAAAGAGAGGCTGGGTTATACCTCTTCTTTCAATTCTCGTTATCTGTGTCGGACCAGATTCAAATGAAAGATCAGAGCGGCAGTTTGCTTTCAGTTTTTAAAAAAATATAAAGCCAGTTAAATTTTTTATTTAGAAAAGTTAATTACTTTCTCCACGACAATGAATTTCTTTAGCTTCTAAACAACAGGGCCCGGTTGTGCGAAAGCCGATTAACGCAAATCCTAGATTTAAAGTTAACCGAGGATTTCATTTCTCTGTTTAAAAATGTTTTCAAACTTAAAGGTCATTTATAGCTAGTAGTGAAGACAAGTTTAAATCAAAACTGAAGGGCAGAAAAGTTTGGAAAATTTTCTGTTGTTGAGTTATCTAACTGGATTCAAAATTGACGCCGGCTAATCCTGGGTTAGCTTAATCGTGCTTTGAACAACCAGGCCCAGCAGTTTTCAGGAAATACATGCACTTACTTATCGGAACATTTGAAACTAAGAAATGCATTAATTGTTAATTTTTATCCATCCGGCACTAAATTGTAAGAGGCATTTGCAACGAATGACAAGGTCACGTGACTAAACGAAGCGACAAAAGGAGAATTTATTATTAACTGCTATACTAATTAAATAAGTCAAGCTGTTTGAAGTGAACGTAAACAGCTAGGGAAGAAAGGGAGCAGTTCTCTGTTTCGACGAGTTTCGCTGGATTTCAATAACTTACTGGAGGTCTTTATCACAAGGACTTCACTGCTTGACTTAAGTACACGTTCTTGTAATTGTGGTGCGCGCAGTCTGAGTTTTGCAACCAGCTCAAGATTCGTGACGCTTTGTAAATGAATTAGTCTCTAAGCCTATGATACAGAAAAGTATGCCCAACTATGGATTGGAATCGGTTGATATGATATTCGCCCTTTGGTCTGGGTTTAACACTCCCCCCAACCCCCCCGCGCCTGCTCTCATTCCCCTCCCTAACAACCCCCGTTTACCTAGCAAACGCTCCTCGTCGTTGTACTGAAAACAATACTCACGGTTGTTCTTTCAAAATTATCACAAGTTTTAAATTCTCTGTTTTGTGTTTATGCGGAGTATTTGAGAATGACAGATAAAACAAAAACAGATGTTTATAAACCACACTGAATAAGTGAGGACGGGTATTTTTGACTCAAGATGTGATTATCCTATAACAATATCCGTTTTTGAGGCACGGCTTCCTTTTTATTTATATTTCGAGTAATGGTATCAAGACGACAAAGTCGTGTGGCTTTTTTGCCCGAGGGGATATGTTAAATATAAAATTAATTGGCTTGCTACCAAGTCACGTTAAGCTATACTTTAAATCCTTTCATTCATTCATCGAGTTTGTGCCAATTTATGCTTTATCCACTGTTAGAAAGACCAACTGCAGCAATCTTTTTCAAAGTAAAGCACTTATTCACGAGCATCAGCGAAGCATGTGAAAGATGCTTTGGTTTCGGAGTGCCAACTACCCTGTAACCTTTTCGCCCAAGATTTCCGTTTTACCTGAAAGATTTGTGGTCATGATAATCCTTCTGCCCACGAGTCACAGGGGCAAACCACATAAGCCAAAAATTCTAACTATTTGGCTTTTCTTGTTTACGATTGATTTTAAAACGTTTATCACGGTTAAATGACTGTTGAACAAGCTGCGGCGATAAACATATCGTCAGGCAGGTTGCCAAACCCTCCCTAAGGACGGGATTGGGGTTAGGATTTTGCGGGAAAAGTGAGAAGCGGGTTGCAAATGATGACGTCAAAGAAGCGCCGCTCAAAGCAAAAGTGAACATTTTGGCGCAGAACTCGACTTTGACTAGCATTTTGGATGCCTTTTTCAGCAAAACTCAGAGGAACGCAAGGGACGTGAGTTTCAAATAATATAGCTTATGGGTTTAAAATTTGCTTTCTTGTTTAGTGAGTTATTCGACATTCGCAGGAGCTTAGCTCCTGACATTCGACACAACCTCAGAAACTGTCGGCGTTCTACGCCTTTTCTCGTTGACGGAGCTCGAAAGTAAACGGTAAGCTTGAGTTGTTTATTCAGCCGTTTATAAGTCGATTTCTTGTAAAAAAAAAAAAAAAAAAAAAAAAAAAACGTGCAATATATGTCAAGGGAATTTAAAAGGTTTCCGTACCTTCGACATCTGGTCGATACAAGGTTGTTTAAACTTCCATAACTGGACAGGAGCACACAATTAATCGTTTCGGTGGAAAATCTGTTCGCAAGGGCTAAGTCATCTTGAAAATTGGTAGTTAATTAGACAAAATACTGGAGTTTTCTTTAGTAAAATGTCGGCTCAGTCTATCTTTCGTAGCATCAGAAAATTTAACGCTTTTTGTTTTTAGAGGAATAAAAATTGTCTCATCTAGGGTACGAAATAAGGTTATATCAGCTAGGATTTTTGCAAAGGAGAAAACACCGGCCAGTAACTACTCGGCTAAAGTCACAAACAGCACTTGATAACGCCATTCCAATTATTTTTCTCAGCATTCCTCGTTGGACGCCACATGCTGACAAGGCTCGTGACTGTATTTCTTCAATTAATTTCATATTATAAAAACCAACGGTCTTGTTACAACAAGCGAAATAAAGAAGTGATATAGCTTAACGCTTAGTGAAAAGTTTATACTTTCGTCTGATAGTATACCGACAAAACAATATGATGATATGCTCTTGTTTTACATGTACGCCGAACAACGAGTTTGAATTTTAGAAAGAGAGTATTATGAAACGGGCCTAGGCGCGCTGTCGTGGGCCCGCTAGTGGAGCTCCACACTCATAGAACCATGCCCGTCATTTTTTATGGTCATGGCTAGCGGACAGGGCCGTACAGTGTTAGCTCGCGGGCGCGTACGAGGTCGCGCAGAACTAGCTCGCGGGCGCGTACGACGTCGCGCAACATTCGAGATTTTAGCTGAATTTTGATACCAAAACGAGGCTTTGTTTATCGCGTGCTTCCCGAGGATACACGGCCGATGCCACATCAGCTACAATAAACTCTTTTGAAAACAGTTTGCAAAATCGTTTTTCCCTGCATTTTTTCGCGGTTTGCTACTCAAGACAGGTTTGACACTTCTCAAACAGTGGCCAAGACCGCATTTGTGGCTGAGTAACTCTACAAGTCAAGCGTTTTTGGAGGGATATAGAACTAAGTGTTTATTTTCAAAGCTAGTAGATGATCGAAGCATTTGTTTAGAGCTAAACCCCTTTAACCCATTGACGGCCGTGCCCAGCCAAAACCGACCGTAATTTTGCACGAATCCACTGGCAAGAATCCGTCTACTGCGCATATATTTGGTGGTTTTACGGGGGATGCAATTTGGAATAAATTTGAACGAGTGGGATTTCAAAGAGTTCAACTCGCAATTTGAGCTTTTTGAAATCAAACGTCGTATACTGTATTTGCGCAAAATAATATGTATTCATAAATGTTTATAGAAACCAACCCTGATTAAAATCCGTTGGAAACGAATGAAAAAAAGAAAAATCGATTTGTTTTGTTGTTATTACTGGGCTACCCCCCGCAGGGGGAGACCAGTCTAGGTTTACGTTGAATTTCTCCTGTGTCACAAAATTGCAATTATGACAACCCCCTCTACATCAAATCACCATTACGATAGCCCCCCTACCATATGCTCACTCTCCAAGAAGACCGTAAACATACACTGGGACGTTTCTCCTCAGCTGTCGGTGAGTTCAATGTCTTCAATCTCAATCCTTTTTCGCAGTTAATGAAATGTTTTTTAAAAATTATTTTGTTGTAATACAACGAACGAAGCCTAATCGTTTCGCTCACTCTCGGCACAGCACTTGCGCTTTTGAAAATTCAAATACCGTGTTCAAATGAATTTCTCAATTGTTTCGATTGTTTGCCTTTCATGAATTTTTATTTCGCCAGGTTGAAGAGGGATAGAACAGCCAACAGAAACTTCAGCTGCGAAAAATTCACCACCATTATAAGATGTAAACTGCACGTGTCTTGTGATCCATTTCTCGTTGTCAAACAATCGCGTTGCTGAAAAAGACTCGAGAAGATTTGAAGATTTTCCACCGAATGCTGTACTATTTCTGAGAAACCAGTCATCATGAGTTTCGCTTGCGCTACTGAATGTTTCTCGGGCGAAAATAACCTTAAAGCGATTACTTTTTCATTTAATTTTTTTTTTCTGTGTTACAGATATAGAGGAATAAAACTTGACTATTTTCGTTGTGTCTGATTGCGAGATGTTTTATGAAATGGTCACTTTGTGTTACTGAAAGGTTTCAAATTACTTTTGACATTATGCAAATTGAAAATTTTTTTTTACCACAACTGAAAAAGTATATTTGATTCAAAGGGCTAATTTTTTTTTCTCCTCCAGAATTATCAATTCTGTCGCTAACTTTGATTAAATTGACAAATTTTATTCAATTTTTTATTATGATAATGGCGGCGGAATACGTCAAAACTTTTGACCTCGGGTCCGGAGCAGGAAAAATAAACAAAAGATTCACGGCTTCAAGTGTCGTAAACACAAACCAGTTACAAAGATAAATTTAGCTAGATACAAGATAACTAAAACTAATAACAACCACCAGGAAATTCAGATACAGGCCTTTTTTTTCATCAAGAGCGGTAACTAAGTATATTAAACTGAATTAAGGCTTCGATTTGTATAAATACATACGGGTAGCCCAGTTTACGCTCATAAAGCGTCTTGTTGCTTTATAATTCCGATCTACTGTGACGTTGTCATTTTGTTTGAGACTGTATGAACCTTGGTCTTCCTGGTAAGCCCATTTGTGAGTTTAATTATAATGCGTTCGCACTTTTATTGTTGCGGTATTCAAGTAGTCTTCAAGTCTTTGAGATTTTGTTCACTGACATACAAGTAGTTCAATACAGTTTGAGCTGCATGTCGAAATGGACATTTTTTGGTTAGATGAAGTTGTCTAGTATCACTCTTTCAATAAACGCACTGCTGTTGAAGCTTTGGTCAAATTAAAAGATCGCTTTCAGGTTCCTCTTCATTTAGCACCAGCTGTGACATATAGGAATTTTTGTAGTAACTTGTCGCAATGAACTTGTTTTAAGTTGAACGAAGTAAGGCTATATATGATGTTTCATGTAACAACTTCCGGTTAAAGTTTTTGCCCATAAAGGTGGCAAATTGCAAAAATAAATAAATAAATAAAAAAGGAAGGATCGGGAAAGAGAATCAATAAATGAGAGTTTACATGCATAGGATGTACTGCTTGGTATATCACTGACACCTCATATGATTGCAAGAACGCTGACAGAGTAAAGTAAATATAAGGTAGATGCATTTATGATACAAACTGACGTATTGTCAGTCAATATTTAATTATTTTTTGAAAGTTTAACGTACTAGGTCCAACAAAACAATCTAATTCCAACAATATGTTGTGTAAGAAATTCTAATGTTCAACAATAAAGAAATACCAAGACAACAATTTGTAATACGTTACACTGATTTATTCCGCGCCGTGGAACAAATATCCTACTATTAATTTCTGTATTTTTTAATTTATTCCTTTTGGAAACCACGAGGAAGTTAAGACGTGTAATAGCCCCGTATCATAATTTTAACTTATACTATGTACTGTGAAACAACTACTCTACTTTAAACTACTGTTATTTCTTAATTTATCGCTTTTGAAACTCATAAGGAAGTTAAGACGTGCAACAGCCCCCCATCCTTATAAAATGTAGCTCCCGTTTGAACCAACGCTATCGTATATGTAGTACAAAAAACATCAGTACAAATATGATATAAAATAGAAAACAGAGAAACTCAAGGTGTTGCACATTTCAATTCCTTACGAGTTGTCCATCGCTACCAACTTATAGATCTATTATATTTATGCAGTCCTTCCGGACGTTTTTATCTTCAGCCTAAGCAGCTATGACACACACATCACTGTATTTTTTTTTGCGTATTTTGTTTTTCCGATAACATATCAAGAATGATCAATACAAACAAAGTCAAGCTTACAAGATATATAAGTAGATTTATAGAAAAACATCTAAGTTCAATGTAATTGTAAAAGATTCGGTTAGATTAGGTAAAACAATCGAAGGATATTGCCGGTTTTCCAATAAAAAATAGTGTTGTTACGTTTCTAGCCACTTTCGTTTATTTTGCCGCAATCTCTCATTCTGTTTGTGGAAAAGAGGTGGCTTCAATTAAAGTGTCGTTACCTCTACACCTTCTTCCATCAGGTGCTTGTTTAAAGCCTCTCTTGCACATACAGTAGTAGCTTCCGTCTGTGTTGATACACTTGTGCTCACAACGGCCATTCCCTATCTTGCACTCGTCAATATCTACAAAAATAACAACTCTTTAGAAGGTACCTAGTACAATCTTTAAACTCCACAACCATATCGTAAAACAATATAAATCGTTAAAGAAACGAAAAAACTAAGCGAAAGGGTACAATGCTGTTGTGGTCAGTGGAAGTGTTAGGAAAAAGTGCAGGTGCATAATCATTGAAACAAATTGTAGTGCGAGGTGTTGGTAGCTATCTTTTATGAAGCTTTCAAAGGTTTCTTAAAACTTATAATGATTTGCCTAGTTCAAGTTACACTAAAAAGGAGTATGATAAGCTTTAAAAGTGTAGCTAAAAAAATCATTTATAAGTCAAAAACACATTTTCCGACTTAATTTCAATTTACTAGCTATGCAACACCTTGAATTTAACAAATTTACACCGGTTTTCCGTGGTGTGGACTCTCATCTACCACGATTTACGTCATCACATGGTCAAAATGTTGTGGACTCACGAGGCGCAGCCGAGTGAGTCAGCAACAAATTTTGACCATGTGATGGCGTAAATCGTGGTAAATAAGAGTCCACACCACGGAAAACCGGTGTAAATTTGATTTTTACAACAATATTTAGAAAAAAATACAAGGAAAAATCGAAGTCTTGTTACAAAACGTGACAGCAAAGAAAGAGCAAGCGTTGACTATAACTTTCTCGCAATCTGATTGGTTGTTTTCAAGCGCACGTGATGTTAGCATCAGCACCGTTGTCTGGACTTTCATTTACCACTCACGTCGACCAATCAGATTGCGAGTTTAGCGGCAATTGTGGTAAAAACATGCATTTCCCGCATTCTCATGGCCTATCGATCTGACTTTGCCAGTTTATATTTCAATAAAAACTCTGTGGCGTTGACGATGATGCTTATGTTCATTGAACCCACCTTCACACCGTGCTGATTCTTTTCGTCCTTTGTTAGCATAACCATCGGGACAATCACAAGCATAACTACCAACCGTGTTTCTGCACAGGCTGGGAAATGTGCACACTGCCCGCTTGCATTCGTTTTCATCTGTACCAAAACAATATAGGAATGAAACTTAAACCAAGTTCGTATAAACGTTACAATCTAAAAGTCAGATAGAGAGATATGTATTTTACACAATTTCTTATATTTGTTAGACAGTAGCTGAAAAAAAACAACAAATAACAGCTTAGATGACCTGTTGAGGTTACTTGGTAACGCAGAAAAACATTTACTGAATGCACCCCCCCCCCCCCCCCCCCGCCCAAAAAACCCCCGTCCCCTCCCTTCCTGGGACTGAATGTTAGCTTTTTACAGCCCCAGTTTATCATTCATGAGTGAATCACCTAACGCTACGATGAAACTTCATCGGGATGATATACTGTAACAACACTGGCAGTGTTGTCATTATCTTTTAAGAGGAGAATAGCCTTACCTAATGACATGTATGATATGTAAAATCCCTTGCCAGTGGTAGTGTTGTCGGAATGAAATCGAATCCAGACAGAGTTATGCGGTGTTATGATGCCATGTGGCTTCACGCTGCCGCAGTATACCAGTGGGTTGCGAAACTGTTTTGTAGTAGAGAGCATAACATGGTCCTTGGAGCATCCTGCTGATTGTTCAATGTCAAATTGACGTCGAAAACGAACCTTGATACGGAAACCGCGAGGCACCTGCACGTGCCAGGTGCAGCGCAGGTCTGTATCATATCCTTGGGGGTAGTTTGGGGAGCGGATTGTTCCAGATGCCTGAGTCACTTGAATTGTCTTCTTGTCACATCGAAGTAGCAGAGATGTATTAACTGTGGGTGCAGACTTATCTGCATTGTTGAAAACTGTTAAAAAAAATAAAATCCGGTTTCCATTAAGTGGTTATATAGCATATCCCGACAGTTTTTTTTCCCTTGAACTAAAACGACAACTTACTAAATAAACGGTAATTGCCTTCATAACGATTCTTGTTTTTGCAAATGAAATTCTTATTTATTTTATTAAAGGCCTAACAATCTCTCTGACCTTTGTTCTTTTGCTTTGACGCAACTTAAAAAGCAGCCGAAGATCTTCGCTAGACAAATCTCCTTTTTCGCTAAATCCGCTTACCTATAACCATGTAAAAGAGCGCCTCCTTTTTAATCCAAGGTAAATTATTGATTGGACTGACAGTTAATGTTATCGATGATGAAATACGCTATGTGGGAGAGAACTTGAGCACCTATTGAAAGTTATTAAACGGACAAACCAAATCGGATGGCCTTTTTGCCAAGGTCTTTTCTTTTCAATAAAACGGATTGGTACCCCAAACATATTAAAGTTATACTTTGAAGTTTTGAACTTACAAGTTGAACTTTGAAAGGAGACTGTTGGCTTTGTTAGTCATACCCGCAAAGGACACATTGTCACAGGTTATTTAGTCATAGGGCACATGGAGAAAACGGGTCAGGCCACCCATACTTAAGAAAAATTAATCAGTTCAGTTCAAACTCCTCTTGAGGTGCTCTGTCAAACACTCAACGGATAACTTAATTGCTTCTCTCGCAAAGCCTTTCCCTTGCTTGGAATCGTTCCAGCTAGACGGCCCAGCTATGTGACCCCACACGCTGGGTTTTCAGATTTTTTTAATTTGTTTTTTGTTGTTCTATTTTCATTGTTTCATAAAGAATATATAATATGAAAGTAGATTAACGTGTTGCAGCTCGCATTTGAGGGAAATTCTAACCAGACTAATTTCTTCTGCGACACCATTTGCTGACGCACTTACAAACTTGATTATTGAACCATTAGTTTCTGTGACTAAAGCGAATCAAGCAGCTTAAATGAAATACTTTGATGACATTGCAGTGACCAAACAAGAACACGAAACATAAATTGCTATTTTAGCGCCTTTAAGCCGGTTTAAAGCGAAACAAAAAGGTCCCGCGCTTCTTTGAATACATGCAAAAAGTGAACAGTGTTCCTCGGAATATGAAAGGCTTGAAAGTTGAAAGTTCCATTCCGTAGACCCATCAACTTTAATATATTCCTTTAGTTCTGCTATATACAAATTTTCTGGGTTTTAGTGATTGCACATTGATCGAAACGAGATGGTCCCGGCATATGACGAGACTGGCTTAACTTTTTAATTTATTCAAATGATCTGTTAATGGATTATCTAAAATACCGTGCAATCAGCTCAGCCGACGTTATATTTACCGTTTAATGAAATGGAGGCTCGTTTGAACATTGTTATTTGTTCTGAAACTTGCTCGGGCCAAGTTTGTTTTCAGGAGACACATGACTGCGCGGTTCTTTTTATCATGTAGGAACATGTCGAGTGGCAGTAGATAGATATGCTGCGGAATCAACGTAATCGAAGCCACTTGTGAATAGTCGCTTGAGATTAAAGTTTCCGTGTATAAATATTCACAAGGCTAGGAACAGATAAAAGCTATTTCCGAACAAAATCGTATAATTATCTTCTCATAGCCAGCGGGAACTAAATTTGTACGTTATGTCAACAACACTAATAGAGCCGGTTAAACGATGCTATCGCGACATGGTGATAAAATTTGACTAAATTGGAAAAGAAAACACGGTCCGCGATAAAAAGACGGCATCACGCTATAAAAAGAAACACTCCTGAACAAACATTTCTGAGTAATTAAAAATAACTAAATTTAAAGTGCGAACATTTTGAGAAGAACTAATCGAAACTACTCTTCAGGCCACGAACGGAGTATTGTATTCATAAATGTCAAGAAAAATATCTTCGATTTTCCATTACTCGAAGTTGTATACTTTTTTTCACATACTGACTGTCATAGTTCATAGATAATTTGAAGTCACTTTGAAAGTAATGAAAAGACTGTTTTTCTAATTGTTCAGGCGTCAGGGACGACCACCACTTTTGTGTAAAGATTCTTTCATGACTGATTAACCATCGCCAGGCAGTCTACCTCAGCAGGCCCCAAGTGGCCAATTGGATCTTTCACCTTCAACGAGCGCATTGTAGATGTACAGAAATGTACTCACTAGCTTCTTTATAAACTTTAAAACGATTTTCAATTTGTCCCTTGGTCACGTATGCGATCAGCGAAGGACAGCTTATTTTGAAATACTTGAATATCCTGAACGACTAAAACGCACCTCTTTCGCGACCAGGTTGTCGCCTCACTCCCTTGCATCCCGGCACAGTTGAGATTCTGCGAGATCAAACATGCATGTTTCGATAAGTACAGACATATTATTATCGCGCAACAGACAAGATTGTTTAAATAACTCTGATGTGTAAGTTGTCTTCCTAACATAACACGTGGTAATTTTAACTCCCCTACAACAACATTCAAGCAATTACTGTCCTTTGAATTAGTCAGGCGGAGAAGTCAAGCTCTCAGTCTGCTACGGTGGACCATGTGAACTGTCGAACATTTTTCATGTTTACTTACAAAAGTTCGCTGTCTCAAATTCTTTATAAGTTCCTTAAGTCAGTAAACCGAAACCTTAGCATCTCGCAGCAACATTAAGGCGGTTTTAAATCCTTGAAACGTATAAAGATCTTTAGACCATAAAGTTTTTTTCCACTGTAAAAAAGGAGCCCCTTAATCCTTTAGTACTTACTCTATATCACAGAAGAACACAAAACATCAAATTTACTTACATAAGGATCGCGAAGAGAATAACAAAAATAGCAGACCCATTCATGTTGACCGACGCTCCAGAAATCTAGTTATCGCATGCACACTCCGGATCTAAGTGAACAGTGCAGTTATAGCTCGCGTATTTCATAAATCATCTTTGATGGCGTTTGGCATTCCTTTGGAGGGTACATTTCCAGCCAATCATTGAAAGCAAAGGGGCAAATATTCTTCCTGTAAGTAGTAAGTATCACAATACATTACACAATACGGACTGGGAAGCTTATGATGAGATAATCAATTGTAGCTATTACGGCGGATTACCGTAGTTTAGTCGTTGACAATTGTGCCAGTATAAACTTTGGACATTAATTGCGCAGTACAGCAGGAAACCCGCTCTTTTGCTTAAAGATGCGGTTATCCTTTTAACACGTCAAGCCTTAGCTGGGCGGCTCAGTAATCGTTGAAGAAACAAAAATTAGCCTAATCGTCTCCAAATGTACTTTGAAACAGGAATATCAGTTAAAATCACTAAATTTAGCTCATACAAAAATTGTCAGACAGTTAAACAAAACCCGAACGTGGCCAAAAAAGGAAATCCAATCTTTCAGTTTTGGCCTTAAAGAGTTTCAGAGCAACCCTCATTCATCAAAGTCAAAAACGGACAAGGTGAAACGAAACCACCGCCTTTTTATCATTGGCGGCATACTTTAAAATTAGGAGCATGTCGAATGTTTTATCGTTTCATTAAAAGTTCTTGATTTTGCCGCTCATTTAGGAATATTTCGGTGATATTGTCTAATTTTGAGCACAAGGTCGTACTTTCTTAAATTGCTTGCACATTTTTGTGCATACCTTTCTAACGTCTATTAGGTCTCACACTACTATAATTCCATGTCCTATTAGCTGGTCACTGTATTGCGCTTTATAAATTGACTTTACTATCTTTTTGCGGTAGTTTTCGATCTGTCAGTTATAATTCTAGAGAACGAGTCTCTTTTAATTCTTTCTCACAGCAACCTTCGCGGCACTTACAAGTTGAAGAAACAAAGCTGAATTTTCCAGTAAGACATTCCAGCAATGTGTTTTTTTTGTCAGTACATAAAGAAGGGGTTCATGTTTGTGTTAAAGTCTAAGAACCGAAGGGATTAAATTTTCGCCACCAAGTCTGCGTGCATACATCGTGTCACACCTTTCTGTTTAGAAAGTACAAATCATAAATCATGTGTCCGAAGGCAAACAAGAGAGGTTTCAATGATCAGGATTTCAACAAGGGCACTTAACTAAACCCAATCCAATTGCAAACTGGGAAGCTATGTAAATCATCTCCGTGGAACGTAAACAAACACCGATGGGCGGTGCAAAGGCCTAAAAACATCTAAAAAGATCTAGAAATGTGTAGCCTTCAAAACTAATAAAATAAAATTACTGCTACTTGTCGCCACCACTTTCTCTCCAATAATTCCTTGTTACATATATCTTCACGGAGTAATGGTCTTAACTGTCGATACTATGCTATTGAATAATGTTTTTCCATCTTCCGCCTACATATACCTAACAAAGAACAGGATCCCCTCTATCGCTGAATGTCTCGGGTGTGTGATAAGAGCTTGACGACTGGCTTATTTGGACTTGTTAAAAAGATCGAAATCTTATTTGGGTCATAGAATCTAGAAGTACATGTAACCAGGCCTATATTATGTGCTTTTTTGGTTGAAAAAAGAAAGAAAAAAGTTTTTTATCCATTTATCTGTTCAAACTGAGAGATAATCAGTAATACTGCGAGGTATATGACTTGCTATCGGTATGACACATCTATCGTAGCCGATTTCAGAAAGGAAAACCAAGGGATACGCGCGGTTTGTATAGCGCGTGTGCATTACATGTAGACTGATACGCCATTTATATAATTAAGCAGTTAACAGATATCAATTAGACAAACAAACGGCAATTAATGGTCATCTAATGATCTGACCTAATCGGTAAACTGCCAACCCGTCGCCAATGAAAACTAGCGGGTCTTTCAACCACAGCCGAAATTGAAGACCGGGTTTGGCGTTCTTGTTTTATTTGGCGCGATGTAATAGTACGCAAGAAGATAGGATTCACACGTTTTAATAGTCATTGTACTCGAAAACACGAAGAAAATGTTATTAAGGTGTCGTTTTTGTCTGAATCTCAAAAAGATGACTCCAATATGCTTATATCAAACTGTGATTCAAACAAGCACAGGTTCACGCCCAGTTCTTTTCGCATGTGCTCCCTAATTTAAACTTCTAGCTGATTACAAATGCTGGTTATATTAAATGCAAATTAAAACACTTATACATAATGACTCATGCTCACAAACTTCCCATTGTCTTACTAAAAGGCATCTCTGTGATTTGATGTTCTAGGTGTCTGGTAAAGGGCGCCACTCAGCTCCAAGCAGGCTGGTGTCAAAAGTTCTCGGCGCCATCTCAGTCATTGTTATCGTGTTTAATTGTCATGGTTCTCATTAGCACATGCATAACAAGTAATAGACACTCGAGTGCATTCATGAGCTCGTCGCCAATAGTGAAATCTCTCATTATTTTTTTAACTTATTCATGAACTTGTTTTATTTGGTGCGTGAGTGAATTATATGTCACATCTTTTGTACCCTTTTCTTCAAGTTAGGACGTCATCAGCACAGTGTTAATCTAGAAATCCGAAACGCAAGAAAACCATGTGGCATTTGGGCCATTTCGCCGACTAAAACAAGATGGTGTTGTAAAAAACTATAACTCCGTTATTCGCCGTTTCCCAATTAATTTCTTGTCTTTTAAACTAATTTGTTATCTATTGAATAAGAAGCCCATGATAATCTTTTAACCGTTTCACTCTCAGAGTCAATTATGGATATATATGTAGTGTAGTTCCGTGACCAGTTTTAAGTCTGTCGACAAAATCCCGATGGTGTGAGCATTCAAATGAAACCTCTTTGTCAGTACTTTTGCATGGTACAACTTGTTTTCAATATTTTACAAAATGAAATTTGGGATTTTATACAATTTTTTATCTTTGGCACGCTTGGGTGAGGATTAAAATAGTATCATTTTTGTTTGCTCATACAAATTAACACATAACATTCAGTGAAGTCAGTGAAGAGTTCTACGCGGCAGAAAAAAACAACAACTGACCACCCAGCGTTTGTTTCTTTTTAATAGAAAAGCTTTCCTTGCCTCCTTGCTAAAGATTGTTATGTCGGTATCCTGTGGTAAAATCGGCCCTTTTCCTTGGTTCTTTGCGATTTTAATGATACTTCTACGCCCCTTGAAATAGCACACTTCTCCCTACTTGAAATACATTCCGTTTTGCCTGCGGTTTTAAAATTCCAATTTCAAATTATTCACATGAGATGTGACTGGACGGATGACCCTTCATTCTTATGAGCTGAACGGTTTAATGTTCATTCTACACACCGAAGTTCTGTCCCCATTCCGTGTAGATCGATCTAATATTGACATCATCTTGTTTGACAAACTTAATCATCTAAAATAAACTAATCAGTAACAAAATTCTTTTAATCGAGAGCCGATCCGAAAAATATACAACCGCAAGACCACAAAAGGACGTCTTCTCCGAAGACACGGTTTCGCGCGTTTGCGGTCTGATGCTTTTCACACGTTATTATCTGGCGGAAATGCTGTCTTTGTAATACATGTTAATATTGTTGAAGCACGCAAGTTTCAATGTCGCCGAGTCGAGCTGGCGCCTGGCTACTCGATGTTTATTGGAACGATTTCATGTGTTTATGCGGTGATCACAAGTTGTCTTTTAACTCTTTGCCAACTTGTTTCCGCTCAGGCTCGATTACCAGCCGCTGTTCGGTTGAAATGAGTCCGCTCTCTTCCCCAGAACGCACTCGAAAGAGGCGCACTTGAAAGAGGCGATGTCTCCTTAACAGTGTGGATTGCGTGCCTTGTACGGGGAATTGGCACATGGATTAGCGGCATTGCTCACTCGTACATCACTTTATTCATTACGTTTTCTTTCTGAGAAAACAAAACTATCAAATACAATCAAAAATATTATTTTCCTGCTCTGGAAACATGTTAAAAACCTAAATTTCGTACTCAGAGCGTAATAAAATACGTAAAAATCGAGAAATATTTCGTTCGGCTCTCCCGAACTTTATCAGTCTCAAACGAATAATGTTAATCAGGGGGGTTATATCGAGTTTGTGGAGTCCTCGAGGGGGTTAAAATAGTGTCATATTTTTTGGCTAATTCATAGCCATGGTCTCTGTTCAAAGAGGTCTTTTTTTATCTCGATTGCCTCCCTTATGCGTCGCTTGAAGCAAACAAATTGGTCAAGCTTCTGTTATGAACGATAAAGATACCAACATTGCTCAAACAAAGTGGATGATGAATCTTTCTAGCCGCTCGCTGACGGAAAGTGAACAATCAGTTCTGATGAAAGGTTTGAATTTTAGTGTGACTCCGTCAAAGATTCCAGTGAAAGACATTGTTACAGCCACAGAACTGGCTTGCAGCCAACTGAAGGATAAGAGCCAAGCGGAGAGTCTGAGAAGCGAAGTAGTTAAAATTGTAAACAAGAGCAAACCTCCAAGATCAAACATCAGCAAAGCCGAAAGGAAAGCCATCAAATCCTTAGCAAAGGACGACGATTTAATTGTCATCTTACCAGCTGACAAAGGACGCACCACAGTGATTCTCAACAAAGAAGATTACAACAAAAAAGTGAGGACCCTACTGGACGATTCCATTATTACGTATGAAAAATTGACATCCGACCCAACTCGATCCATCAAGAACAAGCTCATAAATAATACCTTGAAAATTTGGCGCAAAGAGAAGAGAATCCCTGACCAGTTATACAACCAACTGTATCCTACAGCGGAGAACATTCCCAACTACGACCAACTGTTTCGAGCATTGGTAGCGTGATGTACAATACTGCTAAGTTTCTTGCCAAGATAATGAGACCCCTGTTGGCCTAAACAGTCACCATATTACCAACAGCGTAGATTTCGTTAACAAGATCGCAGACCTTGAAGTACCCCCCAAGTCAGAAACTCGTTTCGTACGATGTTTCCGCATCGTTCACGAGCATTACGATCAATGAGACTATCTCAGTTGTTTAGGCGAAACTGGAGGCCGACTCAAGCCTACCAGACAGGTGTCTTCTGGTTACAACACAGTTGTCCACCTTACTTTAGATGTGTTTTTCGAGCACCTACTTCAGCAAGAGTTCCACAAACAGAAACAAGGAGCCAAGATGGGGTCACCCATAGTAGCTAATCTCTATATGGAACACTTTGAAAGCAAAGCGGTGAGCACCGTCCCAACCCCTCCAGCCATGTGGTACTGTTATGTGGATGACACTATGACCAAGATCCAAGAATATGCTGTAAAATCCTATTCTGATCACCTAAATTCCATTGATCAACATATCCAATTCACTTCAGAGGAAGAAACGAACGGGAAAATTCCATTCCTTGACACATGTTTACAAGTGAACCAAGATGGCTCAACGAAGGTTACAGTATACCGGAAACCCACCCACACTGACCAATATCTTAATTTCCATTCCAGCCATCACCTACAACATAAAAGAGCTGTTGTCAACACCCTGATGCTCCGAGCTCAGACCTTGGTTTCTAAAGATGGTGAGAGAGTAAAAGAAATCCAGGATGTCAAACAAACTTTGAAAGCCAACAACTATCCAGATTGGATGTTAATAGTTCTGACCTCTAAATCTGGCACGAGTTCCGAGAGAATCTGACGACGAAAACAGCAAAATCTATGCCTCGATACCATATTTAAAAGGTTCGGAACGTTTGCAAAGAGCATTCAGATCACACGAGGTCACACTCATCCATAAGCTTTTCAATTCCCTAAGATCACAGTTAGTACGAAAATCCATGGTTAAATTTAACTAACATAAGCCCATATTGTAATTATTGTATTAAGACTAGTTTATTTTTAAGTGAGGAAACCTGACTCATTATAAGCCTCGTGGTTTCTTTCAGATCTCCTCGCCATTCACTTTTTTCTGTAATCTTTTATTATTTCCATCTGTAAAATTTAAAAAAAAAAAAAAAAAAAAAAAAAAAAAGTACGCGTAAACTACAAAACCAACAATCTCAAGAAATGCGGAACAGTATATCAAATCAATTGCGAACAATGCAACAAAGAGTATGTCGGTGAAACCTCACGCGCACTTGAAACTAGAGTCAAGAAACACCTCTCGAGACATTCGTCAGCAATTTATGAACATTGCCATCTCACGGGACATTCGATAATAACTAGCGAAACAAAAGTTTTCGCCACGGAAAATAACACATTCAAGCGACGCACAAGGGAGGCAATCGAGATAAAGTTAAAAAGCCCTCTTTGAACAGAGACAATGGCTATGAATTAGCCAAAATATATGACACTATTTTAACCCCCTCGAGAACTCCACAAACACGATAAAACCCCCCTGGTTAGCATTATTCATTTGAGACTGACAAAGTTCGGGAGAGCCGAACGAAATATTTCTCGATTTTTACATAATTATTTTATTACGCTCTGAGTACGAAATTTTTAAATTTTTAAATCTATAATAAGCTTGCTATCACATGATAGCAAGCGGGAAATCATACATTTTCGTGAATGAACAAAGTTTCATGGCATGACAATTTAGACAAGAAAGGGACTATATGGGAAGTCGCGAATTTTACTGCTACTCTGTATGTGCCGGGTGATATGAATTTCAAAAGCCCTCTTTATATATTTCTTAAGTAGGTGTAAACTGTTGTACCTGCTTTTGCTGTAGCTAACATCAAAGCATAACATAGCGAAGGGCAGCCACACTTTGACTCAGTTGGTTGAAAATGACTCAGTCCAATTGATGTGTTTTTATCACACAACTTACACATGGCCGCATCACTAAAGCTGTTTTGCTGATTGTCTGTTGTAGTGAGCTTTCCTGTCAAAAAGCCGCATCTTCTTAGATCAGTACAAAGACTGTAGATTCTTTAGAACATTCACAACGTCGGTGAATTTATCATATGCAAGAGACCCCCCGGGGGGGGGTACTCCTCGGCATTTTTGGTGGGGGTGTGCCTCCCGGTTCCCCAAATCCTGACCCTATTTCAGACCAAAACATGCCATTTTCCACACCCGTTTTCAGACCGCTTAGGTTAGAACGCCAACAAAAGATTTGTTAAAATTCAGCTCGAATTACCATGTTTCGATTATTTCTCCTTCTCTCGTATTCATTTGGAGTTGAAAAGACAAATACGTTTATCCGCTCTCGTGGTTCCTGTGAAAACCATACCCGATTTCAGACCAAATGGTCAAAATCTATACCCGTTTTCAGACCAAAACGGCTCAAAAACCATACCCTTTGGGGTGGCACACAACTATATAGCTAATATCGGCCCATATAGGAGGGGCAACAGACTACCTTGATCATATGTAATTCTCTCTTGATTACTACTTTCTGAGTTCGATTGAGTTCGGTAATGGAACGAAATCGAACTCAACGAAAACAAAGAAAAAACAATAGAACCCAATCGAACGTTCGATTTTCGAACTCGTGATTTGTGTAAAACAGGCGTTGAAAATCCATAACAAGACCTTGGAAGCTTGAGTTACTTCAGCCCGGAGTGTGTGTTTTTCGTTAACGAAGAAATTCCGCAGAAATGGCTTCAGATGCGCTGTGGATTGTAAGCTTCAAATGCGTAGTAAAAGGCTACCAGGAATGCCGCTCTGACGTCATTGTATTTTTGTATAAAAGTAACCCTTCGAGTTGTCTTGCGCAATTGTAAGTTAGCTAAAAAAGTAAAGTGTACAACAATTTCGGAAAACGCCCGCGGGAATAATGACAGCTTTGCTCTGTCCTGTTCTGTTCTGTTCTCTTAACTGCCGTGAACAGTTTATAAATGGGGTTTCTGTTATTGAATAAATTGTAAAAAAGCACAAGAAAAATCTGCTTTCATGGGCTTACTTTGGTCTTGCTTTGTATAGGTTTACCAGAGCCAATCGAACGCAATCCATTTAATTGTGTTCGATTGAGTTCGGTTTCCGAACTCAGTCGAACACAATTGGATTGAGTTCGATTAGCCTGCGAGCAGGCTCTACTATTTGGGTTTCGCGCGCGAGTGCTATGCGAGCGGCGAAGCTGCGAATTACGAGCGAGAAAAGTACACTTTTCCTCGCCGCATTCTTCTCGCCGGCTTCGCCGGCTCCGCCGCCAAGATACTCGCGCGATACCCCAAACAAGTGAGCCTGCTCGCAGGCTAGAGTTCGATTTGTTCGATTAAATTCGATTTATTCGGAAATCGAACTCACTGAAAGACGGGGTTCGATTTCGCTCGATTGCCGAACTCAATCGAACTCAATCGACGGATTGAGTTCGATTGAGTTCGATTTCCGAACGTTCGATTTACTATGCCGGGCTTCAGATATAACGGCTGCAACGGCGCACCTCGTAATTCATAGACCGCTAATGACATACTTATAAAGAAAGCTGTAAATGAAATGCGCTTGTTATTGAATTCAGCAACAGAAAAAATACTATCTTGCACTGGATTCACGCTGACTCACGTTAATTTAGACCTTAATTACTTAAAAAAAGGTTTAGGTCAAGAAGTAAGCTTAGATGGACTTCCGGTTCATAAAGTCAATATGACTGAACGTTCGGAAAGAGGAAGAAAGATACAATCAATGCTAATCCCCCTCCATTGACTCCCGTTATCAAAATTAGAGTAACAACACCGAAATGGGGCGAGATGTATAGAATTGAGGTTAATTGTGCAAATGTGGTCGTTCAAATTTCGCAGATAAATATTCGCGATGCCGTTGGCTCCTGTGATGTTTGATGAGTCACAAACTACCGGAAACTAATAAAACTGGAAGCTTTCAGTAAAAAAAAGCGCAAATTTCAAAGTAAACTTAATTTGCCCGCCGATTTAAAAATGACGAGTGTGAAAAGCGAAATAAAAAGTTGCACTGAAACTACTATGAGAGATTAATTTTAAAAAATGTCATCATAAAAACAACACTGGTGAGCCTATGAAAGTAAGCCGTATAAACGTATTGTGATTAAGCCAGGGTCAGGGAGCCCCGGGGGGACAGAAGAAAAGGCCCTTTTATACTCAGGTTAGCCAAATCCTAAAAAGAATTTGAATCCATTTTGAGAAAGCATTTGATCGATTAACCCAAAACCGGATTTTTTTTATTTGAAATCCAAGGGCTCCATGCTATTGGGAACGGATTCGAAAACAAGTACAGTTGCCTCAGCAGTATTCGGCTGGCATTTTGGCATTTGGATGTCGCAGAGAGCGAGACAAGATATACTTTGCTTATTTTCTTCAAAGGTGACCTAAGGAAGTGATTTATGGCGTATATCGATCTTTGCTGCATTGCAATTGTGGCATTAGCGAAAATGTATTTTCTGCTCTGTCGAGAGCTTAAAAGCCTATAAGCTTATTAGCTCAAGTGTTCTCAGGTTTTACTGTCTAGCCAAATTGAAAGACACGTACACTAATAACATGAAGAGTAAGATATGTGTTTCGGGATCGTTTTCTTACTGTGCGTGACTTTTGTAGTTGTCACGATATTAAAACTGTTTTTGCCGGGATTGGACACCGCAATTACTACAAATCCGAACTCCTAATGTGGACACCTTGTAATATATTAACCTGGCTCTGCTCAGGATTATACCTCAGTAGGTCTTTTAAAATCTGTTCGTTTGATGAGCTTGACATACCGCAATACTTAACTAATGTACTTGGTGCCTTTGTTGACACGATTTGAATTTCTAAGGTGATTACAATGTCAAGCACAGGGAGCCCTCACAAGTTATATGAATAAAACATGAATAGCTTGCTTAAGACATATTTACCTTTGCTAGCTTCGTGCGATGTTTGTGTTTTCGAGTCGACGGCCATTCTGAATTATTTAGACGCGCCGTCAACAATTGCGAGGTCTGGAACCGAAAAACCTTCGGAAAGCGTCTGAGAATCGCATGATTACGAAGCCAAATGTGTTCGTAATTTCACGAAAATGAGTCTGTAACAAGGTAACATGTTGTGCTAAATATCTACGAGCTAATTTTGAAAATGTTTACAATTGTGAATATTTTGGTATCGTATAGGATCCTCGATTTCGTGGCATGCCTGACGCCATCAGAGGTCACTGAAGTAAAAACTGCAGGTGTTAGAACAATATTTTTTTAACGAGAACTTAATCGTTGAACACGACTAACAAACCAGGGCACCAAATCTTCCAACTTGATTTTTTTGTCGAGTGAGAAACATACAATAAACATTCTTACACCACATGACAAATAATATTATTTTAATGCTAAAGATCAGAATGATCGCTTCAATTTTCGCTAATCGTGGCCCAATTGATTGGGTTTCTTATACCTAAAAGGAAAGAAGCAAAGGTAAATGTCTGACGGATCTCAAACTTTTATTCATGTTTTATGTACATCAGATGCGAGGGCTCCCTGTAGTCATGTCAATAGCCGACATCCAGCCGTCACTTGTTCGGGAGGAATAGATTGCGTGACGAGCCAAGGGGCAATATCACTGGGATTGTGCTTTATAGTCTCCCAATTACTAGCCTGTGAACAGGCTTCTTTTTTGGGGAATTGGGTTAGGTTAAAATCGGCGAGCGAAGCGATCCGAGCGCGGACCGGGGAAGAGGGAAGGGGCGGTGTCGCCCCATCCCTCTTCGGCTCGCTTCGCTCGCCGATTTTAACCCAACAGAAGCCTGTTCACAGGCTACCCAATGACCAAGTAGCCGTTATTTGTCTCGTCACGCAACGCACCTCCCCACTAACATGGTGGGGAGGAGCGTTGCGTGACGAGACAAATAACGGCTAAGTGGGAGACTAGGATTGCGCTGTGCTACACTTTTGCATCTTTTGTTCATACATGAAATTGCTCTTGGAACACCGATATGAAAATGCCAAGTGATTCTTCGAAGGAAGAACAAACTACAATCTGTTTTACAGCGATTTTTACAGAACACACGGGAAGAACTTGACTGAAAAAATTGGCCAAATTTTTTGGCTGCTCTTCTGAGAAGAGAGTAGCCACTATGCCATGGAGTGTGTGAGACTGAGTGTTAGCAGTCCCCATCTTTTCAAGTTGCGATCCATTTCCTGGCCATCCATAACCAAAGACAATTAATGCTGGTGTCTGTGCACTTGTAGAGTGTTTATTAATAAAACTGGACCACTGTTTTCTAGGTTTTCATAGCCCCTTTAAAGACGTAGTAAAGCCTTTAATGCTGGTGAAAAGAGCCTGTAAACGTATCGCGTTCAAAGATAACAAAATGATAAAACCTCAAAAATTATTCCAAGTTCAGTAAAAGTGGCGATAAAAAGGTCGAATACACCATTAGAATAAACTTGAGGCCTTGTGCGTCCGGTGGTGCTAATTAATAAGAGGATTTGCTGGTTTGCACTTACGTCATATCAAAATTCAGGAGCATTAAAAAACAGATTTCAATTCCAAAATGTTTCTGGAATTGTAGATTTTTTAAAACTACACATCTGGGCAAATTTTTTAAGCGCAAGAGCATTTCATTCAAGAGTTACAGGCGAACGAGTATTGGTCATTTTTAGTAAAAATATATGGAGCGGCCATCTTTGTGTCACACTGTGCTAGGGACACAAACAATAACATGTCGGCCAAAACTTCAAAGTCTTAATTACATCAAATATCTCATTACAAAAGATTGGATTCAATAAAAGTTCAATAAAATCAGCTTATAAGCATCTATAATGCAAACATAACTTTCAGGTTGGTTCAATTTTGTTTATTTTCACGGCTTATCTGAAATAGCGTGACGAATTGCGTGACACATTTAAAACCTTTACAAATCGGAAGCAAAACATCGTTAAAACCTGAAACTTTTTGTGAAGGATTGTAACATTGGTATCTACATACCATGTTAGAAACAGCTTTGTAGGATGTATAGTTTACATTTTTGAATTTTTATGACGTCATATGAAAGCCAAGAATATTGCATTCTATTTTGCTTTTCGACTACAAAGATGTCATTAACTGCATAAGGGAAAGAGAACGCGAAAGCAAAATGCGAGCGTGTTAAGGCCCGTTTAGACATGCGATTTTTGATGCGCTTTTCATCGCGCTCTCTAAAGCAACTTTTGTCGCAAGTGTAAACTAGCGGTGTTTTCCTGTGCGATTCGAGTGCGACATTTGCTTTGATTTACTGTGATTTCCCAAAAATCGCCGCCAAGTTGCATCAGGTTTCGAACATGCTCGAAACCTCTGCGACATTGCGCGACAAATCGCGCCCAAATCGCACTGAAATCGCCGCCGGTTTACACATGCGATTTGAAGATGCAACTTGCGCGCGACAAACATTGCATCGACAAGTGCGACAAAAAAACCGCCTGTGTAAACGGGCCTTTACACTCTAGTATACCGGTTAGGAACGAAGCGAAGTTTATTTGTGAGTGCACAAGCTCGGGACGAGAGTGAAACACTGAACGAATAATGATGGAAAAATTGAGAAGTTATTTAGGAAAACAGTGAAATAATAAATCTTTTATTTGATGGTTTGGCATATAATATACACGGATACTCTACTCATTGTTCGCAAATACTACGCAACTCTTAAAATATCGGCGCGTATTGTCTGTCAAACCATCAAATAAGGTGATGTCTAGTATTGTATGACCATAATAATCTTTTATGCGCAGGCTCAGCCTCACCGGGGTGTAATTATTCGTCTCCTTTGTTAGAATGGCACAATGGAATTCAGAGTACATGTAGGAACGCTAGGACGCAGCATTGTGTGTTCGTATACAAATGTGCACCGTATGCATAATGCCAAGAAGTTGAAACATAGCACGTGCTCAAAAGAAATTGCAAAAATCAGGCTTACATCAAGCACCACCCAAACCTGCACTTTAAAGAGTATTATGGTATTTTTTCGAAGTGGCCTATTGCGTGCTGATTTTCTGTTCGTCGCATTATGAATGCCACAAAATACCTCTAACAAAGAACAGCGAGAATAACGTCAATCAATCTTATTATATACTGTGTGGCACTAAATGTTTTAGGTAGTTTAATTTTGCGGATGGGCGATTTTTTCCGTTTTGCGGAAACTTATTTTTGCGATTGGGAAAGATTGTTTTTTCTTGCTGAGAATTATTTTTTGTTATTTGCAGGAAGTCACGTTTAATTGGAATAACAATTTCTCGTTTTTTATTTGAGTATATGCAATCGAAATACGGAGGTGAAACAACACTGGTGCGGATGTAAAACACGTTAATCAGCGTCACTCTATTACTAGTGATTACAATTACATCTGAACGAAAGAGACGATTTCAGTAAATGGGCACCAACACGATTTTACATCACGTTTAAAAGGTGATGTTTGTATATAATTTTCACAGTGGAGTAAATTTTTGCGGAGAAAATTTTTGTGTTTTTTTTTTTTTTTGCGGGAACATTATTTTTTTGCGGATCGTAAAAAAAAACGTTAATTTTTTTTATTAGAACCCGCAAAAAATTAGTGCCATACGGTATCGAAATTTTCATATCTGTATTTAACTTGAACTAGAGTGATTTTACTTCATCTGTGAAATAGTTAGTAGAATAGTACGCACTTTTAGACTACAATTCCTTTGTTTTCTTTTGTTTAATTTAATCACACACTAATTGTTAGATAGTGTTTCACAGATGAAGTAAAATCACTCTACCGCATATTTTGTAACAAATAACATAATTCCACGATACTAACCATGATGCATTTGATAAAGGATTTCTTTTTAACTGTCATTGTTTTTTTTTACTCCACTCTTCTGTTCGCCATGCTATTGGTAAAAGCTGTCTAGCCATCAAGCAGTTTGTAATAATAATAATTGCTAATAATAATATTGCTCTTTATTAATTTCAAAAATACCAACTTTCTGGATTACAAAGGTGATAAAAATATACAAAAGAAATTACAAACAGGACTAAATACATTTAAAAAGAAATCTATTTATTAGAGTGGTTTTACTAACCCCGTGAAAAACTATCTAACAATTAGAGTGATTTTACTTCAACTGTGAAACAGAAACTATTAGTTAGTGTGTAACACTATCTATCACTATCTATTACACTAGCGCTAGACCTTGATGGACAGTTAACCCGTGAAACACAATCTAACAATTAGTGTGTGATTGTCCAAATTAAACAAAAGAAAACAATGGAATTATTATCGTAAAAAGGGTTGTTGTTGTTCATCGTGGTGAACACACTAGTAAAGAAGTATTTTTCGTTTGTCTCACGATGTAGTCACTTCCGATGTGGATCGCGACGTTTCGACTGCATACTGCTAGTCTTCTTCAGGCGATGGGGTCGACTGGTTACGCGTCACCTTATTGAAGCACGATGCTCTGCTGTGATTGGTTGGTTTTCAACAGCTGTGACTGGCGTGTCTTTACGAGCGCGCCAAACGTCTCGTAACGAAACCCTCTGTTATCTCCAAGGAGAAAAAACACCTGTCATCTGTTCTTGTTTCTAATGGTTATCCTTTTTCTTTCTTGCAGAAACTTACCAAGACCAGAAAACCCAACACCAGTGCTGAGCCCACGACCGAGTTCAAATCTACTGCGGTTTTACCTTATGTCAAAGCCTAGGTACTTGGTGTATCCCTGATCATAATGTATGGTACTTCATGTATCCCTTATTGTAATGTATTTAGATATATTGTAGTGTAATTTAGGGTCGGATTAGAGTATCTAGGGTTGAAGCACTGATTTTAGTATTTAGAGTTAAGCACTGATTCCAGTTTTTCCAGTGTATCGAAAGGGTTAATTCTTATATATGGTCTGGGCTGGCAGCATATTATCTTATATCCCTTAAAAATTACAATTTCCGGCAGCTAGTCCTCGGTGGTACAGTGGATAGTGTGCATGGAGTAGATCATACGGCCCGGGTTCGATTCCCCATTCTGCTGTTTTTATCTTCTTTTTCTACTGAAATAAAAACTAAGTGTTTAAATACAAAATAATAAGGGATACACCAAGTACCTACCTGTCAAAGGTCTGTCCGAACAACTTCGCCGCTGTCTACAACAACAAGGCGTACGCGCTGTTTTCAAGTCGGAGACTACACTTAGATCACACCTAGTACGGCCTAAAGACGCTGTTGACCCGACTAAACAAGATGGCGTGGTTTACAGAATTCCCTGTGAATGCGGTAAAGTTTATATCGGCGAGACTGGAAGACCTATGCAAGACAGAATAAAAGAGCATGACCGAGACATCCGATTCGCCCGTACCCAGACCTCCGCCGTTTCAGAGCACGCCAACAACACCGGACACCACCCGCTTTGGAATGAAGTAAAGTTTATTGATCGTGATCCTCATTGGTACACACGCAGGGTCAAAGAGGCGATCCACATAAGACTTAACCCTAACAACATCAACAGGGACAGTGGAATAGAAATTCCAGAAGCATGGATGCCCACGATCAAGAAACACAACAACAGGAGAGCCGTACGACTACGGACCGCCGAGGGAACAATTCGCCGAAACAACGAGGATCAAAAATGCGCCAGTCACAGCTGTTGAAAACCAACCAATCACAGCAGAGCATCGTGCTTCATAAGGTGACGCGTAACCAGTCGACCCCCATCGCCTGAAGAAGACTAACAGTATGCAGTCGAAACGTCGCGATCCACATCGTAAGTGACTACATCGTGAGACAAACGAAAAATACTTCTTTACTAATGGAATTATTGTCTAATAGTGCGTACTATTCTACTAACTATTTCACCGGTTAACTGTAATCGCTCTAATATTTGAGGATAATAGAAACTGATACGAAGTACTACGGCGTAAAATCCTACTATCTGTTTCACAGTTGAAGTAAAATCACTCTATAGTGTGATAGTCCAAATTAAACAAAAGAAACCAATGGAGTTATAGTCTAATAGTGCGTACTATTCTACTATTTCACGGGTTAAGTAAAATCATTCTAAACACCGTTTATAACGTTCAGTTCTATCAGACGGGAGTTGGTAAAACCCATTACCCGCTAATAATTGCAGTACATAAAGGATAAAGGTTAATCCGATTAGTTGCATTGTGCCTATTATATAGACGACAAAATACAATAATTTTCTGTGGCTATATTTCGGTATTATTCATTCTTCAGACTTCAGACTCAAACACTATGGCCGTGTTTTCACGAGCGATTTTTCAAGTCGCTGAGCGAGTGACAGTCGGAAATCTCGTGAAAACAGTGGCTTGTCCAACTCGCTTAAAGTTAAGCGAGTCGGCGAACTACAATAGAATTCTCATTAAATTTAAGCCACCAAACCAGGTCGCTTAAGCTTGTCGGCAATTAATTTCGGCCAATCACATTTCGCCAGCGTTCAAACAACAAAGAAGGGCATTGTATTGTCGTTCTTTTGTGTTCTAATTTTCTATTGTTTTAACAAAAGAAAATATACCGCGCATGGTATAAGAAAAATGAATAAAGTTCTGTCCGTGAAAACGCATAAATTTTTTAAGCTGCTTAACGCGGTCAGTAAACAAATCACCTACAGGAATGTTAAGCGAGAAAAACCGCCTCGTGAAAACACAGCCTATAAGATGGTAATCAGTATCACATACGTGAAAAACAGAAACAAAGACGATACTCACGAGAAAAGGCATAGTTCTCTGCTGGCTTTTAAGCCATTGTTCAGTGATGGCGTAAGGAGGAGGAGCTTAACACGACCCAGCTCTTTTCCGTAACATCCTAGTTCTCTTGGGTGGCAAGAGATCAGCCAATGGACTGTTGGAGGAGTTTGTAATGTTTCTCCAAATTCTCTTATCTGAGTTTTCTATGAGATCTGCGATTGGCGTGATCTACTTTAAGTAAGCAAAATGAACAGCTCCCTTCTGAAAGTTATCAATCCGAGCGAGATATTTGTTATAACTAGCCGCACGCCACACTGAAATCCCACACGTAAAAATGGACATAATTAGGCTATGGAAAAGCTGTGTAAGCTGTCCAAGGAGTAACCTTATTTCTTACACACCCGCATGCGTTTGCCCGCCTTACTCAGGAGACAATGAAATTGGCGGACTCTTTTGGTCGGTCACTGAAAATAAACCCCTAGTATCTCGGTGCCTATAACCCTAATTATTTTTATCGCAAATATCGATTCTACATCAAGCGAATAATTAAGTGGTGGAATATTTTTTGATTTGAGTGTTGCGTCTGTGAGTTATAGAGGTTTCTATCTCCAATATGCTAATGAATGTGAATAAATGAATTCTGGAATGACGTCACATACATTGCCATATTGGAGATATAAACCTCTATAACTCACAGGCGCAAACACTCAAATAAAAAAAATATATATTTCACCACTCAATTATTCACTTGATATAAAATCGATATTTGCGATAAGAAAATAAGGCTTATAGGCACTTAAAGATAATTTCTTGCTTTTTATGTTCAATGTTATTTAACCCTTTCAGTGCTGAAGTAAATTGAGTAAACTCTGCTTACTAGACTCCCGCAACATTTACACTACTAGTTGGGTAATGCCTCAAGAAGGCGGAAACAATTGCTCATGCTGTTCTCTCCGGTGGCTTGCATCTCTGTGCCTGTATTTTTAAGAGAAACTGTATGCTGATCTCATTCAGGACTGAAAGGGCCAAGGTATTTTGTTTATTAGCTACCATGGAGGGAAAGTAAGGCAAACTACAAGCTTAGGATGTAAATCAACAAGTGGATGATCACTGGAAGCGAATCGCATCACTGCGTTAGCATTAGATTCCTTTTGGGTCTTGAACATAAGTCCATAATTTGGCTGTTGCCTGATTTGCCAGTTTCTTATAGCATGCTGAACATCCAACTCAATCCATCGCTGGCCATCTCCTGGTCGGAGGTGATCACTTTCTGTTATCCTATGTCACCGAATATAAAAGTTTAGAAGAAATCTACTGGCGTTCTATCACGAATGCTGTTCTCTTATTGGCTACGCTACTCACTATCTATCATGTTGTAGAAAGTGAGTGTGTGCGGTTATTATTTAGTGGGTGAGTGTATGCGGTTATTATTTATATCATTATTCCATAAAAACGCGAGTCTGTCTTGTTGTTAATGACCCACCCACCTCCCCTTCGACGACGATTCTTGTCCCTTTCTTCGTACTGCTTATTGCCCGGCAAAATTATTTCTCCCATAACTTAATCCCATCTGGGCAGTGAGTGGCTATTGGCTATTGGCTGTAAAACAATAGGATGATTCGCTCTTGATTTCCTTGCGCGATAGAAATCTCGAGCTCATTATATAATCTAATTGTTAATTAGCTACGGTCAGTAGAACCGAATTTTTGATAGACTCAGATATACATGTGTATAGTGAGCCAAACCTCAAAACTACTGGGTGCCACAACCTCGTTCCCAGGGTCTCTCTTCTTCCCGCCCCCTGGAGCGAGAGAGAGAGAGACCCTGGTTGGGTCTGGTCACGTGTCTGGTGGACAATTACAATCCTAAGGAGGGGTAGACAGTATTTGTAACGTTGTCTTGTTTTCTGTACATTGGCTAGGTTCGTGCTGTGCGCGACTGTTATTGTTTCGTTTCAGCTGTGGCTGTGAAATGTTCCATGTTCCATAACCTCTTGTTAAAAATAGGAATCTGTATTGCAAGATATATATAAAAGACGTAAACAATTCTCTGTGATTATAGCAAGACCCGGAATAAAACAGATAAAACATCCCAGGCTTATCGTCAACCGAATAGGGATGTTATGAAATCTCTTTGGTCGTAAAAAGTGCTTCATTTTTACTGTTTATGTTATGCCTGCCGTTTATAACTGAATAAATAGGGACAGAAGATCTTGACAGCTTATAATTTTCGAACTGAACATAATATGAACAAAGCCCTAAAATTGAAATAACGAAACGGTTCAGTCAAACGATTCAAACAAAAGCGAATAAACAATGCGCAAGGATAAAATTGTTGCTCAAAAATTCACAAGTATATAAATGAACAATGTATAGACATTCAAACGACTGGAACTGGTGAACATTGAACTAAACAACACGCCTCACACACGAAGAATAAAAGTTATCATTGTCTTCTCTCGATCGTTTCCTGTTATTAAAGTGACTGTTGATCAGCGTGGCAAACATTGGTTCCGTGGCGGCCCCTTCTCAGTTCTTGCTTTGCCATCGCCCGAGAACAGACGGCAGCACTTTAATGGGCCTTTCGAATGAAGCTTGAAGATCGCCTGTTAAGCAGTATTTAGCGATAATTCATCCCAGTCCGGAGCAATGCCATAAATCAAGAGCGCGAGCTTAGCGGCGTCAAGTAATAAAATTGGATTGCATTCCGCAGCAAGTTCAAAATTAGCTTTACTGCGGTAAATCTTCAAGCGCCGTGACAATTCCTCTGATCCTAAAGCAACTTACACTTTCAGAACCAGACCATGTGGATATGTTTTCGAAGTCTGCGGATGACCGCCGCTTCACATTTGTCGCGAGCCGCCGAACACTTTTGTATTTGTTTCGCAATGCCCAGCTAGAGCAGACAAATTTCACACTTTGCCGCCCCTCCCCCGTGTCCTTTAATTGGAATCTCCCAGATTCTGGGAGACACGTGACCAGACCCAACCAGGGTCTCTCTCTCTCTCTCTCTCTCGATCCAGGGGGCGGGAAGAAGAGAGACCCTGGGAACGAGGTTGCTGGGTGCCACTGGTAGAAATAAATAATGTACACCAAAGTGTGCTCCAGAACTAAGTATCATAGTTTGCTAGGGAAGTATTTTTGCTGCATTTTAAAGTAAATAGGATGATCTTGTCACGTCAGTTTTCCGCTGGAAAGCCATTTATACTATTATTCTATGGATGCATGGACAATTCGATTGAATGTTTTCTTTGTTTTCATAAAGTTGTATAAGTTATCGTGATACTTTGCACTGGAAAGTAGAATTCTGGAAAAAAGGTTGTCTATCCTCGGGAAATCGTTTCCAACCTTTCGCAAGCGCTGCATTTGTACTAAAAATCGGGTGTAGAGCAAACTAATGTATAATTCAAGCAATAAAGCAAGAGTGTTTACATACTTATTCTTTGCTACATCTTTTCCAATACCCAGATAATCCTGATGCCAGGGAATCACGCTGGTCGTGTTCTTAGGATGCCAATCCGTGCTTATAATCTGGTAAACCTCTAAAGCATTTGAAGGAATTGGCACCACTTCATCTCCCACATCACTGGCTCCAAATCCAGTGAGGTAAAGGTGCAGTTTAGCTGAATGCACTATAGCTCTCCGCGTGATTTTCTTTGTGTCAAAGGAAATCAGAAATCGCTTCTTAGGTTGTCCCTTGTTCTTTCCAGCGAACATGTGCTCACTGCTCGGCTCACTGTTGTAAGCCTGGGTTATAGTGACGTACTGAATGGCTTGGAACGATAAAGGGAAATCGGACGGGTGCCTCCCTAAAGATGCATCAACAAGACTGTGTTACAGTAGTTGTGTCATACAATCAAACATGCACAGTCAACAACAACAAAATGGAATTTCTGGCGTTTGAGTGGCTACGAATTAGCCCGAAATGTAATATTTCTGCGGCACGAGAGCAACAGGGCCTGGGTCCTGTTAGATGATGGTGCATCATGGGTAGTACTGTGGGATATATAAGCTTTGTATAGCACGTGGTGGATCACTCTAGGCCGACACCGCTTCTCACTTACTTTATCAATTATTTTGTTATTAAATGAAAGAAAGAATACGAACTGCAACTTAGAGCATTAATTGAGAGTCTCGTAGGATGGGCCGTTTGGAGCTTGGGCCTTGGTTCCTACTCAGATTTCCTGTCATTTTTTCCCCAAGGGATTTTTTAAGGCAGGTTTTTTCTGGCCTCCGTCTAACCACAGTGGTTTTGTGCGTGTTTGCTCAGCTTCGTTAGGTGTTTTACTGTGATGGCGATTATTGGATAATGTAGTTATAGATATTGTATACTGTATATTGTGTACTAAGGCTCAGTGTAGCACTATTTGCTGTAATAGTCCCGGTGCTCGGCCGAAACCTGCAAAATGAACCTATTGGTATATAATTACAGTCTGTTGTGTAGTGGAGCAGAATTACTGTACGTAATGGAGAGAGTCGGTAATACCAGTATGAAGGAAGCGAGGCAAACAAATGCAGACAAAGACATCGTACATATAGATGGGTTTCACGTTACGTCATGGCGGCCATATTGGTGTACAACTACAAAAGAATTTTAATGAACTTCTTTTGTTATCTACACCAACATGGCCGCTATGGCCTTTGTCATTTGAGTCCCACAGGACTGAAGGTCACGTGAGTGAAAACCATCTATACGACGATTTATTATTCGACTGTGACGTCATTCTACCTTATAAGGAAAAGAGAACACGCCCCTGCGGGGCTCGAAGAAATACTGCACAACTCGTAAAATATGCGCGCGTAATATCTGTTAAACCATTGAATATGGTGTATATATTTTAAAAGCGCCGCAATTACAGAGAAAAGGGGTGAATTTGGTGAAGTATACTGATTAAAACAGCCATTTCGAAGTAATAAGGTATGACTTTCTTTAGATGATAGTGCGGCTTTTTGTAGTTAAAGGGTTTTATAATACCATTTAAGCCAAACTAAAATAAGTGAATCGAACGAGTATGATTCCGCAAGGCCGCATTGGGATCACAGCACATGACGAAGCGAGACTCGTGTGCAATCTCGTTCACGATATATAACACTATTCCCTTTTATGCCTAAAACAAGAACTTTTGGTGAAGGTGGAGTCTCCGCTTAAATAACAACACGAAAGCCGAATAGGGCAAGTACGAATGAGAATTACTAAAGAACAAAGAAGAGAATGAGCCAGAAACAATGGCAATGAAAGTTCGAAAACCCTTTTTTATATAGGCTAACCGCAAAATATACCCTGCAGCCGAACCGAGACGAATGACTAACACATGACCTTTCTGGTCACATGATCAGTGGTAATAACAAGAGGGGGGTACACTCTAATTTCAACCATTTCCTCTCCATGACCGCTCCGACATATCAAATTAGTACTACAGAAGGTGGTGAAAGGCATAATATTTTATTTATGAAACTGACTAAAAATACGTTGCATTAAATCACCTTACCTGTATCGCATTGTGTTTTGGGTTTAGTCTGCAATATTGATGTCTCTAGAGATCTTAATTCTTGTGAAACTGGAAAGCAAAGGCAACAAAGGGATGAAATTGAGAGGGTGACCGGGAAGTTAGTTAGGTAACATTTACAGACATTTTACTTAGAGTAATATGAATAATAGATATTTGAAGTTAGATCGTACCCCAATGAATCTAAAAAATTAACAGCAAAGTGGCCTAAAATATAAACATTTTCATACGTGAACAACGGTTAGCGAAGGACTTTTTTGGGTGAAATAATTCTGTTACATCTAGACGCTTGTATAGTCCTGCATCTTGACGGCTCTGTGAAGGAAACCACCAAATCTTTGCCCGCAAATTTAAGCCATTTAAATGAAAAGATTATTGTAGTTCCATAAAACCAAGTGCTTAAAATTAATCTAACAATGACTTCTGCAGGTCAATGGTGTACCCAAATAACAAACATGACGGCAAACTGAGTTAAAGCACTGTCAGTATGATGAAAATATAACAATACATGCAACTAGTTACATACCAAACTAGCGGATGAAACGAAAGACCATGTGCCACCTGCCTTTCTGAAGTAAAGCCGCAACAAGCGAATGTTTTGGCACAGAAAATCGATGTTTAGTATGCTGGAATTGCTCTGTTTCTTTTATATACAATCGTGTTTTTTTTTTCTTCTGAACTATTAGTTTGTAATCTGGGCACGCCTTGATAAAAATCTCCAAACGAAAATTTACTTGTAAAATTAATACTTACCAGGTTTTTCTATTTTGGAACACAAAAATCTGAAGCGATAATCGGCGCAGATCTGGCTTTGTTCTGCTTGCTCGCTGTTTCTACAATATACACCCACTCGCTCTTTACAGTGGATCACTTGACCAGCCAGCTGAGCTGAAGAGCCGTCAGCGCGCTGGCATTGTATATCCATCACAGAACTGGAGCACAGGTTACCAGTTAAGGCCACAGCCCAGCTGCCAGTCGGTTTGCTGACCGTATATACCCACGCAGACCAAGTTCCAACTGTCAAACAAACAAACAAACAAAAACAGTTATTTTTTAGTGATCTTAGCCTCGCGCTAAGCACCAGAATTCTTGTTGCTGGTTTTATGCATTTTGTAGTGTAACATTTTGCTGCACCTTTTTTGAAAAACTGCAGGTGCTTGACTCTTGCGGGTTGATATTTCAGTGAATTTGTTCACCAGTAAATAAAGAACGGCCGATAATACTCGTATTGAACTTTCTGAACTATTATTTCACACTGGTGTATAACAATAACGAAAACAGTAAACCAGCGACCAGAACAGCAGCTTCAGGTAATAGGCCTCACTTCATTGCCAGAGTGTTGCAATTAGCTAAAAAAAACTCGCGCCACTTTAACAACCAAGCAGAAGTAAAACCAAAGCCAATCATGACTTACTCACAGACGTTTTCCCGCGCTTTGCGCCGGCGACGCAATGTACCCTTTCGTAAACAAACGATGCCATTTTAGCGACACTTAGAAAATTTTTCACCAATTTTAGAATTGTTTTTTTTTTCTATCAGAAAAAGAAAAATGCAATTAATTACCTAGAATCGAACCCGGAACCTCTACATGTTAGCATCTCTCCTTTACCACAAGACCACTGGGTTGATCCGGCAAACCCAAGAACATTTTAATTATAAGAGGTGCTTTTGTTAATATATATCAATAACGGGTCACCCTAACCCTAAATCTTACCTAACCGCGAATCTAGCTTAGATCTAATAATCGCTTTACCTAAACCCAGTTTTATCTAATAATGATAGCCTACTTTCATCCCAATCCAGGAATAAACAAGAGAGAAATGGCATCGACCATTACAAAAGGCCTGGTTACCAATGAATGCTAATGATGGCATCGACCGTTAAAAATGGCACGCTTGTTTACGAAAGGGAAATCGGCACCGGCGACATGTATTTGCTTCAAGCTCTGATTGGTTCATTCAATTGTCTGCCTCTGTTTTGATTGGCCAGTGTGATTGCTTTGGTTTTGGTTTTACGACACAACAACAACAACAACAACAACAACAACAACTCAAGTTAAAAGCACTCTAGTTAGAGTTCCATGCAATAAAAATCTGACAAATATTAATCAACTTACACGTTTCAGGAGGAGAGGGCTGGTTTTCTTTCCATTTGCTTAAGTCCATGCTAGGAATTTGCGTGCATTCAACCCGCCTAAGTTCATCAGTGGCGGCGATAAAAGCATCTCGTTGAACAGACACAATGCCAAAAACGCTATCGCACAACACTCGCGATAGTGAAGTTTTCTGCATTTCAGCAATCTGTTCATCAGTAAAAACACCTTTGTTTTGAAACCAGAAGCGGTCACCATCGCGCAGTCGGCGAAATTGTTCCTTTATAATGCAGTGCAGTGTAGGACCAACTATTGCTCCAGGGACCGAGACCTCAGCCAAACCCGCCACCCACAAGTCTGCATACTCCACATCTTCATATAAGTCGTGAAGTAACTGTCTCGATGTAGCATCTTTGATTTCATAACTTGTTTCCTGAAATATGTCTGCGTGAGAAAGATTACATTCGCGCCTCCAGGCGCCGTAACCTGGGAGACCGTGGTCGCGACCGCGTTGAATATTGAGCGCCGCCAGATCAAAGCCATGCTCTGACTCTGGCTGCTGGAACAGGTGTTTTGTTAGTCCAGCGGCCATTTCCCGGTTAGTGCCTTGTGACTCGTTGGCTAGAAGTCCAAGGAGCACGGGCTCAATGCCTTCTCTCTGCACCAGTTTGTTATTAAAAAACGCCTTGATAAGAGGCACATCAGGTACAACTGGATCAAAATTGGCATCAAGCATTGCTAATTTGGGTCTTACAATACTATGGCCGAATCTAAACGCGGAAGTGGCAAACACGTTTAAGATTCCAGGATGCACGTTTGTGTACCCTTGATAAATTGGCAAGGCATTATCACCCAGGATCTTTGGCAAATAATGGTTATATGTGATGTGTTGAAGCACCGCTCCCACAATTTTTCTAGTCTCTTGAAAGACCGTGTCAGCGTTCCAGTGTTTATTGATTCGGTTAAGTTGTTCCGCTATTCGATTGTGTTCCCTGACCCATAAGGTGTGCATGGATACAAGTGCGATCTGTTCGTTGACTCTGAAGTCACCGGCGTCGAAACAACCCCCGAATAATTGGCACAGGTTCAGAGGTGGCTTGAATGGTGACTGGACAAATGGAAGGAGGTATCTAGGCCGAGTTATTTTGAGATAGCCTTTGTTTGCTGCAGGAAACATAACAGTGAAAATTATTTTACGACAGTTAGTACTGGCGAGAATAGTATATCTCTTTCGTTTGACCATATCACTGTCGATGACAACAGAAATGTTACGCGCAAATGCAAGGAATAAGAAACAGCAAACACCTTCAAGAGAAACCTTGAGGCTAAGTAGTACTTGGTCCACAGGCCAAAGCCAGGTGTACCTTACCACCACGTCTCCACCAACCACTCCTGAGTATACTTATATACTTACAATCGAGATCTCTCAGACGTTCCGCGACCTCGCTACTAGAGCCATATATCTGCGATCCATCGATAAACGACGTGATAGTGTTGAGCTGTTCCCGAGGCGTCACGTTTTCGTTATCAGTTTGGCATGCGGCCGCTGACCGCGTAAACATAGTGCACGCAGACCCATCTGGGTACATTATGGGAAAGCAAGGAGGCTCAAAATCTTCAGGTGACCCATCACAGCTGAAAGAACAGGTATAACGTGTAATTATATATAAAGAACAGGCATAGCGTGTAATTATATATAAAGAACAGGCATAAAGTGTAATAATATATAAAGAACACGATGATCTACATTGATCTTTAGTTAGAAAAAAACGTCTCATTCTAGTTTTATGTAAATCTTTTAATAAATACTAAACACGCAATAATATTTCGACAACACAAATAGAGTAAGAACACTATAACTATTTTATAATAATAATAATAATAATAATAATAATAATAATAATAATAATAACATTTCAGTGTATTTAAACTTAGGCAAATCGTTTAATTAACTGATACAGCGAGAACGGAAATGCAGTATGCAGGGCAAATCAAATTACCAAAAAGATATTCAACGACGGCAAACTAGGAGAATATAGTACACAATTGATTTATATCACGTCCATTTATAATAGTTGCGTGGGAGACCGATATTTTTCATCCATTTTTAAAATAACAAAATGGCCAAGGTAAAAGCATAAATGGTAAAAAAAAAACCTACTTTGGCAGGAAGCATTTTTCCCCGCCTTCGCTTTCTGCTGTAAAAGAAACATCATGGTCGAGAAACTGTCCCCACTGCATGATCATATGTGAGTAATGGTTCTTGTTTCCAGTGGCTTCTGTGACATGAATAAGGAACTCTTTGCTAACGCGGTGGGGCGAAGGAAGATCGGGTGCAAAAGGCTGATCGGGAAACCCAACAGGGTCTGATAGACCGTTTAAGTCGTAGTAGATTGGATCCAACATCCGGGTATATGGTGTGGTTGCGGCGCCCCACATGGGATTGTCGAGGTTGTTGCAGGTTCCATCAAATGTTCGGTAGCGCGAGTGGTATTCAGTGTCTGAACAGTCAGCTACTGGCAAAGAACAGTTCACCTCTTTGATGATGTCAGACAGCTTGGTAGCTGACGCAACAGAGCTTGGTCCCAGCCTCACGGACACTATTCCTGAACGGGCGCGGTCATCTATAGACAGAACATTGACATACAGTAAAGCAGAGTGGCTAAATACTAATATTTTAGGGCTGACGGTGAGTGTTGCTTCAATCTTTCATCGTTACACATGGCAACTCAGCGACCTTGGTGATTGGTTCGCCATCTCGGGACAATCATCTCGGGACATTCATCTCGGGACATTCATCTCTATCTACCTACAAGCAGGAAGATACCGTTGGGAATTCTGGGAAGCCTTTCCGTAGAAAGCTTTGACGAAGAAGAAAACAATGGCCAGCATAAATGATCGTTTTTCTTCGGTTACCGAAGTTTAATTCTAACAAATACGAAAAAAGATAAAACGTTGGATACAAAGATAGCAAAAAATGTTTGGTCTGAAAACAAAAAAATCAAATCAAATCAATTTATTTTAAGTGTCAAAGTATTTAGTACGCGAGTACTAATTGTGGACACTTTCCAGATCTAATTGGAATTTGGAAGTGTCGGTTTTTGAGGAGAGGGGAAAACCGGAGTACCCGGAGAAAAACCTCTCGGAGCAAGGAGAGAACCAACAACAAACTCAACTCACATATGACGCCGGGCCGGGAATCGAACCCGGGCCACATTGGTGGGAGGCGAGTGCTCTCACCACTGCGCCACCCCTGCTTCCCCTGGTTGTAGGTTCACATGACATGGGATTTTTGAAAAGGATAGTCAAAAGTAAAACTACAATGAATAACTTACCTATCAGATGTTCTGCTATCTCACTCTTTATCTCCCCGATGATCTTGTTAAACTGCAAGTCTGCTTTTGAGACTCTCCGCGCTTCAGGGGACGGTCGCCGGAACATGCGATGCAAGGAGAACTCTGTTCTCCCTCGAGGTGATTTTAAATCATCAGAGGAATTGCGATTCTTCTGAGACCTCAGCCGCTCAGAGCGATCCGCTGCAGAGGTCCTATTCTTAACAGCAGCCAGTGATGACTTCACGTAATCATTACCGGCGTATTCAGGAACCACCACAATTGACACCTGCGTTGCCGCAAATACATTGCGTTTTCCTTGAATCCTGGCGATAACTTGTAACACAAAGCTGGCGGGTTTGTCATCAGCGACCAGTTCTGTTAGCTCGCTACTGATTTTGAGAGAGCCTTTCGCGGGATGAAGACTGAAAAAAGGTTTCCTTTGCGAAGGGTTTATAGACTGCACTCGGTAGCGTACGGTTGAGTTGGTTAAGCTTTCGCTTTTCTCGACTCGCAGGTGTAAAATTGTCTGTCCGACGATCATGTTGTATGGGATAATGACCGAGTAAATAGGACTCGGAAATTTTAAACCTGGATAGCGACTCGGTTGGATTCTCCTCAGGGTAGTCGTGACTTTGATAATGACCATGACATAGTCAGATGTGACGTCATCAATGCGCGCCTCCACTCGCAGGCGATAACTGGATTTCTTTGCGAACTTACGACGAACGGAAATTGTGCCTTTGAAGAGAAGGGAACCAATGGTGACTCTGGATTTCAAAGGAATGACTACGCCTCAAACCTGTATTAAGGGATCACTCTCTATCAAAAAGACCTAGAAAATTATTTCTTTAATTGCTGTAAACCTGACCTGTAACGGTCACCTCTATTAACCGCTCGCGGTCACCTATTCCTCTGCATTAAACGGAGACATGGCATGCTGGTAAAAGAATTCTGTAATATATTTTCTTATATTGCAAGGAGAGGTATAAAACGCTTTGCAGTCAATTTGCCTTGTGAGGGTCAACCTGTACTATTGTTGACTGCTTGATGATTAAGCGGTCAGTTAGCCATTCCCCAAAAGTTATCGCTTAACATAGGTTTGACTGTAGTAAAACTTGATTTGAAGCGTTTTTTACTTGCTTACGTAGTACACGCTACCAAACAGTTATTTTCACGCTTTTTAGTCAACTGCAAGAAAAATGTTTTATCAACTGAAAGGATAAGGCCCGAGGGAAAATCTTAAAAAAAAACGTCTGAAAAATAAATGCTTGAAAGTAGAATTTTTAAGGGCAATTAAAACTCTGTTAGTGTTTTCCGAGTATTTCGGCTAAGCTGCAACCATCCAACTTCTACTTCGAAATTTATGTCTTCCCTCTTGCTGTTAAAAAGCTATATATCATCTTGTTCATCCTTATTTACAGAATAAGGACAAGATCTGAACAAGTTAGAAATATTACAGCACCTTTCTGCATTCGTGAAATACAACTGTCTAATGAGGGGATATTTATCGATAATATCACGTATAAAACAAAACCACCGTAACACAGTACCTGTCACGGGATCCATTTCGAACAATGCCGTTTTATGATTGTAAGGCTTACTGTTCACAGATAATATAGAGTATTGGACTGGATTTCGGGAATTCCCAGCACTGGCCCAAACTGTGACAATGGAGGTACCTGGCCGGGACGTGATCTGTACTGATGCGCGATACCGCTTCTTTGAGAATGAGATCACAATGTCCTCTATAATATAACGAAAAGCAAGTCAACATAAACGCACACTCTCAGCCTATATAGTCTAATATAGAAACCAACCTGAGCCATAGGTGGTCCACACACGAGCCACAGATGACCCACACACGAGCCACAGGTGAACCACACACGAGCCACAGGTGGTCCATACACGAGCCACATGTGACCCACACACGAGCCACAGGTGAACCACACACGAGCCACATGTGACCAACACACGAGCCACAGGTGACCCACACACGAGCCACAGGTGGTCCATACACGAGCCACTGGTAACCCACACAGGAGCCAGAGGTGGTCCACACACGAGCCACAGGTGACCCACACACGAGCCACATGTGACCCACACACGAGCCACAGGTGGTCCATACACGAGCCACAGGTAACCCACAAAGGAGCCACAGGTGGTCCACACACGAGCCACAGGTGACCCACACACGAGCCACATGTGACCTACACACGAGCCACAGGTGGTCCATACACGAGCCACAGGTAACCCAAACACGGGCCACAGATGACTCACAGACGAGCCACAGGTGACCCACATACGAGCCACAGGTGGTCCACACACCTGGTTGCTGTAGTATGAAGCAACTAAGACTATTACTACTCAACCCCCCCCCCCCCCCAGCATTTTGTCGATAGTACCCATTTATACAACCGGGGCCGGTTGTTCACAGGATGAATCACTTTCCAGTGAATAATTAACAATGGATTTTGTTAATGCTTGTCCACTGGATAGTGATTTATCAATTTATAATCTTTTTTTTGCACACTGTGTAGATAAAAAAAGAAATTAACTTCAATGCGCCACTTACCAGTGCATCTTTTTTCGTTAGGAACAAGGCGGAAACCTGAGCGACAGGTGCATCTGAAGCTTCCTGGAGTGTTTACACAGTTGTGATGACAGCCACCATTATTCTGTTCCGAGCACTCGTCAATATCTAACAAATCACCAGCAAAATACACTCTATGAATAAGTCAGACAAGGCACTCAGTAACTCGAGATTGTCAAAAACCTTTTTCGATCTTGATCCGAGGACCACACACAGTAACGCAAGGTAAAGTTCGTCTAGGCCTAAGCTTTATTTAACTGTTCTTCGAACACTTCTCACAGCGCTGATTTTGAAATGTTGACGAAACACGAAAACATGAAAATATTTTGCCAATTGAGGTATGCTCTTTGTTCTCGTGAACTATTGTTACGACTGAAAAACCTTTGGCACACGAAATCAAATCGAAATGGAATTTATAATTTATAATTGTTGGTGTTTGAAAAACCGGATAACAACTCTTGGAACAGGGCAACTGCCACCAACAAACTCAGCCCTCGCATGATGCTCAGTCCGGAACCCGAACCCGAGCCATAATGGAGACAAGTGCTTGCGCCATCCCAGCACCCCATGAATAGAGATAGAGCGTAATTATCATAGGCTGTGGTACAATTCTTAGACGGCTAGATCCTTCGCGCGACCTTCGCGAGTGATCACCTCACCCATTCGACTATCCAAACCAAACTCGTACCTAGGGTCCTCCCTCTCTTTCGGGGAGGAAGAGAGAGGATCCTGGGAATGAGGTTGTATCTGGACAGGGACTGCTAGCAGTCTATGCAATTCTCTAAGCAAACCGAGGGAAGATGAACTTTTTATTTAATAGCGAGTTTGTTGTGATGTGCTGAAATCTAATTTTTAGCAATTCGCATAAACAAACAAATTATCATTAGCTATCCAGCTTCAAGTCAGTGTCAATGGATCCAGGGGAGGGGCTTTTGCAAGCAAGCAGCATTCACAGTCAAGAGACTATGAGATCATGATCACAATCTATTATGCAAACAACGCTATGTTTAATTTAAAACTCATTACCTTCTGCACCATACCACACCCTAAACCCTCTTCGACCACCAGATTTTGACTTGAAACGTAGCCACATTTCATTAGCAGGGGAACTGACATTGCTGGGTTTCTGGTTACCACAGAACGCCACCGAATCCTTACTATTTCGTACAACGTTGAAATCACTAAATCTCTGCCTTCGAGTGCTGATCAGAACATACTCGTCACGACAGCCTTGTGTCCTGCTGACGTCAAAGCGTGGGTCAAAATGAATGTGTACCCTGAAGCCTGCGCTCACAGTAATGTGCCATATACAGGTCTGAACAGGACTGTATCCGTGTGGATAGCCAGGTGATACTATAGTACCAGACTGTCCTGTTAGTTGATATATCTGACGTTGACATTTACCTGAGAGGAGTAAAAAATATGAAAATATTCATTCATCCATCCATCCATCCATTCACTCATCCATCCACCCATCCATTCACTCGCTCATTCATTCATTCATTCATTCATTCATTCATTCGTTCAGTCAGTCAGTCAGTCATTGATTAATTGATCGATTGATTGATTGATTGATTGATTCATGATGACATTCGTTCATTCGTTTCTTCCGTCCTGTCTTCCTTCGTTCGTCCATTACTGAGTTCGTTCATCCATCCATTGTTCCTCATTTTCTCTTAATTCGTCGCCGGTATTCGTTCGTTCGCTCGCTCGTTTTCCTGTCCTACCATCTGTCGAATCGTTCGTTTGTTCGTTCATTTAGTGTTGCCTTGTTCGTTCGTTTATTGGTTTAGTCGTCGTTGGTTCGTTGGTTTATTCGTTCCTTTTTGTTCAAACCGGCATTCGTTTCAGCGCAATGTTGAAAGGTGAATTGCTTTGCTCATTCATTTATTTTAGGGATACATGTACACGTTGAGGAAGAGTAGACTGGGGTTGGGGGCATAATGGTGAGCTTCAAACGGAGGGATTGGGGATTCTTTGGCAGAGAACTCCCCAGGCTTAGCTACATACTTCCCGAAAAATGGCCTAAAATTCTTTCCGGAATTTCCCGAAAAAAGCTCTAAAATTCTTTTAGAAATCTCTAAAATTCTCCAAAAACTCTCTAAAATTCCCGGAAATTTTCAAAAAAATTTCGGTTTTTTTTTTTTTTGCACTGTAGGGCCCTTTTTGGTGAATAACCGCTGATAAGTTGTAGTGTAGATGCCTCTGACGTATTTTGTGCTCTAGACACTGCTGTAGCATGTGATCGGACTGAGTCCTTTCTTGGTCGGTAGGAATAAGAAAAAAAAACGTTTTGTCAACGTTTTTGCCTGTGAAATGTTGCCAAAATGTCGGGTGAAGGTTCAAATAGATCTAAAATTCTCGAATTTGTCAATGTTTTTGGTAGTTTCTTGGTGTTGCGGATGGTGTGATCACCAAATGACGTAAAACAAAAGATTCAAAAGACACTGAACAATACCCGCACCACAACACAAAAGCCAACCAACAATGGCTTCCGCAACACCAAGAAACAGCCATTTTTTTTTCTAAAATTCCCTAGATTTTCTAAAATTCTTTTTGATGTCTAAAATTCCCCCAAAATTCCGGAATTATGTAGCTAAGCCCAGAACTCCCCACCCCATACCCCATTAACGTTTGTCTGTTGCACCCCATGACCCAGGCTCCATAGACAAATTCATAAACTTGGGTCTTTTCACCCTGTTATTAATTCAGCAATGCTAACTCTAGTGTGTATGTTGTACATTTCTAAAGAAGTGCGCGATGTCGGCAATAATAAGTATGGGGCCTGTTTTATTTTCTGCATCCAAAAGGTCCCAAACAGAGATAAATAATAGCAGCTTATCGCATTTATTATGATAATTTGTAGTCGTCTAGTTGTACTAACTCACGCCACTAGACGCACTCCAATAGAAAGGCAACTTGATATGGCGAGAACAACATGTATTTGGGTTTTGACTCAGGTAAATCTGTGTAAATACATGTGTGAACAAAGCATTTTGACATCTTGGAGAAGGTATTATACTATAGCATCATATGCGTTGTTTTGGCGGGAGGAAAGCCAGATATGATGGGAATATTCTCATGCAAGAGTGCACGTTTACGAGAACAAACCACAATAGACGGTTATGTAACTCTTGCTAAGTTTATAGAATGAAAATGACAGAGTACAGGTCACCACAGACACATGTGAAGAATCGCGAAACACGAAAATATTCTGATATGGTTCTTACCCGAGGAAACTTCCGTTATTGCTATGCCCAGGATGCATGCTCTGTGAAGAAACAAAGTACACGAGGCGGTTACATATACAGCGTATGATAATAGAAAGAGAAACAAAGCTCTGTTTATTGTATCATTCATCTCGCAAGATCGCGCTCTCAACTTACGCCAAATAGAATGACATAAGCCCATTGTATGTGTATTTGTGAAGAATATTTACATTAGAGAAGCTACTTACAATGCAATGGCAGCCATAGGAATTCTCCCCATTGTTTCTGGTGTACTTTCCAAAGACAGCAAAGCAAAGCGCCGGTGAAACCGCAAGATCGCCTGAACTAGAAATATGCAGCTTATAACGTTAACCCCTAGGGAGAAGCACGATAGAACATTTACTCACTGTGAATGGCTGTTGGCTTTAAAGAGGAAGTGCGTAGAATCGAAAACAAACATTGCGGAGAAATTAACCCGTATCAGAATGACTGCTGGCGGAAGTTGGATTGATCACTGCACCCTCCTGAAGGCTATGTCTAAAATAAAGAACGGGGAATCGGTGAACGAGGAACGGGGAACGGGGAACGGGGAATCTCTAAAATAAGGAATCTCTAAAATAGGGAATCTTAAAAGCAGCTGTTACGAGAAATGATATCACAAGAGTTTCGTGAAGGCGGCCGTAAGTAAAGCTGTCCGCTTACGATAAACATTTCGCTCAGAAGACTATGACTGAAATTCAAGATGGCTACAAACCGTGTTTTGTTAGATATTGTGTGACAAATCGTGCTGTGACACTTAGTGTCTGGTTCATCATAAGTTTGACAATGTGTAAATATCCGGTCTCGATTGCGAAACCGTCACATAAGTAAAAAAGAAAACTCCCAAAAAATCACTCTACTTTCTGGTAAGTTTGAAAGAAAAATTAAAGTTAACAACTTCTCGTTACATTTTTGAACACCCGGAGAGAACTGCTCGATATGTCTGCAAGATCGCGTAAGCTCGCGAACGTGACCACTTTGCGTTTTTTCGTGCCGGCGTCACGCCCGCGGTTGGTCCAAAACGAGAAGCACTTTATGTCGCGGGTCGCGACTGAAAGTCGAGTGATAAGTGTGGGTGCGAGTACAAGGTGCGGGTGCGTGTAAAAGTCGCGGGTAACACAAATCATCAAAAAATCAAAAGAAAATACCAGGCATTTGTGCATTGATTTCAAGGAATCTTCAAAGGCAATACAAGGCTAAATTAATATGTACCGTTCAAATAGAGACCTTACGAAACCACCAACGAAAACGTTATTAATTAAAAATTAAAATCTAAAACTACTTCGCGATTATATAAGCCGAACTACCCGCATGTCCGTCATGTGTTCGCGTTCCCTTTAAAACCTTGAATTTGGTAACTTCATGTAGTTGTTTTGCAGAGAAAGTCAGAGAAATGTTGCCGCCCCGATGGCAAGTGCATGTAGATGATGATTCGTCTTGAAAAAGTCAAGAAAAACCTTATGGCGGGGTGGGCATATGCCAACTTATTTTAAGTAATGCTACATTTTTTTTCTTTTTTCTGCAACTCAAGACATATAAAAGTAGTTTTGGGGAGGCATGAATGCGTTATCTACGCAATTATCAGTCATTAATTTAAATGCTTTTAATTTGTCACTCTACATAGTCTGTATGACAGTTTCTCTCCTTCGTTCCTCTGTGCTCTGCAGTCCGAACAGGGCGTCCGCTCAATGCACCGAGATATGCAGGTTCCTTGTTGTGATAATGAGAATATCACTGTCCCCCTTCATGCTGAATCGTGCTATCATTTTTCGCGTTGATTCTGAATTGCTACAATGAGCGTCAAAACGTCTTTTTCCTTGCTTTTCACTCTAGTAAGGATAAGACATGTCAAATTGATCAAAGGAAACTCGGATTTCATTTACAGTGGCAAGAGTTTCATTGTACAGTGTCCAGTGTTTTTTTTTTTACGTTGAGAAATGACTATTTATGTAAGTGTCCGCGTCCGCTTAATTGAGATGTTCGCTTAAAAGAGGCCGTTTTTACAGTAAATATGAAAACAAAATTTTGGGATCTCGACAATGCAGGTTTGACTTTATTTTTTCTTCGGGAAAATCTCAGACGATCGGGTATTTTGCTGTTCCCGACCGTCCCAGATTTTGCCGAGAGTGTCGGGAAGATCGCCGACCATCGTTGAAATCTGGAACGCGTCGGGAAAATAGAATTCACACTCACATTTTTGTCGTGTTTTATAGACCGCAATGGTCGAGAAAAACGACGGATAAACCGAATTCTTGTTTGACTTTTATAGCGGTAATAAAATATAAACCGTGAATGTCTATGCGAATGTCCAAAGTTTATTTACGACCATTTACTTGAAAAGCTTTCTGTGGTTAGGTATTTCTGTAATTTCCTGACTACAATAGTTAACCATTAACACTTTAAACACTTTCCCAGAGTACGTGATTCAGGAAATAGCAAAAACAAGCTACGTGATTCGGGAATTTACGAAAAAATAGCCCGTGATTCCAGATATCCCCCCTTCGAGAAGGGTATTTTTAGTCGGCTGAACACTAGATCAGAAGGCGGTGCTCCGTCGTCACCCACGATATCTTCAAGTTGAGAAGATGCCGTCCCTGTTTAACCACTGTCTCCACGTTGAACTTGGCTATAAAGTCCGGCATGTCCAATAAATAAATATCGATCATTTGAAAAGCAAGATGTGAGGGAGACTTACTGGCGATTAAAAGGAAACTAGACCACACTTTAGAGATTCCTCGTTTTAGAGATTCCCTATTTTAGAGATTCCCTATTTTAGAGATTCCTCATTTTAGAGATTCCCTATTTTAGAGATTCCCTATTTTAGAGATTCCTCATTTTAGATATTCCCTATTTTAGAGATTCCCTATTTTAGAGATTCCCCGTTTTAGAGATTCCCCGTTCCCAGTTCCCCGTTCCCCGATTCACCGTTCCTTCTTTTAGACATAGCCCCCGCCCGAAGCCGAAACTGTTCATTGCGGAAGGATGTCAACCAGTATTTGGCACAGTTTACGGTAGCGATCAGGTTATGGACTCTCGAATTGTTTTGTTTATTTTACAACTTATCTTTTTACTTTAACGTGTCACATCAAATTACTGACATAAAACATGGCTCGCAAAGGAGTTCCTGACATTCCTTCGCACAAATTTTCATCATGGGAGCATCACTTTCTTACATGTGCAAATGTCAGTCAAATACAGATGTACCCGGCTGAGAGTGATACATGAAAAGTCATTTTTGTTACTACACGGACTATATATACTGATATATAGTATATAAATATACTATAGTTGAAACAGTCAAGGCGATGTGAAGTCTTGTTTCTTTTATTATTTCCATATTCTGAGTTTATTCTGATTATATTCCCTGTGAAAATGTCACTGCCGTTGATTGTTTTACCAAGGAATTAAAAAGGCTGTCCACAGAACGACTTCAAGTCTTAATCATCGCGGGAATCGTCTCGATTATCTTTAATCGCGGCAAAATTGTCCTGAATCGTACCTTACATTCCTTCCGATTCCAGCGCTGCTAAAATCTGCTAAACGATCGAGCTTAACTAACTTAACTTAACTTTACTTTACTTAACTTAACTTTTCCGCCTAATCATCGAAATTTTGTACGCCACTGCTTGTGTCGCAGTGCGAAATTAATTCAAGCCCTGGTGCAGTCGGCATTTGCTTCTGGTTCGAAAGGTGTTGCTGCACAACTCTGTGAAGAACGCAACCATAAAGTTATGTTTAAAATAAGTCAAGGCGGGCATCTTCTCTGTCATGTGCAATAAATAATATATCGTATTAAATAATATGCCGTTTCTGCGAAAATACATGTAGATTAAACTTTTACGCGTTCACCGGATCGACTTCAGACTCTTTATTTTGTATTTTAGCTCAACGTTCGATATCCGAACTCATTCGAACTAAATTGAACCATGACCGTTCGATTTCGTTCGATTTAATTCGATTTGGTTCGGGCATCGCCCACAAAAAGGTTTGCCGATTTCGTTCGATGGCCGAACGGCATCGAACTGTTTCGGAGTTCGACGGAAGGTTTGTTCGATTTCGTTAGATGTGATACGCCGAGCTTTGTTCAGTGTCTTCAGTTCTCTCACAGCCGATTGACCTGGCATAAGTAACCGGACGATCAGTAAACAGAGAAGGGAGTAGGACTGGCGATAAACGGAAAGAAATACAATTGATCTTGTAAACCAGTCCTGGCCGGCTGAGCCTAGTGACACAAAGTACAGCGTTTTGCTCGCAAGCCAGGCTATAAAAACGAAAACCTATGTCGATAGAATCCTATGGTGTAACAATTCAAAATGAAACCTCCTCGGCAGTTCTTTTGCAGGGTACCGTGAATTTTACAAAATGAAATTTAGGATTTTTCTTGAACTTTGCTTTTTTGGCGCATGGCGGCCTTCTGCCGGTTGGAGATAGTACGAAAGAAAGGCCGGGAGCGCTCAGTCAAGGAAACATTACACTGTGTCTCTATACCCCTTATTCATAATATAAGAACATCTATTTTTTGGGCTGATGCTGAGGTGGGACTGGATCTCTTATCTTTTTGCCAATTATTAGACACGCTTGCTATTATAAAATGGAAAAAGATATATTTTTTTTAGGTCATTGTTAACACGGTAAAAAGAGAAGTTTTTAGCTAACTTTTAGCCTGGGTACGTTCTTATCATGTTCTTAAAATTCTGGCCAATCTCAGCCTCGACGTTCTTATAAAAAAAAAAAAAAGAGTTGTTGTAAAGCTGTTTAAACGGTTACCGTAAAGGATAAAAAAATGAGACAAATGATAAAGTGATTTTTGACTGATAAAGGAGGAAGCGAAACCTGCAAGCAAAATCCGCAATGAAATATACTCTCTTGTTAACTCAAGAGAACAATACATACATAATCAGTAGCCTCCTACGCAGACGTCCTTTGGGCTCATCACGCAATCTTTCCTCGCGTGACGAGCCCAAAGGACGTCTGCGTGCAGTTACGAAAAATATTTTGCAGTCAGCTGAAAAGGTACTGAAAAGGTTAATGTTTGCACCGATCTATCAGAAGATAATGTATACTTCAGTACATGTTGTGACCCATTCACGTGATCTGGGTTCAGAATCTGATCTTTCAACTGAAATGTTTTGATTTTACTCTAAACTATTTTCCCTGTAGATGTGGTGAAAATAGTGTCAGATATTATCTTCTATAGATCATTTTTACATTGAAATAGTCTTGACTTATTACTCAAGATTCTTCAACCATCGCAAAGTTATTGACAATTTCGACTGACATTGCCGTCTACATTAGGTCACTAATTGAGAGAGGAGCAGGTTGGGTGATTTTAAATATTATATATTATACCAACCACGAGGAGCACACAGGGTCCTACAATTATACCAACCACGAGGAGCACACAGGGTCCTACAATTATACCAACCACGAGGAGCACACGGATCCTACAATTATACCAACCACGAGGAGCACACAGGGTCCTACAATTACACCAACCACGAGGAGCACACAGGGTCCTACAATTATACCAACCACGAGGAGCACACGGGATCCTACAATTATACCAACCACGAGGAGCACACGTCACGGGGTCCTACAATTATACCAACCACGAGGAGCACACGGGGTCCTACAATTATACCAACCACGAGGAGCACACGGGATCCTACAATTATTATACCAACCACGAGGAGCACACAGGGTCCTACAATTATACCAACCACGAGGAGCACACAGGGTCCTACAATAATACAACAACAACAACAACAATTAGCTTTATTTGCATGACTATAAATCCTTACAGTATTGCAAAGCATTACAACATAACAAAAAAAAAATACAATAGTATAACAAAGAAAGGGAAAGCACAATTAAGGTACATCAGTCTGGATTGATAATTTGATTATTGCGGAAATCTAAGCATGAGAGAATGAATTTCAATAATTGAATATTTACAAAATAATTACGAGAGTTCATTAATTCATTGGTTACTTCTGAAGGAGATAACTGTTTTATATTTGGTAGGTGATACCCTATTTTCCTATAAAATCTGTCCCTAAGAATTGAGTATTTAGGACAATGAAAAAGGAAGTGAATTTCATCTTCAATTTCATTACCTCCACAAGTAGGGCACAATCTATCATCTCTTGTGATTTGTTCATATCTACCAATTTCAATCATTAATTTATGATTACTTATACGAAATTTTACTAATTGTTTTCTGTCATTTGATTTCCTTGTAAGGTCTAAGTAATGAGAAGGCATATATTCGTTCTTAAAGATATTATAGAATTCGAGTTTCTTAGAGTGTTGAATGGTATGTCGCCAATATAGGATATATTTTTGTTGCATTAAGTTTACATAATGTTTGATTTTAGTGTCAGTTAAGAAAATAGGGTCAAAATCAGGCAAATTATAGAATTCGGATATCCTTATTAGATTAGAGTAGAAACTATTTTTACCAGAAGAGTAAAGATCTGCTGACATTAAAAAGATCTGTTTAACAATAGAGTTATTGTCCTTACTTTGAAGGTATAAGGTATAATTAATTATTTTCTGATTAATCGCTATAATGAGAGGAAACCTTCCAAGTTCAGCTCTACATGCCACATTTGATGTCTTATTGCTTACTTCTAGATAACGCTTGCAGAATTGTAAATGGATTTTTTCAATCTACGAACTGTCCCAAGACTTAAAATCCGGTTTTGCGTACACACCCCAGACTTCGCTGTTATATGTCAAAATTGGCGAGATCATCGTGTCAAAGATTTTACTTGCCAGGAATGGGGACAATTTACTGAAATTTGTATGTTTTCTTAGACTGAAAAGAGCGTGAAGGGCCTTCTCTTCTTCTTCTTCTTCCAACCACCAGGAGCTCATGGGGTCCTATAGCTAGGGACTAACTCGAAAAGCCTCGCGGTTCCTTTAGTCCGTAGGCTCCAATTGATTAATGCCTCTCCTTGTCATCCTCTTTAATTAATTTGTAATGTATATAATACTTCTCTTGCAATAATTCTAAGTATGAGTCAATAAAAAGATTGTTGTTGTTGTTCAGAAATCTAATGGTTCTCCTTAATGTGGGTCTGTTTATTTATTCAACCTAGAAGACGGCTTTTTTTTAGTGAAAACATAAGTTGATTTGGAGATTAGTGTGTGTTTGCAAAACATTCTTTAACATATCTAAACTGGGAGGAAGTGAAGTTCTTTCTTGTCCCGATATTTGTGGAAGCGGGTGGGTATTACTCTAAAGGATTAGAATAAAGAGTGTTGCCGGGTGAGTGCTGAATACACTGTAGAGTAAAACCGTTATTTAAAGTCAGTAAGAATATGTTTCATTTTATTCATTTATCCAGCAAATGATTGCACTATGAATTGGAGAGGAAAGTAGTGCTCCCAGCCAAAGGGAGCCAGTAACAAAGCGCATAAGAGGATATATGGATCTTTGTTTTTTGTTCCTTCATTTATAGCATATTGATTAGAATAAATGACACAACTAGTAGCCGAAAATAAATGAACTCTTTATCATAGATCTGTAAATCGAAATAGCTTGGCAAACTTAGCACTCTCTGATTGGGCGTGATATGGTTACTAATTTTCAAGAAAAAAACGAACGTTTCCGTAGGAGGTAAGGGAAAGGAGAACGCTTTGTAATCAGTTCAATACATTACAGTAAAATGAAGCCTTATTTTCAAGTGTGACTGACTCTTTTAGTTTATGCAGTCTATTTATTGGTACTTTGATTCATGCTATTAATGAGGCAGAATGTAAACAATTATACTGTGTTGACTAGGTCATGACCTTGTGTCCTTGAACTACGTACGTTCACCAGTTTGCGTTGCCCTCGGCTTTTTTGTCAGCAGAAAAAGACAATTCCTTCAATAAAGAAATTCCTTTGGATGGATCATACAATTTTTTAAGCTTTGACAAGAAAACTACATCTATTTTCCCACCTTTTGCTTGAAAAAACTTTTTTCGCGCTTTTTTTTCAGCATAACAACAATTTTATTCCGCCATCACAATTGTGAATATACGTAGGCGGAACCAGCGATCATTTTACATCTCATGATCGCTGTGTCCACGGGTTACCGGACTTCCAGACGCTCAGAAAATCAAAGCTGCCAGTACATTGACAGCTGTCATTCATTCTTAACAATGAATAAAGGCTTAGTAAGCGATGGGCGCGTGCCAAAGTGGAATTATCGTCAGATCGCACTACCGTATCACACGCTTTCCTTCTTTACGCGACTCATTCATGACGAATCTTTGAGCTCGATAATCATGGAATTTCTTAGGTAAGTTCACTTACAACTTGTTATTCTCCTATAAACATTTGCTTTTCGTTTCTTTGTTGTTCGTTTTTTGGTTGGTGTACTCGTGAGCTGTGTCACACGTTCGACTAACTGGTTTGAATCACATGTGAATCACATCGTAGATTTGTGAAGTGTCTCCTGCTTGTGGTGCTTGGTATATTAATTCGCAATTCAGGTACTGTTTTGTTTAATTTAAACACCGTTTAATTGTGGTACGGTCAATACACTGGATTTACTGCTACGTAGGTAAGGGATGTTCTGAGAACAAATGTTTAGTTTGAAAGGAAGTCCAACGTGATATCCTCTCGTGCTCAAACCAGGTCATGAACAATAACAAAAGCTAGCACTAACTTTACCATTCTTTCACGTCCCACATAATTATTCCCTTCCTCAGGCGACGTTTTAGTCACGTTTTCTTCAAGTCCTTAGTATCAGTTTATTTCATTAAATTCATTCAGTACCTTCGCCGTAAAAGCGCGTTTCAAATTGCTCCCGCGGTTCGTATTCTACACCACATACAGAACAGTGAGTTTGCGTACATGCGCATGTAGATAATCGATGTCTAGCCAGATGAATATTATTGCGATACACATCTATTTTCTCTGAGATAGGGAAATTGCGGTTGAGATCATCGTCGCCTGACGTCTTCTTTAAAATCTTACACATTTGTTTACAAAATACTACGAATTAATGCTTCGTCAAATTCAATCCGACAGGAAACTTCGATGCTAGCCAACGCGTTGAAATACTTAAGCCGTTTATTTTGCTCACACCTGGTATCGTAAAAATAGCGTTTGAAATATCACTTTGCAGTTTTCAGTTCTATCAGCAGTATCAGTGTTTTGATCTGTTCGGTTGAAATAACATCGTTTCTAAATACATACATCAAGTTTATTATCTTTGTTGGCATCACACACTGTTGTCTCGCTTCCTCCCAGCTTGGCGCCAAAGTCTTATAGTTATTACCTTGCACAGTTTAGGTAAAGTTTCACCCTCAAGCAAGCGTCTGGACTCAGGCTCGCGCTGTAATACTGCGCTGTTTTAAAAATGAAGAACTTTAAGAACTCCGTTCTATGCCATTAACATTTTAAAAACTTAAGCAACCTATGAGGAGCCTTTCTCTCAACTTTGATTGAAAAGGGCGGCGATTTGTAATGACCTTGCCATTGACCGGAAGTCGTACTACAGCTGGAAGGCTTGCTTGTTCAGTTTGAAGAGCGTTGCTGTCAGGTGTGGTTGTTTGTGACGCTGGTATGACTGCTATTAGGAATATCTGGCACCGCTACGGAGAACGCTTTATTTGGCTTTAATCCATAAAAAGAAATATAACAGAACTACAAGATAGTTTTCCAAATAAATGTGGAAGTTTTCAGTTTTCTATTAAAAGATCAAGATGCTGTACTGTTTTAGTTTTTTTTAATCTTGTAAAAAGACGACAGTTTTGAAAACATGGCACGATTGTGCTGTTTCCTGTGTTTACGTTGCTTTTAAAACATTAAAAGTCGATGGCACAACCGGGAGGACGAGATGAAGTGTATGCAGGACTGACACCTCACAGTGTTGTTCACTGGTTTATGTTTTATCTTTTATGGGGTATCTAAGCGTTGTTTCATGTGCAGAATGTTTTTTGTTGCGCAAGAAAGCAATGATCAACTGCTGTAATTTGTCCATAAATAGTACATTTCAAACACATCTGTTGGTTGGGCTAAATCAAAACCTTTTGTTCCCAAAGCAAGCTTTCTTTTCAGCTGTTATTTTTGGCTGCTTTCTTAACCTCAACTCAGCATGATGCATAAAAACCACTTTACACGTAAGCTTTAGTTCAACGCATCCTGGCTAATTGACTTCTCTTTGGCGCGGCGCAGCCTTTATCGAAAGCATCGTTAATTGGTAATTAATTAATTGCATCCAAAAAAAATACGCCTGGAATATAATGCCACACCGCTCTATGGTTAGTCAAAGTCTTCGCCTTGAAATCTATCTGTTCGAGAGAACAACAGCTTGGAAGATAAAACAAAGGTTTTCAATGTAAACTAATACAGTGATAGCTTTATAAACACAAAATGAGTGATTGCTTTTGAGGTGATTTAGCTTACAATAATTAAGCCATGTTTTTGTTTACTAACTGAGATCAGATTTTCATGACCTTCGAATCAAGCCATTTTTAGAAAACTGTCTTCTAGGAATAAATCCATTGTTAAAATATTTTGTTTCAGCGTTGAATTTTTCATGAACCAGCCTTGCATCTTCCTGTCAATGTGTGCCGTGTTTGGCCAACACTAGTTTTTTAATTTTATTCAATGTGATGTCGCGTGCCAACAACATTTTTATATGAGCTTTTCTGCTAAATTTCAAGTAAGTAGATTATCAAAGTGGAACTGCGTAGGCTTTTGATTTCAATTATTCCTTTGTACGTCACTGTGAGGATTAAATTGCCGCGAATTCACCAGAATGTCAGTTCGGTGACCCGGTAAAATTCACATCTCTAGGAAAAGGAGGGTTTGGTGAACCTGGGACTGGATTTTGTCGGTCTAATTTCTTAGAACGTAAGCTTCTGATTTTGTGATACAGATATACTCGCATAGGACGCTACCATATTTCACTTACTGTACAAAGAAAGTAACAGTGGAGTAACTTCGATAATTCCTGGACTTCCCGTGGTGACAGCCCTTTGTAAAGGAGGTCCTACCGATAAATCACACGTTATTACCATTACCCAGAGGTGTTATGTTTATATAAAGGTGTAAATCCGCTCAACAGTGTCTTCTTTCGGGAGTTTTGTTCTCAGAGGTATTTCCTCTGCAGCATCCGGCTTGTCTCTTGTGATAATCACGCTCGACTTTCAGCTACCCTGGCCCCAGTGGTTTTTCCTGTTTTCTCCTCAAATGGACTTAGTTCATTTGAGAAGAAAGAACAAAGACCAGTGAAGCTTTCAGCACTAGATGAGGCGGGAAAGTTTTGTTACCCTGTCAAAACCATCAGGGATAAAGCTACCAATAACTCAAGTACTTCTGCATTCACTGTTCTCGGCAATTAAAAGCGAAATTAATACTGAACGAGACTGTACTAAAGAAGATCGTAAACTAACTTTCATATCCTGTTTGAAGCGAATATCTTACGTAATAGAAATATTATATTCCCCGTATGCAGTGACCAAATTGTAAATCAACCAAGGAAACAAAGACGATCTTCACAAAATATATGAAAAGTGCTTGGGTGAATTTAACACTATAACGTGGTTCAGGGAAGTCGATCGAATGTCTTCAACAACGAGTTTTCTCAGTTCCCGCATTGGCAATCCATTAGTCAAGATGTTTTTCTGCTAAGTTTGAACTGGAATCAGCAGTTCAAGATTGAATGACGAAATTTTTTAGTTATAAATTTGGTTTCAAATTTTGAGGACTTGAAAGTCGTGGGAAATTTATCGTTTCTGATGATTGCTTCGTAAAGTTATACTGTAGGTTAAAAGACTCGAGATAGTTTCAACAAATATGGACGCATGATGACATGAGATCTTTCCGGTAAATTAAGCAAAACAATTTAATGTGTTTTGACACTCCTTCAAACGTCCTTAAATATTTTCTCTGAATAAGGGATACAATTCTTTTTATTCATTTATCAGCAACGATCAGAGACAGCTAATAACGTTCAAACATCAGTTAGTTGCCCGATAAGCCATTACGTCAATAGGCATTATTTTCAGTGACTAAGCGACATTTAACACTCAAACATACCAAGGTATTTAGCTTAGATACCCATTGACCAAGGAGTGTATATCGATTTGCATCTAATAGATAACGCTCCTCGAGTTCTGTTATCATAAAACTACGGGTTTCGCAGCCCCGCACAGCACTAAGCACTATAAAGCACTTTTAATTTTTAATTCTCCAAGCGGAAAGACGTTGACCTGCAATCGAAATGTCAATGATTTTGTCATCAACTGTTTTGGCTTTCATGCAATCTTCGTAGTTATCTCTAATGCACTCTGTCATCATGTACTGTACTTGTCTAGTCGGCAGAACGCATTTGAATATCAACATAATTTCTCTGTCGATTATTTCCCTTCACTCTGCTAGTCTTTATAATTGTATGATATGTATTGATCTTATGCATGAAGAAATTAAAGGTTTATCACTTTTAAGGCTTAAAGGGTTCAGTGATATTACTGAACACGCCGTTGATGGATAAAGAAATCGGAAATACATATCCTTTTAACGTAACAAAGTACTTTTGTAAATCCTGGATTTCCTTATCCGAGTGCATAGAGATCATACTTCATCGTAATATCACTGGACTGAGAATAAAGTCTTTGTTTGAATCACTGCTTCACGACCACACAAACATTCTCAGTGTGATGTGTGCTAGTTAAGGGGCGTTTGTGTAAAACATCATGATCCTTGTCGACCCGGCGTTCATTGGAACCCTGCTTTTTTCTTCATTTTTGATAGTGTTATTTTTTGTCACAAATACTTAGAAGGTTACTGAATTGTAATTGTCATCGGCTGCATCCTCAGTTACTAAACGTTTACAAAATTCAATTGCTAATGTGCTACTCGGTAGAGTACAGCCGTTGTTACCGAACGTCTGTTTTGTAACGAATCTGAGTTACTCTGAAAAAAAAAAAGCAGAATACGTTGCATAAGTTAAAGTGGAACAGCGTGGCGATTCTTGTACCTTAATAAATACCTATTGATTAACAATAATCAGTTACATAAGGCCGGGATTCAGATAAACACTGGACCTCAATTGAAGGCTGGTATCTGGAATAAGGGTCAATAAGCGCCGGGTATAAAATTTATTTAAACATGTTTAACTCAGCACGACATTGTAGACCCGGCCTTTATTTGAAACTGGCGGTTATTCAGGGCCCGGCATTTAAACGGCGAGAAGATACGTTTATTTGACGTTCGTTTCTACTGTATTTAAAAAATAAGGTGAGACTGATGAAGAACACATAAAAAAAAAACTCACTGAGTAGCTTTGCCCGTCCTTTTCGCCCAGAGGATAGAACCCTAACCCTATGGTAGTATAAGCTTTATGTAATACAAAATTAGCGTTACTTCTCGCCGAAAGTTTTGGCGCCTTTGTATTTAGGGGTAGGCACATTTGAGACGCCGCGAAAACCTCACCTACTTAGTATCAATTGAGTTGCTAACCGATTATGATATAGTTGAGGCTGTTCACTGTGACGGTTAACCGTGCGCTAGAAAAGTGCGCTTTTGAGCTTTTTTCATTGGCCATCTCCTTTATAAACTCAAGGTGATGATCAATTTATACTTAATTCTGTTGGTTTGCTTCCTCCACGACAGAGCACCACAGTTTCTTCATAAACTAACCCTTATAGAGCAGTTTTCAATAGGCCATTTGCACGATGACGTCATATGACAACAACTACCAGAATCCTTCAGTTGTTTGTTTTGTAGTGCAAATTAGGGCTGCTGTTATTTAAACCGCACTGGGATTACAAAATTTAAATAAGAAAGGAAAAACGAAATGAATTCTGATAGTTGTAGTCAAATGACGCCATCGTGTAAATGGCCTATTGAGTGTCGAAAGTAATTACACAACTGCTTTGGTTTTGCACTGCTACGCTTTGTGATTGGCTAAAAAATCTCGTGCAACCAATCAGAAGTAAAACCAAAACCAATCGTGACTTGCTCGCACGCATTTTCCCGCGCTTGGCGCCGTCGACATGTTATTGCTTCGAGCTCTGATTGGTTTATTGGATTGTTTACGACTGCTGTGATTGGTCAGAGTAATTACTTTGGTTTTGGTTTTACGACACTCAATTGAAAACTGCTCTAACCATTGGGAATCATGATAACAAACAGCCATCCATTATTATTCAGCAAAATAAGTGGATACTACAGATAGGTAATCAATACACAAATTGTTGTAATGAAGGCTTGTGTTGGGCAAATTAAAACATTGGTTATTAATTTCGTAAGGTAAAGTATCTACCATATTAATTTTAGCAAGCTGGCCTCTTTCTACTACTTAACGAATGGGGAGTAGAGAACAGTGCCAAATTGACCTTTTGTTCTCATGTATTATTCAATTTCTTAGTAACTGTGCTAACCTCTTTATTTCAGACTCGCTTAGTTGCGGTGGAAATCGCAGTGGCCTCTTTGGACTAATCCAGACCCCAAACTTTCCTAACACGTACCCCAATAATTTACACTGCGTTTGGAACATAACCGTCCCCAAAGGCCACCGGATAAGGATACGATTCACAGTGTTAGACATCGAGTACTTCTACCAGTGCGATTACGACTGGATCTCGTTGCTCTCCGGGAATAGCACCTTGGGAAGATTTTGTGGCTCTAAGCATAAGACAACAAACACACATTATAGGAGGCTTCCACAGGAGTATATCATATCACCAACCAATCAATGCATTCTCACATTTCACTCGGACTACTCTAACGAGGAATCCTACTCGGGCTTTAGAGCGCATTACATCGCTGTGGGTAAGCTTATACAGACAGTCGATCAGTTAGTAAGTCATTCAATCAATCAATCAACCATTCATTCATTCATTCATTCATTCATTTATTTTTGTTCATTCATTCATTTATTCCTTCATTCCTTGGTTCATTTGTTCGTTCGTTCTTTCGTTTATTAATTCCTTCATTCGTTTATTCTTTCATTCATTCGTTCATTCATTCCTTTACTCATTGGCATGCGGAAAAAAAAGGAAGAAAAGAAATTTCCTTACCTACTCGGTACTTGTGTCACTCTTTTATTTTCAGCTTGTGGCTCACTCAGTAAGTCTGTTTTCTCTTTTTTAACATTTTTTTGTTCATGATTACAAGTTGTTAATTTCACAGAAACAAGCACATTACACTTACTACTACTTACAATAACACTACTTACTCCTTACAATACCACTACTTACAACAATAATAGTACTTACAAAAACGAAAACAAAAGGAAAGGAGAGAGAGAGAGAAAGTTTTGAATAACGGGGAGCATTTTCTTCATTTCCTATTGTGTATATCAAGAGTTGTATTTTGTTTAGCTATAAGGAACTCTATTTGATAAGTATTTTTATTGTGGCCTTTGATACTGAACGAAAAGGATGGTTTGAGAAACGTAGGGATTTGATATTAAAAGGTTACTTGCTTACAGAGAATTGCAATTACGGTGGTTTCACATAGCACTGGAATTAGACATTAGGCATATAGACACTATTAGACACTGATTCCATTGTTTTCTTTTGTTCAGCTTTAACTATTAGATAGTGGCTATTTAATGTTGTTTTGCGGGTCTTGTTACTCTATGATTTAATAGTGAAAATCTATCCTGTTTTCTCTTTGTTTTGTTTTATGCATGAATTGATTTCATTGTCCCTCTTGGTAGATGAGGATGAGTGCAAAAATCTCAATGGCGGCTGTGATCACTACTGTCACAATTACATCGGCGGACATTACTGCTCCTGTCGTCCTGGTTACAGACGTCAACCAGATGGCAAGTCTTGTTATGGTAAGTTAAGCTTTGTTTGATCGCGTTGGATTTTATTTATTTATTTTTTTATTGCTTTTCCAAAAATATTGTCTTAAGTTTTACAATTTTAATTGTAAAACCACGTTCTGCACACACACAAAGATGACAAAACAGTGGCCTTGTAGTCTTTTATCGTGCTTTGCTTTTGAAATTACCAATTCATTTGACTTTTACAAAAAAGCATATTCTTGAGGTCTTCAAAACCGACTTGTATTAATATGGTCTTGTTTCTGCTGATTAGTCACCTTCTCAATGTCGTGCTCAGCTTACATTTTAATTTTCAAAAAGGTCACGATGATTTTTAATTTGCAAAACATGTTTCGATGTGACCAAGAGAAAATAATTGGACGTGACTCATCATCTTCGTCAGTTACAAAGAGTGTTTAAAAAACCGTTACGGAACTTATAGCAACCTAAAGAAGCATGCATAATTAACTATGATTACATAAATTAATAACAAAGCAAGAAGGCGTAAATAACAACGTAAGTGTTAAATTGACGTGTTTGACTTGTTGATTTAAATTGGGCTTTTCCCAGTTGATGTGCATAGCCTCATTTAGACTGCAAAACAGTCGGGTTTTTTTTCCGCTGGCTCGCTCGCAAAGGCGCGAAGCGCCAAAAGCCAAAAGCGTCTGAAGTGTGGATACCCGCGCGCGAAGCGCGCGAGCCTCACACGCCCGTAAAGCGTGTGAGGTATTTTTTTAGCGTCTCTCCCCAGTCCCATTCTCCATATTCACACTCGCTCCAGACCTTTCGTTCAAAGACCGCGCGCATTCGTATGACCAACGCAAAAAATACGACTGTCTTGCAGTCTAAGCCTCCTTGAGTTTGAGTTGGAATCTCGTGGAGGCAGAATCAAGGATTTCAAAGCAATCTGTACAACAAGATTTGCGGCAAGGTTCCGAGCTTTGTAGATGTTTAAAAAAATGAGAGAGGACTTATTAGAAGGAAGCTTTTTCATTGCTATCCCTTACGATTGGCTGAAAAATCTCGCACCACTTCTCAACCAATCGTGGCTTACTCGCATACATTTTCCTATGAGTTCCTGATTGGTTCATGGTTGTGAAATCCGTAATGAAAACAAACATCTCGCATGTTGTGTGGCGTCATACGCGCATGTTTTGCGGCGTCATACGCGCCCGCGAACTAGCCCTGTCCAACACGTCGGGCTGGTCGTCGGGCGGCGGGCGACACACGCGCCCGCGAAACATTCCGCTAGCCATGACCATAAAAATGACGGGCATAGGTTTAGTTCTATAAGTATGAGCTCCGCGCGGGCCTTCGGCCCGCAGAGCTCCGCAATAACGGAGTAACAGGTTGGCTTTCAGTTGAGGTTAGGGGTAGCAGTTTATATAGTTAAATTTAGGATTCAGCAACCCGAGAAGCTAGGTGGTACAGTGGTACGGTAGGCTATGTAAGCATAAGCCTAGCTGAGGTCACAGGTTCAATCCTGAGTGGGGATTTTAGATTTTCTTTTTTACACTTAAAATTTATTAATGAAAATAAAATTCTGAGTGTCGACATTATGTTATATAAGTCTCAATAAGGTGTCCGACGTCCTTCTGGACGGTATGATTTAGGCACAACCCTTGCAAACCTTTGACAAGTTCACGTTAATTTTGAGAATTTGAGTGGGTATTCTTTTCAACTTTGCTCCTTTGAGAATACATCGATGAAATTGTTACGGGTTTACACTTTGAAAGCGAGGCTTGGGGATTAAATAAGCTGGCCTGATGAAAACATGCATAAGGGCTATTGACAACTGCTCTATAATTAGTTGATAAGGCCAGATTTGGGTTTTACTATAATGTGCCCAAATTAGATTAACTATGCTCTTGTGTTCCATTCCTTGTCACTTACGAAATACTTCTTCATTTCTCAGTTGTCTGCGATAACCAACAGATCACTAAAACCAGAAGAGGAGAAATAACTTCCCCAGAATACCCAAAAAAATATCCGAGAAAAGCCAACTGCGACTGGACAATAACAGTGGATAAAGGATACCAGATAACTTTGACTTTTCTTGAGGTACAGTTCCACTTTCCTTTTTTGCTAGTTCTTATTCCCGTTTAGTGATAACGCAATACACGGAATATCAGTTACGGAAAAAAAGGCAATTCTGCGTATTCTGAGTAACTATATTATTTTCCAAAAAAATAATAGATTCTAGCACTTGCATTTGACTAACTGTATTGTTCGCATTGTATTATCATTACAGTCGAACTGGATGTTTCCTTGCGCGAAACGTCCGCCGCAACATTGGTATTTTGATTGGCAGTTCGCTCTGAGCAAGTTGCAACCGCCGAGAACAGCTTGTTCGCTTCGGTTGCGAATTTGCCTTGTGTCAGTTGAAAAGTTTGTAGCTAGTTTCTTCAACAGACTTCTATTCAAATTGGCAAATCTACTCGGAATATTGCTCACTTGGTTTAATACATACTTATGTCGTGCAAACGATGAAGTAGTGTATATAAATAAATCAATCAATCAATCAATCAGCAAAACTACACCGCACTTCTCCACAACAGTCACTTTATCTGAACAGCGAATCTTGTTAGTTTATTGCTGGAGACAACAGTTTTCAGTCGTCAATTTTTCTACTACGAGAAACTTTAGTGAAAAAATGCCGAGCTACTGTAGCACTGACCCTATCCTTTGTTCATCCAGTTTGAAATAGAGGACCATCCGGATGTCACGTGTCCGTACGATTACATTAAGGTGTCAGCAGGCCAAAACAGGAAGTACGGTCCATTGTGCGGCAAAACGCTTCCCCGGAATATCACTTCGAAAGGGAACTACATGCACATTGAGTTCGTGTCAGATGACTCTGGGAGCTACAGGGGATTCAAAGCATTTTATGATACACACGGTAATTCATTACAGCGAGTTTCGAATCATTAAAAAAATAACCTTCTTATTGCTTAAATCGGAAGCAACCAGTAAATAAAACTATAGTCAACTCTCTTTTAAGCGACCATCCTTGGTGCAGGAAAACGTGGTCGCTTAAGGGAGGTGGTCGCTTAAGAGAAAAATCAAGACAAACAGCATTTGACTGAGAAACAAAACAGTTATTTACAAAGTAGTCGCTTAAGGGAAGTGGTGAGAGTGGTCGTTAAGAGAGGTTTGACTGTACAAGATATGCATTGATGCCAATCTAATGGTGGGGGGGGGGGGGGGGGGAGGGGGAAGAGGGAATCTTAACTACAAGAATAATGGAACAAAAGGATATATTATACGCATGCGTCACTAGTGCCTGCCGAGCAAAGCACGCGGAAAGAGACAATTTCTAACTCTTCGAAGAAAAATGGGCATCGGAAATATAGTTATATTTCGCAATTATTGTATAGCATGGACTTGTCTTGCCTATGAACAGTTGGAGATTTATTTATGAAAACGTGCATTCATTACTTGTCCCTTAAACATTATAAATTTCGAAATAATGCACTTTTATTCAAAGGCATGCCACAAGTTACTGATCCTGACGTCCTATGAATCCCTTTTAAGCTATTTTTTGTTCTGTTTGCTGACGTGACACACCAAGAAAGCCAAGAAACTCTTCCCGTCCCTCGATGACCACTACAGTGGCCAACACACTCGACTAGTAGGGGAGGCAGGTTGGAATCTCGTTCGGGGCAAAACAAGTTTTTCTATTATTAGAGACATGATTGGGGTCTAGATTGACAGTCCGCAACTCTTCTCGAAGTTGTCAAATTAGCTATATCATGCTGGGACTTACCATGATATATTAGGAGCTGCTCGTAAACCATTGTCAACAATATCACAAAGGAAATACGTAAGTTGCAGATTTTAAAAAGAGTGATTAAAATTTTGTTAACTTAACGTTTTGCGATCAACAGGGATACAATGTCCAGCTTTGATCGCTCCCGACCACGGAAACATGACAGGAGACAGTTTTACATTCAAAGACACGGTGGAGTTTGGCTGCGAAGTAGGCTACCTTCTGACAGGCTCGGCCGTGAGGGAGTGTTTAAACACCGGAGACTGGGATGGCACTCCACCTGAGTGCAAACGTAAGTTGAATTCAAAGATGCAATACGGGGGGTGGGGGAGGGGGGTAATTCTGCAATGGATTAGAATTAAATGAGGTGGGGGATAGTAAATACATGCTTCCAGGTGCTAAAATAGAACCTGCATCCTGTAGTAGTCACTCCTATTTGAGGCAGATTTTACCCTCAACTATTTACACGCCTTTATAACTGCATGTGCACGCGCTACGGTAAATGGACTGCCAAAACAACGACATTTTTCCCTTAGCTGGCCGAAAGTTGCGACCCGTTGGGCCTGCTAATTCTGAAAGAAACGAGGGCCGCTACTTTAGAAACTTTACCGTAGTACACCCCAGCTAACTGAGATACTCGAGAAAAAGGAAAACAAATGCAAAGTAGTACATTACATCATTTAGGATAAACTTGTGTCTTTACGGATTGATGACTACAGTGACTAGAGTGGAACCACGCCTTGTGACTGCCCCATAAATAAAACTATATGTCTGGCAATAGCACGAGAAAATTTGTGAAAAATTCGAAAGTAATTCGCGGTCTTTATTTTGGTTTCCCATTATTACGCTTTGTCCTGATGTTATTTCGGGCCCGATAGTATCTGCCAGCAGCAGGAGCCGCCAGCAGTGAACAGTCTTGGTGCCAACAAATACATCAATTTCATTTCATACAATTATAAGGATTTTGTCATTAATAGTTTAAAATCAATGAGAATTAAGACTTTTCGGTCCTGAAATTTTTACGGGACCGAAGAAACACAGGTGTACTCACAGATGTTGTCCCGCGCTTGGCGTCGTCTACAAGTCTTTGCTTCGAGTTATTGTAATAGTTCAAAGTGATACTGGTTTCATTCTTAAGAAGCCCAACTGAAAAGCGCTCTAAAAGAGTTATTGAAATAACTGGAGCCAAAATTGTTCCATTAGGCTGATTATTAAGTTTTTCTTCTTCTACAACAACAGCGGTAAACTGTGGACATCCGGGAAGACCGCGTCATGGCAACATCACTGAGAGTGGATTCACTTACCAGAAGGTCGTCAACTTTTCATGTCATAAGTATTTTGAGCTTCGTGGAGACAGGACGCGACAGTGCCAAGCTGATGGAAAATGGTCTGGCGAACAACCCAAATGTGTGGCAAGTACGTTTCTTAAATCTATCACTAACTCCCAGGCTCAATATTTTATCACTTTACTGTCGGTTATTCCCTTTAACGTTGGCTCAAAGTGCATAGTAGTATTATGTATTTCAAGAAAAGACACGTCTAGTGGAGCTAAAGGTCCCAGTAACGACGCTGCCAGCGGAGCAAGCTACATTAGAAAGAGAAGTGAATAAAAAGTCTGAAAAGCGACTTTTCACTGACTCCCTTGTCTTGTTTTCATACTAGCTCCTTTTCTTTTGTTATCTTTTTAACGCCTTGGAACTGTCTGATAAGATCCCAAGCAAATGGTCCTTCTCGTGGGCTTAAGAAAAAAATACTTAGGTTCCTAAATGCTCGGGGTGCATGATCCTCTAGACACCTTAGAAATACATCTTAATTATATCACATCATATTCTCTCTATCGCAATTTAGCTTGTGGGGAAGTGGAGAACTTCAATTTTAGCCGCGATGTTTGTCGAAAGAGGATTGTTGGTGGTCAAGATGCGTTTAAAGGCGCCTATCCATGGCACGTCCTTGTGATGAAGGATAATAGCGTCGCGTGCGGTGGAAGTCTGTTGAATGAACGATGGGTCTTAACAGGTTAGTTGTCTAGCAACCTGCGTGATAACAATTCACATTGGGCAGTTCTTTTCCGCAAACAGCAAATAACATGGGCGTCAAATGGAGCGATAAAAAATAAACGAATGAAGGCATATATGAACTGCAAAAATGGATTGAAATGAAGAAATATTTTATTTCAGTAATATTCATCATTCCTATCAAGGGTGTATATATAAACTTAAAATTGACCTCTCCTGATGTATGAGGCCTTTATGACACAGTGGATAGAGTATCGCATCGAGAACGCAGAAATCCCCAGTTCTAATCTCGGCGTTAAAAGCCTTCGAATTGTCTTAGGCGTTGCATAAATAACGCTCAACACTGACAACACTGCGAGAGTAATTTCTACATTTTAATCCATATTAGCAGTTCACATATGATTTCATCCATATATTCGTCGTTGTCATAAACTTATTCACGGTCATTACCACATTTTGACGACTTCTGTAATCTATAACTGAACAGACAAATGGCAAATGGAATCTATTTGTTCTATACAATGCCTCGTAGTGCTTGACTGTTCGAAAATTTGTTCCAGTTTAGGTCTTGCTCAAGTCGCCAAGAACACTTTTCGTCTTGGTTTCTTTTTTTTTTCTTGCTCGCAAACAGCTTAATTCTGCTAAACATTTTTCGAGGCTTTCACTTGCTCAATCCAGAATAATCTCGCAAACGTACATTTTCAAAACTGTGCACCATGTTGGACAAAGCAAACAATTTTTCTATGACGTCGACCGTGCGTCTGTACTTTGATAGATCATAGTTAACGACCAATCACAGAGCGCGTAGTATTCAGTTCATTGTGTGTATATATAACAATCACAAACTGGAATATATATATATATATATATATATATATATATATATATATATATATATATATACCAGTTGATATGCACGCCTATCGGCAGAGTGCTCAATAGAAGAACTAGAGCGTTGAGTGCCGCACATGTTGTGCGGTACGAAACTAAGTCCAACCAAGTCGAATCTTCAAGAAACCAACTCCAATTTTGGCTTTTAGCTTTAATTTGCTCGACGTTTTGGCCGTCACGGCCTTCTTCAGGAGTGTTATATATAACAAGCCTGTATATATGTTATATATATAGGCTGAAAAATATCTCTTATTAGCCGAGTTCGAGGCATTCTCGTCCCCAGAGCCCTCGCTTTTTTTGGTCAGCGGGAAAAACGAAGGCTCTGGGACCAAAGCCTTCTAGATATCGTAAAATCCATTGCATCCGTTAGCGCATGTCTAATGCATTAATGTTCTATTGCGCTTGCTCAGTATCAGAAGCCGGTAGTAAATAAAGCCAGCCTCGTACCCAGTGTCTTCGTCAAAGTTGCGCAGTAAGGAGCGAAGACTCGATTGAAATAAAGCCTTTCGTTCGCGTTTGTGGAATGGTGGCGGTTAAAAGAAGTCTACAAGACTTGACGATTAGAGGAAAACATCGAGCTAAAAAAGAAACAAGAAAAGCTTTCCGTGCTGCTGTTATTCGTGAAGAAAGATTGTTTCTGTATTTTGCCTGCCGGCCGTTTAGAGAAGCCTTGATGTTTTAACCGATCATCGTTCCATTCGTTTGAGATCGAGAGCTGCTGTATGTACAGCTGTGTATTTATAATTTCGCCACTGAACGCTATCATATCCGACCAAATCAGTTGATGGTTTTAAGTTTGTTTTTGGACGCGCTGTGATCATTGATTAGGCTCATCTCATCGTACAGTGGTAAAAAATATCTAGGAATTGCTTTTTTGTTTGCATGTTATTTTAATTGGGCCTGAAGTAACCTTCCTTTCCCTAGATTTGTATTTCAACTTTTAGCAAAAAGTGCTGCCTAATAAATAAAATATAACTGACTTACAAAAGCGCTGATAGCGTTGTTGTGTTAATTGTTATTATTCAAAATGGGTCTCCAAGTGGTAGGTTTTTTTATTTTTTTGTATCTTTGCCACAAGAGTGTTACATAAAATAGTTATTTTCGCCTTTGGGCTAGCGCTTTCTTCATAATTTTTCCTTTTCTTTACTCGTCTCTAGCAAGCTTTGTTGTTCTTTTTGCGAATAAATACATACTTATTTAAAATTCGTGGCCGTTCACAGCTTCGTCTTCCAAGACACATACTGAAAATCGCACACTTTGAAATTTAGCGGACGTATCTTTACCTGCTAAACCAAACAACAAAACCGGGGGACACTGGCCGGGTTCGCTTATAATTTTGCTTCAAGCACATACTGATTTCGTTAAAATTGAAACATTGGTTTTATTGCTGTAGTCGCCATATTTCCAGTTCCACACAGGTTGATAAACACGGGACGGAAGTAAAACCGGAAGTAAAAACCTTGTGCGTAGAATTGTAATTTTTCTTCCTGGTTGCGCATTCATTTTTAAACGGCCAATCAAAAATTCAAATTCTTGTCCGTTACCAGAGCTACACGAGACGCAATTTAAAAAAATCGTGGAGCCCTGGGGAAGGAAATGAGTTAGAGGTCCGTACCGTAAGTTGCGGACTGAGTTTTTTCCTCGATTTATGGCCCAAGCGCGCTTCATAAATCGAGGCAAAATGATGAGTATAGTAAAGAACGATAGGGCAAACTTCTTACTGGTCATGACTAGTTTAATTTACGTTATATCACAGGTTATATCACAGGTGATGTTCACCGGTGAAACCAGAATAGTGCTCTACAATGAAGTCAATATAGGAATTACTCAATTTGTGAGCACATAGATCTTAATACAAATCTGTTTCGTAGAGCAGCACGGTGTCGGTCTACTCATAAGTTAATCTCTATATACACCGAAGTATTAGTAAGGGCTACGACAATATGATTTGCGGTCTGTCCCCTTTGAATTTGAATAAACCGTTGAAATATATCGCTAAAATAAACCGTTAAAGCTCTACGTATGTTACTTCTAACGTTTTTGTAGAACGGTGAATTAAACCATATTATATTTCTAGCCATATGCCAAACCAGCAAACATCCCAATGTATATGCACAGCAAATCAAACCACCCACCTAACGTAATCTGGAACGTCCCCGAATCAATTAACAGATGATTGTCAGACATTTCATCAGATGAAAACATATTCAACGAAGCGGCACCCTATACCAAGAAGCGTTACGCAAGAGCAGTTACACACACAGACTCATGTACAAACCTTCACAGCAAAAACCACCAACACCGAAGCACAATCGCCATAGAAATATCATAGCGGAACACTCGCAGACCGAAGGCCCGCTGCGAAGCCCCATACTCATAGAACCTATGCCCGTCATTTTTCATGGTCATAGCTAGCGGAATGTTTCGCGGGCGCGTTGTGTGCCCGCCACCGCCTTCCGCCGTCGCGCAGGAAGGACTAGCTCGCAGGCGCGTATGACGTCGCAAAACATGCGCGTATGACGCCACACAACATCCGGGATCTTCGAGGCTTTGTTTTTGCGCGGCTACACAGCCGTCAGCTCGGTAAACACTTTTATGGTTTGGATCTTTCGCTGTGTTTAGCGGAGAAGTAAAGTCGTTATTTCCCTGCATTTTTTCGCGGTTTGCTACTCAAGACAGGGATACTAATTAAGGGATACTCAGAAGCCGCTTTAGTGGAAAAAGAAGAGCTTGCTGGGATAAAATCTTGCTTCGAGGAACTTCATGTTTTTCAATGCGGGAGACAAAAATGGTAAGCTTACGTGTTTTGCTTTTAAACATAAGAATTAAACTAATGGAGATTTGAATAAACATTTTTCGAAAGAAGATTGTGTTGTCCATTTTTATGTGTTTGTTCATTCATTACATAGATTGAAAAGCGATTTTATGTAAACAAAACAAGACTGAGATTTTCTGTCTTCACTCGCGTATACTTATGTAAATATGTTTGTGTATTTTTGCAATTTTGATTTCCAAATCAGTTTCTCGGGTAATTTTTGACAAATAACAACTGTATTTTATTCGGAAAGTAGTGGTACTAGTTATTCTAGACAGAGAAAAGTTGTTTTTGTGAACTTTTGTACGGCCTGAATGTACTGTGCAGACGGTCGCGTAATACTGTTTTTGAGAATTGCTAAAATTGAAAAATAGCCCGGTCGTCATTCTTAATTCTTGTGCTTCCGACCTTTCACCTTAGTTAAGTTTCACCTGTGCGACGCTGTTAGGCTCAGCCTATCTATATACAGCTATTTCAATTAACGTTGTCGGATGAAAAAGGCGAAAAGCCAAGACCGCAAGATGGTGTGGGATTTTTATGCAATTCTATTTACCCTAACTCATACTACCTTGCGGTCTTGGCTTTAAGCTTTTATCCCACAACGTTAATTGAAATAGCTGTATATTATGGTTCAATCCACCGTTCAACGAAAACGTTGGAAGTAACATAGGCGGGGCTTCCACAATCCTAATCGATAAATGTTTCCCAGCTGACCATAAATTAAGAAAAAAATAAATAGAAATACACTCAAACTAAGTTACAGCTGTATGCCAAACAGTGAAGCAGATAATAGACGGACTCAAGAAAGCCATCCTAACGAAAGCCGCACTAACCAGAACAAGACGAAACTACAAACACGTGCACCTGCAGAAAGAAAGACGAATGTCCACTTGAGGGAGAATGCTTGACTAAAGAGATTGTTTATCAAGCTACCGTCGCCACCAAGGACACGACAAAAACATACGTATAGGGCTGACATCGACTGAATTTAAGACCAGATGGAGAAACCACCAAATGTTATCCAAGCAAGAAAAGCGAAAGAATGACACTGAGCTCAGCAAATACCTGTGGCAATTAAAGGGCAAACAGGAAGACTATACAGTCAGGTGGAAAATCCTCGCCAGAGCGGAAACGTTCACAAACCGAAAATATTCAATTTATGCAATACTAAGAAACATTTTATAATAACTAACAATAACTTACAATTGAACAAGCTTAATGAACTTATATCAACATGTAGGCACCAACGGAAGTAAGTACAATTAACAGTTATAGTGCGAAAGCGAAGCGCTATATCGCCGGATACTAGGCCTCGTCGGCGATATTGAGCAAGCTTGAGCACTACCGTTTTAAAATTCAACACATTGATAACAAATCACAGTTTCCAGAAAAAATGCATTGAGATATACAATCTTTTATTAAGTAAAAAGGCTTACAACATATTTTACCTTGCGCCATTTCTTAAACAACAAGCAGCGAATGCCGAAACTTTTGCCAAGCTAAAATTAATTTAGCGTATACAATCAGTTGAGAGTTTCTACGAAGAGCTTTCGTCTACTTAACGTACGGAACAGAGTAGTGACTACATGAATTAAAACACAGTAAAATGGCATAGAATGTCTTAGTTACAAGTGTTTCGTATCTTAAAAAGTTCAATTCAGAATCAAAACAAATTGAACAAACACACGGCTATCTAAACATAGCGGCGAAAAGTCAGAAAGGACTGTAGCGTGGACAGTATGTCTTACAAAAATTCACAGCTAAAGGATCCAAGAAACGGTTAAAACATCGTACCTGTGGTTGATTTGGCTTTTTAGTCCCTTCCATCAGAACCAAATTTTCAAACATCGAAGTACGAGCTGACTCAGCTGAGTCGATCAATGTTGTTTACAAACTTGCTCGTTTTTTAGCTCCTACAGCCGTAATGACGAGATCAGAAACTTTTTTGAGGAAGCATCAAGTCTATATTATATTCCAGAAGTGATTACTAAAGGAATTTTCCGAAAATTTCGCGCCTTTTTTGTCCAATCATGTGATCAATAATTTTTCTCTTTTCTTTTCTTCTTTTTTTTCTATCATTTCCTTTTTTTTAACTAATAGTTATTACTGTTAAGCGCGCGCATACTTTTCAACTTTTCAATGGTTTTTAACTGTTTTGTAACGGTTTATTTTAGTGATTTTTTCAACGGTTTATTCAAACACAATCATATTGTTGAGTGGACCGACATCATGTCGCTCTACAAAACAGATCTGTATTAAAATCTATATGTGCTCACAAATTGAGTAGTTCATATATTGATTATATATATAATATATATATATATATATATATATATATATATATACACTGGTTTTCAAAAACATTGCTACTTGAGAAATATATATCTTTATATATATACCTTTTGTATTCCTATCAAAAACGTCACCTATTTGATGGGAATACAAAAGGTATATATATATAGATATATATTTCTCAAGTAGCAATGTTTTTGAAAACCAGTGTATGTATGTATATATATATATATATATATATATATATATATATATATATATATATATATATATATATATATATATATATATAAAGGGAATAAGTGGACACGGTTAAACTTTTGAGTGCAGGTTCGCCCTGTACGAAACAGACCTGTATGCATTAAACCGAAGTCAAAAGTTTAACCGTGTCCACTTATTCCCTTTATATTCGCTCTACCGATGGTATCGAGCCCTCTCGACCACACAACACAAAGATTATCCTGGATATATATATATATATATATATATATATATATATATATATATATATATATATATATATATATATATATATATATATACATATATAAACTTCTCTTATGCTTCACAAGCTGGATTTATGAAATAAAATTTAAAAACATTGCTTGAAAGAAAGAAACACTAGTTGGATACCTGATTTGTTCTGGCAAAGGAGATTCTAGCTGTCAACAATACGATTAAAAACGCTATACTTAAAAACATTATTGAGAACAGTGGCCTCAATAGCAAGTGCATCCTTCTTACGAAGGTGGTAGCCGTAATTTACAGAAGTTAGACAATTTAAAATGAACAATTTATTGCCATTGTGGACTTACCATATACTTTGCTTTAACTTACCTTAGCTGCTCACTGTGTGAAGGATAAGCAAAGTGTTATTGTGAGCCTTGCTGCTTTGGAGATATTCGCTGGTCTACACCAGATCCGCAGACTGAACGCCAGTCATGTGCAAAAAAGAGCAGTGGTGCAGATTATCAGTCATAAGGATTTTAATTTCCGCCTGTTTGAATCTGACCTGGCCCTCTTGAAACTCGACCGTGAAGTCAGAATATCGCACTATGTTAAACCTGTCTGTCTGCCGGAAACCCCACAGTAAGTCATGTTACTAAGTTTTCCGCTTTTTTAAACAAAAGTCATTAAGATAGCTCTCTTGTAAGTCGGCTTTCCCAAAAGAAGGGAAGGCCAACAAAAGTTATAACTAAAGAGTCTGTTGCCATTTATTTTAAACTTAATTTCACGGTCCCCATTTCCTTCTATAGCAATTTTCTGTAATGGTTTCCCCAACAATTTCGTGATGTCTTAAACAGTAACTCAACTTCGCCTAATTGTAATATAAAACTTATACTCTCTCTCTCTCGATGCCTTTTCATTTCCACAACAGGCAGAAGCAAATGTTTGAACCTGGCAATTTTGGTCGAGCGGTGGGCTGGGGATACAAGGTAAGCAAGGGTTCGATTGGGCAGTTTGCCAACACCTTGAAAGAAATCTGCATTCCTGCCATCAGCAACGACGTATGCAATGCGGCATTCAAGGACGAAGGATACAAGGTGACACGACTCATGCTCTGTGCAGGGGAGGCTGTAGGTGGCAAGGATTCGTGCCAGGGGGACTCTGGGGGTGGATTTGTCTTCGTGGACCCCGCCACCAAGAAATGGGTGTTGGGCGGGGTCGTGAGCTGGGGAAGCAGTTTTGGATGTGGATTACGAAACAAGTATGGCGTGTACGTCCGCGTCACTGAGTTTATTCCTTGGATTAACAAGCATATGTTTTAAGGCCCTTCTGTGGCATGGACATTGCGCTAAGAATAACCACATTTTTATGTTATTTTACAACGTTAAGTACAAGCAGGGCAAACTTTCTAGCTTGCTGACGGTGTGATTAATCTTCAGAGACAAAGCATGTTAAAAACGTATTGTATAAGAATGTTTTCTCGCAACCAGGTTTAGCCTTTTGATGACAATAATTATTATAGCTCTGCTGTTTGGAAAGTACATAAGTGCTTTTGCTTTTTAGTTAAAAATGTCCAAGACTGTTAACGTGTAGATGTGAAGCCTCTGCAATCGTTTAGTGTTGAGCTCGTGTATCCCGCAATTGCATAGCAATCAAATCTACCACGCGGACACGTGTTTATGTAGTTGTAAAGTATAATGAATCATGATATAGCAGACATGTATAAGATGGCTTGGTTAATTAGTTTACTAGAACATAATCGATAATTTTACTAAACAAACAAAATTATTGCAGAAAGCGGCACGTATTTAGATATAGAAATCGTTTTTGCTTCTGTAGCTTATGTATGTAAATACAATTGATTTAAATGCCTGTCAAAGCTTTTGAGTACTTTTTTTAGGAGTGTTAAAACCACACTAGCCAAAAGTGATAGACGTTCTCTCGTCCTTACTCAGGTGTTAAAGCCCCAGCTAAACCTTCTGACATTGTTGTTGGTTGATGTTTGAATTGACCAACACTTTATGTTGGATGAATGTTTTGTTTTCGATCAAACATTTTGTTCAGCGCAACAATGTTTCAACGTTTAGCCGGTTTTTCAACGCAACAACGTTAGAAATCAAGTTTCAGCCACGTGTCCAACAAATGTTGGTGAACAATGTTGGAACGTTTAACTGGACGTCCAACCCTGTCATCCAACAAATGTTGGTCAACAATGTTAAGACGTCCGGCTAAACGTGCCAACACTGTCATCCAACAAATGTTGGTCAACAATGTTGGAACGTTTAGCTGAGGCTCATTAGGGCGAAGGGACGGCTGACACCTTAGCCTAAAACAGTGCATTTTGGACAACATGACTACACATTAGATTGACCTGAAGTCAGTTTTTCCCAACGTGATTGGATAAACTTACCATAGCAAAATCTACTGCTGCTCACAAAGAACTCAATAACGTTTATATCTGCTGTTTAATAATAGAGACGTTTCAGCCTTTGCGAGTCTTTTTAGCTAAGTTTTTCACCCCCCATTAGAATACGCTTCACGCTTTAAGCCAATGCAGGAGAATAAACCCATTATTCTTTGTGACTCTGGTACGACAACAAGAAAGACAGTTTCTAAGTACAAAGATACGGGTAACAAACGCATTTCAGTGTGCATCGGGTCGTAATGATTTATATCTTTCTGGGAAAGACTTAGTAGCTTTATTAAGCGTGTGCGGAAAATAATTTTGTTGTTAAAGCACTTTGTTATAGCAGTGTTTTGTTTTAAATAAATTTCTTGTAGCATTGTTCTCTAGTCTTTTATAAATACAAGTGATGACGCTTTTATTAAAGCTATATTTGCCATCAGAATTTCATTCTACATTCAAAAGTCAGGAGGAAAGGAGCGTTAAGAACAAGTAAACATATTCTACATCACACACTGGCCCGTTTGTCGCTTTGACACTCTCTTTGTTCTGTTTGATTAGGTGAAATGCAAAACAGTCTAGAAGGATATTTTCATTGGACCTACCTCTTACGTTTAAAAGCGTACATCGTTTATCATTTTATCCCATGCCATGAAAAATACATTGCAACCAAAACGAAAACGGTACATATTCTACGAAATTCTACGAGTTGTATTTAAAGGTAATTTTTCGGTACTCGTCACGTTGTGATATAAGCCAATGGTCTATGCTTGAAATCTGTTTGAAATATAGTCGAAACATTTTCGGTCATTAGACGTTTCGACAATCCTTGCGAAAATGTGGAAAGCGGATGAAAGAAAACATTCAAATGACCATCAAAAATTTTCGAACCATCCTCGAAAATAAGTTGGAAGTCTTAGCAAAATTACCAAAAAGTTTTGATTTGATAGTTTTGATGGGAAACGGTCGAGTTTCCTCTTGCCAGTCTTCATGTATATTTCTAAAATAGATTTTATGAGTCACGTGAAAAATTTCCAGCGGAAAGGTGGTCATGTGAGTGAGACACCTATTGATGCATATCCACGCATTGCATGGTGTAGGATTCTTGAAATTCTCCGGAAAACGTTTGGGCTCGAAAAGCTATATCATGTGCAAGATATAAACCAACAAACATTTCATTTTTGTTCAATATGAAAGTGAAGCAATATAATCCAAAAAAGAGAAAAAACGAGGGGTTGGTTTTGTGGGCTAAAAATATATGAAATTAACAAAATATCGCTCGGGCCAGACAAGCCGGACCCCAGTTTTTTACGAGGGGGAGGGTGGAAGAGGAGGCACAAGCCCAGGCTAAGTAGGGTTAAAATCCCAAATGGTACCAAGTGGGGAGGGGGTGGGGGGGGGACTCTATCTTTGAAACGCAAAGCAATATAAAGCAAACAAATCGTTCTTATTATTATTATTTTAATGAACTAGAGTAACTTTTTGTTTTCTACAATATGTACAAGTTAAGCCTGCAGTCTTGAGAGACAGATACATGCGAATAAAGTCGCCGTCAAGATAATAGAAAAATTCACATATGGCGCAGATCAACGCCGAATACTAACGTGTTCATGAACTTATGAAGTTACTATATATAGTTTGCAGTCCCACTTACAATACCAAGTGTTTAACTAAATTGAAATAAAATTTCAATTACTTATTCGGGCCTGAGAATTGAGAGCACTTTTGTTGAATACACTCACTTCTGTGGCACTGGTAACTAGAATATTATAAACTATCACCTGTCAAGTAGTGACTGCGATTAAGTAATAACCTAAGGGTGTCTAACTCTCATTCTAGTGTCGGAATAAATATGGAATTATATTAATATAATGTGCTTTTTATGACCAAGATGTGAGTGGTATTTACGCGAATACAACCTTTACATATTTATCGATATTGATTCACTACCGAGTAAAAAAAAAATATTCCCGGGCGTTGTTCTCTGTGTTTTGTTTTCTGGTTTTTTTTTTTACTAAATAGCAGCATAATAATTAAGAAGACTCCATTCTTTTTCTATTCGGCCTTATGTGCTACCGAGCACGAAGAGGATTAAGTAAGTAAGTAATTCTTTTTCTATACAAATTAATATAGGGACAAAAATTGAGAGACAGTTTGGAGCCTTTTTTCAACAAACGCGCTTGTCCTTCATGTTTTAACCTGTCGGCTCTTTTAAAATAATGTTTTAAAGTTTCAGCTTACTACATGAAGTTTTAATTTAGATTTTTTTCATTAACTAGGTAAGAGTTAAATGAACGAAACACAAATTTCTATCTTAAGTATCTTAATAAGTACTGACCCTAATACTAACAAGAGGCCGATTATAGTAGGGACAACAAGGTATGGTTGACTCCCCGTATATTGAAGGAGAGTTGACCTGTGCTCTTAGGTCATACGTAAGGTTGCTATGTCCTTGTTGTGGGGGAATACGTAAATCAAAACGGATCGAACTTATTCTTAACCCTATTTTGCCTGGAGGGACACAAAGTGCCCGCGCTAACTTTCAATATTGATTGTGACTTATCCTAAAATTTATCTGGCAACAATATGATATTACATTTTATTGATCACGTGACTTGATGTTTCTATAGCAACACGATTTTGACAGCCATGTTTTTTGTAATTTGCATATTTTTACCTTTGAATGAAGACAAACTATGTTTATTGGTATAACGTTTACATTTTGACGTCATTTACTGTTTATTTATTGGTTTTCATTAATTTGGAGTCAATTTGGACGGTTTTTAAGAAGTTTTGAAAATTTTCAGAAATCCAAGACGGCGGCCGTATAACTAATTACCTAATAACTACGTCATATGACGTCATCGTTCCATTGTGCAGACCGCAAAGGAGACAGTTTTGGACGTACTATGTTACCTCTAGGTTCACCCCCCCCCCCCCCCCCCCTCCCCTCCGCAAGCCCAGGCAAAATAGGGTTAAATCTTTCGACTACAACTTGGTGATCCACAAAGCAAAAGCTACTGCATGCATTACAACGCGTACATCTCAAAGTAATAATATCGCAGGCGAGAGCTCACTTGCATATGCTAACCTCCACCCTCTTTGGACACTCGCGACATCGGACATAGCAGCACCAGTAAAATTTGCATTCGCAGCGCTGGATTATGGATTCTTGGTGCGTGGTATAGCCTCGGTTACAGCACATCAATTTACATCCGTCCATAGCTTCGGAGGTGCGGTTACAAAACCTTCCCTGTGTCCCCAGCGAACCCGTGCTGGGGTTTGCATTGCAGAAATCCGGTGATCCATCAAGATAGACGAGGTCAACAATGGTGTGAGGTTTGTAGTTGCGATTTCGTGGAACCAGAACATTCCTTGATCCGATTAGCTTGTTCTCAACCTCTGTGGCGCCGTCGAATTTGTCTTTGATGTGGTCGCCGACCACTCTAAAATCTGGCAGGGATCGCCAGCAAGTTTTCACATTACACGACCCCGACACTCCGTGGCATTTGCACTGAATTTTCATGAACCTTTTCACAGCCTGTAAATGAACAACACACGATCGAAATATAATTATTTAGACACAAAGGTCCATAGTCTCACGGTAACTAAATTAATTTTGTAGTTTGTAACCATTGCTTTGCATAACTTCGTAAACTTTTACGAAGTTCATCACTGAGTCATTTCCGTCCAACAAAAGATAAATTGACCTTGACATAACAGGCACGCCAGTAATCTGATCGAAAAGTGACTAAAATAATTTGCCAGCAATCAAACACAATTCACATACAGGGTCGGGTTGTTCAAAGCACGTCGGATTAAGCTAACCCAGGATTAGCGTTAATTTTGAATCCAATTAAAGAACAAATCAAGGACATTTTTCCGAAGTTGTTCCGACCTTCAATATCGACTTAATTTGACTTGTCTTCACTTCTAGCTACAAATAAACTCTTAAAAACATTCTAAGGTAAGAGAATCGATATCCTAGATTGGCGTTAATCGGCTTTCGAACAACCGGGCCCAGATGATGGTCCAATTCAGTCAGCCCTTTGTTATATGTTTTTGTTCTCCATTTCTTTTGTTCGTTTGCCCTGACCGTGCGCAAAACACAAAAGGTATTGAAATGCATATGAGCAACTGACCCGTAGAAACATTTGGGCTCAAATGTTAAACAAAACAATGTGCACGGTCACGGTTCGTTCAACATAAAACAAAGCAGCTTTGTACATTCTTTTTGAAATTTGTTGAGCTTCATAACCAGTTTGTTCTATTAACTATGAACTGAGTTTCTCGTTATTGCTAGCTTTAGCTAATGTTGGAAATTATAAGCAGAACAGTACATTAGGGAAATAGTCAAAACTATTGTACTCGGACATGCCGGACCCACCGTTTTACGTTCTCCACCTACAAATATGGTGTGTTGTTGGTAATAGCCCCCAATTTATCAGGAGTAGAAACTGAGAAAAAGATTCAAACCTGCCCGTGCTGCTTTACTAGCAATGCAAGCTTCATCTGATGCACACAGGATATTAAAGAATCATCTCAAACTTTTATGCCAATACATTTTGTCCATTGGGCTTATTACATACCAGGTGGTATTTTGCATAGTCCCCCTACCCCTACACAAGGTGGGTCCTCGTCGAGTATACTTGCTATGACCACTCCCTTATGTACCAAACTTCTTGATCAATTTGCATACTAGGCAGTCACGTGCCACCGAATCAATCACAATTTTATTGAAAAAAGTAAGCTATTGTCAAGTTGTGGTAGACAGTACGCACCATTCGCCCTGCATTATTGTTGTGAAGATTCATCAGAACTCGGGCAGGGTTTCCAACTTTTCGTCCACGTTCTCTTGCGTCAACAAAGGTCTTTGAAAACTCGATACCATACTCTATATCATCACTGCACCCGGCCCACTTCCAGCCCTCGTCCGACATCCCTCGATATTTCTTATCACAGCCGCACTTTCGGCCCAATTTTCCCGCGCTGCACGAATGCGTAACGGCGTACGCCACACCAGCGGACGAGATGGAATGAACAAAGGCAGCTTCCCTGGTTCCTAGCAAAGAGAAGAAATGTCGAATTAAGGACGTTCGCGCGAAAATCTTTAACACTGATTTTTTCATAAAACTTTTGCTACAGCTAGGCAACGAGTTACTCGTGTCAGAAATGCAAAACAATTGGGGGGTCACCGAGTTCGTTTCGGAGATAAGATATCTGAAAGGCTACCTTAATTTTGAAAAATTGGTCTTCCTTAGTCGAGCCTAATGTCTGTTAGTCTAAAAATATTGCAAATGAATCTCTAGAATGGAACTTTCTATGCCAAATTTTATACGAGTGGTTCTATTAAGCAAATTAAATCAACTTGTAACGTCCCTTAAAGTAAATCCTATTTTCAAACGACAGCATTTGCAAACCATGACAGCCGCAAGTTGGCGGGATTCGATGTTGCGTGGGTAGAAAAGTGGGAAAATTTTAAACTTCCTACATTGATTTTTTGTTCATTTGTTCACAATCTGTCGAGAATTAGAAAAGAAAATTATCTAGCCAAAAACAGTAGGGGTCACCGACCATCCAAGCGAGTAAAATCAACGCAGCGGCTACCAGCCCTTTATCTGTTTAGATTTCTTACTTTGCGTGCGCTCTCGTGCATGACGAAGTATGGCGTTGTAACATGAATTGCGTGCGCAGTAAGGATGGACATAAACAATTAGCGCGAACGTCCTTAACAGTATTTTTCTAACAAAAAAGATCGTTATCCTTGATATAGGTAAATTATATGTCCAGTATTTCATGGAAGGAATCGAGTGAAATGCAGTAAGAGCGGTCATCATTTCAGTTCACTTTACTTGGAAAGTAAAGTTACATCAAGTAGTTGGTTAAGAAGGCAAATTCTCGTACCAAACAATGAACTAAAAACCATCAGGAAAATAATTTGAGTTCTGACCAAAATGGTTACACGAAGTCCATATGCTATTTACCTCCGTTAACAGAATTGCCAAACACGGGTGATCTCTCAAACTGCACTGTAGTACAATTCCATCTTCTGTAGCGAAACTGGTGCTGACATTCCTGCACGGCGATTGTAGCTCCAAACTTAACGCTGTTCATCACGTCAATGTTCCTCTTGCAGACTTGAACCTGTTTGTTGTTGAATTGGTCGCCGACTTCATCACAGCTTCGTCTGCTACTGAAGCTGTTTACAGAACTGGTGAGCGCTAAGGATCTGTGAAAAACAAAGGATAAATATCACTAAACATGCACAACAAAGCTTAACTGTTAACGAAGATGTGAGCGATGGAATAACAAAAGTAGTAAAATAACAAATAAGTATAAAGCCGCCTAAAAAATGTTACATGGCGCCACGCCCATGCTTATACCAAGAGCTGATCTAAACCGAGATGTAGAAAGGAAGTGTTTGAGTATCGCGAATAACAGAGATAAAATACTAAACATACAAGAGCGAGCACTGTTGTACCTAAGAACTGCGATATAAAAATGTGCATGTTTGGCGCACAAAAAAGTTAAAAGGGTCTAGTGTTTGGCTTAAAAACCACATCCATTTCTAAAAAAAGGAACTCGGAGAGTATGAACATCACTGAATAATCTTATAAATGTGTTGCTAGACTGCCACAGAATTCTAAACATGTTAAGGACAATTTCAATAGGTTTTAGGCTGATGTTGGTCGCCAGTTTGTACAACAAACTGTTGGCTAGATAGAATTCATGCATTTGTTCAAACGTCTTCAGAATAATTTCAATGGTCTTTTAGCTGATGTTGGTCGTAGTGCATTTGTTCAAATCATAGCCCGAAAATGTCGTTACCCAAATAAATAAATACTGATCCATGTATAAGACTGTTTTTAAAAAGCTGCGGTTGACTCGACACTATATGAAAGTAGTGCTTATTTGTTACAATTGGCGGGAAACATGATGACAATGTCAGGCCTTGTGTAAGGTTAAGTGATGAGTTTCTTGCGCGTCAAATATTACAGGGGTCAAGATTCTAGAAATGTCGTAATGAAATTAGTATCCACGCAAGCATAAGCGCAAGCATAAGAACGGGGATAAATAAAGCATATTTTTGCTTATAATTTGGGTTACCCTTGCATTCGTCACGTTACATCTCTCTTGACGAGAATCGGTCTTATGCTTTGCTTGTGTCTGCATCGCCAGTAAAAACACAACGCAAATGTCTCCCAGACACATCTCTTTTCCTTTTTTCATCTTCGAAAACATTGCGAAAATTTCCTTTCTGGGAAAAGTCTCATATTTTAGCAGAGAGTTTTCAACAAATTATCCATCTTTGCGAAATATTTAGCGTCGGGAATTATCGCTCTTTCAAAATAGCGAAATTAAGTTGTCAGAAAGCTGTGTGCTAACCTGTGCTTCTGCAAAATATCCACTAAAGATGAAGTTTTTGGGATGAACTTTCAAATCACTAAAGATCATTCGCTGTCATTCTTTGGAAAGGCTATTCGCACATAACGCAAGCCGATCAATGATTGAGGTAGATTTTTTGGAGTTTCCGATAGCTAGTCCAGAAATACCCATAACAAAAAATAATGTTCTATACGAAACTAATTCAAATGAATAATCACAGCAGAACATACATACGACTTTTATCATAAAACTCTTATCATCGTTTGAATTTAGTTGCCGGGATTTCGCGAAACATCAAACAATACATAGTAGTTTGCAGGCATTTATCTACGAAAGAAGCCATTTTTAAATACAGTGTATGAGTAAAAAGTGGCGGTTCAGCCAACGGCAGCAAAGCAGAAAACTGCAAAATGAACTGCTTATAAGCAGTATTTCCGAGCTGATTTGTAAATGGTTTTAATGGCATCTCAATAGATTGATACTTACAGCCACTGGCTCGGCGTGACAGGAGCAATGAAGAGAAACTCAAGCGCTACCAAGACGGTAACCAGTCGTATGATCTTGAACAACACCATCTTAGTTGCTGTGTGAGCGGTGCCTTAATCTGACGAATCTGACGAAGCAAAAGAATGAAGGTTTATGATCAGAATTTGCTGAACAAAAGACGGGTCTCTTTCAAAGTGTTGCCGCCTTATAACACATGATAAAGTAGACAAAGTCATATTCAAAAGCGACGGCACTTGTAGTCAATGAATTTCTGTTATTGGGAGGAACACAGCTTAATTAAAAAGCGCTATTAGGCCGCGATACCGATACAATGTGGCGGTAAACGGTCAGAAAATGTTTCTCACACGATACGAAAAAAACGAAGGAACAACTCCTGAAAAATCAATTATATTTTGTCGCTAAAAGAGCACCTCCAGTTTAGAGCTAATATTTAATTACTGGTTTGTCACTTCGTTGCCTTATTATTTAGCACTAATTTCTTTGTTTTTGTGAACAATTAAAAGTTGTTAAGTCATGATAAAAGTATATGATATATATCTCATCTTACAACGTGAAAACATTAGCGTTAGACTGAACAGAGTAGAAACCGTAAATAAACAGGTTACTTCAGCTCTTAGATATGTTCCGTGTATTATAAATAGTATTTACGTGAAACACCAGTTTTATTTACTCGTGCAAACAATTTATTGACTTTAATTGTTTATGAAGATCAGGTAAGACTCTTATCAATGGAGATTAAGTCTATAATAAATGATTGCGCACTTTGTCGGCTAATCTTTTTTATTGAATCTTGCGTGTTGGACAGTTCGATCACGAGTGTATAAACTGGGAAAAAAAAGAGTTCTCTTGCTCAGAGTGTAAACAAACGAGAACCCGATCAACGGAACAGGTGCAAAGTAAGCAATAATTTAATACATGGTTTTCTACTTCGGCGAACGCAATCTTAGAAAACTAGTCGATAAAATACAAAATGCCACTATGATTTCAGCAATAGGCACATTTGTAGAAACACAATTTCAATGGCCTTGCGTCATTTAGCTTCGTGTGATTTATGAAACTGCTTACATGTAGGATACCACGCACCTGTTTCTAAGATCCGACCCAGCTAAGATCGATTTAATTGTCTTTGTTATCCCTTTTGAAACAGTGCTACAGTTAATTAAAACAAGCTATAAAATTCGGGTCGATGTGTTCAGCTTTCAATGCAATATCCTGCACACAACTGTGATGGCCATTTCATCGTTCAAAATACATTTTCCTAGTTACACTGATCAAGAGTGTTATTCGTGAAATAACGAGCCGGCAATTGAGAACCTGTACGGTGAGAAAAGCTTTTTTTTTTTAATAGATTAAGTCAGCAATGATGCGTGTTCCTACCTTAGTTTAGAGCTAAAACACTTACTAGCTTCTGTGTTTTCCTACTGTGCTCCTATCCCGTACTCTAATGTAATATGTCGTCTGACTCGCGCTGGTTTTATTAAGATTTTGTCGGCTCGATCTTATTATAAGTCCGGCAGTTGTTGTTTATAACGCCTTCGTATCCCCTGGGGCCTCACACCCAGACAAACCCTACATATTTAAAAAGAGCGATGATGTAAACGTGAATCTATTTAGCTTCTCTTTTAGAACAGATCCTTTTCGATCAGCTAACTTTACGCGTGTCTGATAAGTTGTATGCCAGGCATGAGATAATATTGATATCGGCCTTATTCTCCGCTAATATAATGTTTTTTAATATGTTCGTGTTTACAAACAACAATAACTTCTTAAGTGCCATAATTAATATCTCACAGTGGGCATTATGTAAATAAACAATTAACAGACCGGAATACTATGTTTATATCGGTTTTAGAGACTTCCGTATTTTCTCATAACCTGTTTTAATAAGCCTTTAATCTCGGCAATCCGCTTGATTATACTTTTCAGAAGTTTTTAATTCTTGCGGTCACTTGTTATTAAGTTCTACAGGAACATTTTCATTCAAACACAACAGGAAAATATGTCAAGTATCTAGCGAAATGTCTTTTAACAAAATCAAGGTATGCCAAATATTTCCTTTAACCCTTCCGAATGAACTTGTTTAATTAAAAAAGTTATCCGAATAAACATTAACAATAAAAAAATATGATTACAGTAATTGAAAAGTGTCTGTAATGAATATTGCTGTTGAAAGCGGAACGAGTTCGCTGCCTTTTCGCTAAATTGTTGGTTGTAAACATAACGTGAAATGTGAAAATCTAGTTTCAAATGTTGACCGTAAAAATATCCCTCTGAATCACAGTGCTGTAAAGTTTAAATACCATGCAGTTAATTTAGATTTTGAGGGATGTGGCTATGTTAGAGTTGAATATAGTTCTAAGCGTTTTCGTTTTTATATATTTGTCTGTAAAATTTTCTTCGGACTTGAAACTGAACAACAAAACAATTTAACTGATCGGATTCTCATACAAACATTAAATTCGTCAAACATCGCATTTCGCACCACATTCAAGCCGGTATTAAACTGATATATTTATTAAATGAACCAGACAGTGGATTTAAGGTCCACACTTCTGATATATAGGTTATCATTTCGATCAGCCATTTAATGCCACAATTTACCAAGGAATGATCCATTTTCAGTCGCTGGTAACACAAAACTTAAGCCTTCCACCGCGATATCACTTGCTACAAAAACGGGCCATCACAAAAATGGGCCAACACCATGTAAGATGCTGATTGGTTCAAGCGCCCACGCTCCATGCCAGATCTCAGACACCGCGCAGCTCTCAACAACCTCTAATTTCACTGGACCTGGGTATCACGCAGCTCTATTGTTTTCAGGGCTAGGGTCCACTTTTGATTGTTTCGAGGATGTACACTGTTCACAGTCCCCTATTTTTCCGTGTGATCAGTCGAGATTGATCGCAAGTTCGAGTCAGCCGCCATTTTTGTTTTAAATGGCGAGTGAAAGTTGGGGAGAGTGCAAAAACCCCGCGGGGATGGGTTCCGCCCCCTGAGCAGTTTTTGCACTCTCCCCAGTTTTTATCGCGCCGTGACATTCAAGATGGCGGCTAAATGAAGGATCGAACTCGACGAACATACGGGAAAATAGGGGACTGTGAACAGTCTATCGAAGATGAGTCTCACATAGATCCCAAATAACGTATCTTTGTTTCATACTCGGTTAGCTGATGTAGACCCCGTTTGCGAACTTCGAAAGTTTATTATAATTATTGTTATTTTTTCGTGCGGCTTGTTTTAGAACGAGGGATGTTCGTATGTTGGTTTTCCTATATCGCGTGTGGTATGTTTAAAAATATGGGCTGGATGGACGGGCGGGTCTAAATCGCTAGCGGACTGCAGCCCTTGGGGAAAATGGGGTGGGGGTGGAGAAAGACCGTTAATGTTACATCCTCCTGGTTGCCTCCATGCATTTCCATGCAAATTCCATCAATTTGTTTTGTTATATTCATACAATAAAATTTGTTTAGAGTATTTCGGCCCACACAGTGCCTGAATTTGTCTCGATAACCCGTTGAGAAATTAGTTCCTGATAACTGTTAGGGTGAGAGAATGATTAAGGAAATTCAGACTTGTAAGGTACCCTTTACCTTCGTTGTCATATAGACCGCTGGGCCGACCAGTCATTTAATCCAACGAGCGCCAAAGAGGCAATATTTGCGCTTGCTATTTTAAACCGGAACGAATGAATAAAAAATTCGTCGAGTGAAGTAAATTCAGAGTGAAGTAACTCGGTTCTAACTTTTGAAAAGTTGGTAAAAATAACTTCACAATTAAACTAATTAAAAGTACTTGCCTGCGACGCTGTACATTATTCGATTTTCTCCAAGTGAAATTATAGCAGTTTTAATATGAGTAACTCCGTGTGAGCGTTATGACTGTTATCAGGCCAATGATTGCAGCCGGCAGCTGTTCAGGCACATTACCACCCACTCACGGCAGCTGGAATAAGCCACGCGAGCGATTTTCGTTTGACCTCGAAAATCGGTTTCCTTGAAAATTGTTTCATTCGCCAATTGTTGAAAGGATCAAAACAAGCTTTGCTCGTTTTCCCGCTAAACATATCCCTAATATGGAATAAGGCCTGTTCGATTGACCTATCAGAACGCTGAATAGCTAGTGACGTCAAATAGAATAACTACTTTTAAACTCTCAATTCGTTCGCTTTGCTTTGCGTGTTCGCTAAACCAACCAAAAGCCGCTCGCGTTTGCCTCCGTTCACAGTTAAACCAATCAAATTGTTTCTTTCCAGTTTGTTTATTGTTTTGGTTACGTTCACGCGTAATTATTTGAAAGACATGACGAAAATTGCTCTAGTATTTTTCACACCCACAGTAGCATGGTAGCTGCTATAAAAGATTCCTGCTTTTCCCCTTATTCGACCTACCAATGACTGCAGTTAAATTTGCTGCACCTTGTTACCACAGTTGAGATATATCAGTATATTTTCGGGAATATATTACAAAATTTCGCGCGTGTTTATATATAAATAATAATAAATAATCAGTTGATTATTGACCCTCTTATCTCTCTACGTTTATTATACCCACACATACTGATTTCATTACATTATTTTAATTCATAAACCTAATTCGCGACTGTCTGTATTGCGTTGAATTGCTTTTTACTAGAAAACACGCTTTTAGAAGTAGACGGTATTCCCACAATTGAATAAAAATGCATTCTAAAAACACTTGAAATGTCCGGTTAATACAGGTTTCGTATAACAAAATGGGTTAATTTTGGTGTCCGCTGAAAACAGGTTCGATATACAGTAAATATAGGAAGAACTTGAAATTTCGGGAATTGTTTTCAGGCTCTAACTGTGATGATCAAATCTCTTTAATGGTATCTAAAATTCATATGAATTTTTTTTTCATATACACATTGTCAAAAATTATTGTGATGTCAGCATACATTGAAGTCACGCGTTAATAACGGAGGAATGTGGAGACAATTTCAACACAACACAAGGCAAGTTGAAATCACGCGCACACCCACATGGTAAGGATGGGCCCCCCACAGGGGAAGGGATGGGCTATGATACAGAAAATGTGCGGATACAGGAAAACGGTGAACAGTTGATAAATGAAAAGATTAACACTTTGTTATCGACACCCAGAAAGGATTATCAAATTGCGGTAACTCAAAAAGGATGTACTATCAAAAATAGTCAACATGCTCTCACGTTGAACAAAACGGAAATGTATACAAAACCAACCAACAGAAGTTGCAGATTTAATAGCGCCTCTTCAATACAATCACGCATTGGGTCATTTGCAGTAAATGCATACGTCAGCTCTCTACTTCTGAGTAGGAGGTCGCCGATAACTCGTTTTTGGCGGAACCTCTGAACATTAGTCAAATCTGTCCACTGGGAGTAACAGAGAAATTTAAACACTTATTGAAAATATCAAACCGATCGGCAGCTTCGAAAATTATTAAATTTATGAAATACGTCCGTTTGGGAAGTCTGTAAATGGCGCTTTTAGCAAATCATCAAATTATAAATAACTTCAATTATAAGGGATTTCTTATATTAACACGCAAATTTTACCCAAGAGCACTCTGTAATGTTCATCTCTTCGTTAACTATTTTAATCTTCAGGAAAAATTGAGTAAGTGTTGGTTTGCCGTGACGTAAGTCATATTTTGCGTGTGTTTAGCCAGATTGTTTGTTTTTTTTTTTTACCTGGGGTTTGTCTCGAATATTATTATTTTTTTATCTGAATATAAATAACCACAAGGTGCTAAAATTATAGTTTCTCATCGTCATTACTGTGTAATACGTGATCATTAAGTATAAAATGAATTATTAATGTAGAATGGCAAAATCTACTCGTACCAGTCTCGTGTTAGTTGGTGGTCAAAACATACACATTGTGATTTAATTCAAAAATCCGGCATGCATTAAAATCTGGTTCTATTGACGTATCTTTGACAATGTTTCTTTTTTTTTAACTATGTTCCTTATTCACATAAATGTTTGAATCAATCTCTCGTTGAATCCAAATTTCTTACATCTACCTTCGGTATTCCTGCTTCTGCTAGTCGATCAGCCTACGACGGTAGATTGACTGTTTTTCAGCTAGTCTTTGTAACAGAGGAAAAAACGGCCATTTCCCGCGGTTACACATGGATCATAAGCATGCACGAGCATGAGCAAGCCGGCACATGGCAGAAGTTGATTGGGCGTAGTGACTGCTGCTGGAAACGAACTGATGTCACTTAAAGGAATTTCGAAATCAGGCAACGCCTTCAGAAAAAAATATTTTCAGTGAAAAAGTTCCAGGCGCATTGTCAGTGTTTTTAGCTTTCTGAAAACTGTTTCTGCCAACGTACAAATGTTACAATTTTGCGAATTCAAAACAACAAGCAATAGACTTTGGATTTAATCTTCATAATTAATTGCGGTGAGACAGCAAAAATATCTAGAGACACTCGCCTGGCCTTTGGAAATAAAGCCAGAGTTTTTTAAATTGGTATTACGAGAATGTTTTTCAGGCCCCTTCGATAGAAATAAGACACGCCGTGCATTGTTTAAATGTCTTCGGTGCGTGCACGTGATACAAAAGTCACGCCAATTCAAGAGCCTGGTGCCAACGTTCCATGGTGATATATATTCTGACATCTTGAAGTGGAAATTTTTAAACTGAGAGGGCAAAACCAACTTAGCTTCAATGGCCTCTAGCTATTAGTATACATGTAAAGTGAATAGACAGTTTAATTGATACTTCGCAGACGTTGCATAATTCTCCTTTTTGGGACTTCATTAATCAACGTTTGTTGTCGGGAAATTCTTTCAGGGCGAAATATTTCTATAGCAAAATCAGAGGCCAAGTGGTTAACTTGTAGAGTAAATGGTTTCATTCGTATTAAAAGATTTCCTGTCATTGAAGTTGGATAAGCTCATTTTCCTTGGTTATCCAGTGGTGTGTTTAACTCAAGTAAGAGGTCATGCAGATTTTACCAAGACAAAAGTTTGTCAAGAACTCAGTTTTAACTGCTGGAGTGTCTAAATAAAATAATATTTCCAGTTAAATGTTTTTACAAGGCCATTGATTATTTGATCTCTTTAGCATAGGATAGTTCAACATAAAGAAAACAGATAAGCCTACCGTGAATAAAGGCTGTGGGGAATTGCTATCCTGCAGTTGGATATCTGAATGCACTAAGCGCGTTTTAGCTCAGGTGCGATCTGAGGTCTTTAGATGAAGCTCTTCATATACAAGTGTTGCCTGATTTGAAGAGACCAGATCATTTTAAGATACGAGACACATGAAACTCTTCAGAATTTGACAGCATATGCAAATAGCAAAGGATTAAGTGATTGTGAATTTCCTGTTTATTCCCCAGAAATCAACACCAGTATAAGCAAACAAAGGAAACCGACAGGTGAAAGACCATAAAACAAGGAGATGAGGTTTTTATTAATTCCTGTGCGCATGGACGTGGCACTGAAGAAGGAAAGTAAGGCGTTTTATTACACTTTTGGAGTGTTTTGAAGCGGCAAACAACCATAACTAAGCACCTTTGTTGAGATAACAACAACCACAGATAAGGATAAACGTGCACAATTTGTTTCGTCCGCTTCCGAGAATATTCTTAAATCGACAAATATGGTTTACATTGCTAGTTTAATATCTTCACATTATGTGACATAACAGCTCCTCACAAAAAAGACAACCAATAGCATGCCTATAAGGCCGAGAGGCTGAAAATGACCTGAGACCAGGAAAAAAAATCAGTAAACCGAGTAAAAAAGGAGTGGGAAAGGGTACCTGAGATTTGCAGATCAAGCTCTATTTTTTTTTTTTTGTCGCAAGAGATGAAAGTTAAATGTTTCAAAAAAGTCGTTATGCCACTTCTGTTTTCAACCTGATTATTTCGGCCTTTTTAGAACTGGCTAACCACAAAACACCAGATTATCACATTGGTTAGAACAATAAAGTTTTGTGCAAGTTTCTTTGTTATTCGGAAGGAAGTATTTTGAATTACATATTAACTCTTGGTTGCTTAATTGTTATGTTCTGAAAGTTTCTTTCCTTTTCTCGCCGCGACTGTCAAGTGCTTTAATATGCACGAGTTGTTCAAAAGGACCGCTTTGAGGAATTTCGCCTTCAAAAACCGACAAATAACATAACTATTTTAATTTTACCGTATTGCACGCGACAAAGCCACAGCAATTTTGTAAGCGAGCATATTTTTGTTGAAAGGACTGTACGCAAAAAAGTCTACAAGAGCAAATATCAGTAAATAAATGTGCTGAAGTGATCCCTAATCCTGATTTTTCTGCCTGAATTGTTGCCAATTTGATGACATTTTTCCAAAATGAATATCACGGAAAGTGTGCATTGAGATTACATTGTTTAGTATCTTTTTTATGTAAAATGAAAAGCATTTAGAACTACTTAATAATTTGACTCTCATTCGCAAAACACTTGCACCTACAGACATACACTGAAAAAAAAAAAGAAAGAGTGATGGTGCAATTTTAATCACAACTAGGACTTTTTATAGAATGATGGTTTCAGTTCAGTCTACTTTTGAGTTGCTACGAATTATCACAATAAAGTTATCAGTACGATGCCAAATGGCAGGTCATGAGTGAATAAAAAAAAATCGCTGATAAACTGCCAAATTCTCAGATCAACATCACCGTGCACATGAAAGGATTAGATGGAGAGAGAGTGTTGTAGTGTTACATGTTCTACAGCCGATGAAGAGGACTGAGGCAGTAGAGAGCGTTAATATTGGAACTCAGTTGTTCTGTTTTGTAAAGACAATTCAAACAATTTGCCCGGGCAATTTGCTCCCGTGAGCTGCCTGGTTGTTTCATTTTTACCTGAATCCTTAGGATCATTATAGAGAAAATTAGGGCTAACTAATCGACCTGGTTTTAGAATGTCGTCATTAAGCCGACAAATTCAGCAGTGTGGTTAAGATAAGGAAAAATGACACATTAAACGAGGTCAATCTCTCTACTTAAGATGTGAAAACGTTGTCATTGAGGAAGATTGTTTGTTGTCCAAATGTTTCAAATTGTCGGATGGAAAACAAAACACTAACTTGTGGACAGTTGATCTTAAACAAAAAAAACTTGTTTACTAAGCAACTTATCTCGAGTACATAAAACACTATAGGATTAAACTGATTTGATGCGTTTTTAAGATAAGGCGACTAAATGTACTTCGTTATAATAAACGTGACAATATCACAAACCTGAGCAGGCTTCAAGCCAAGTTTTGGACTTAATCGTTACGGGCGGTCAATACGACATCTGTATTTCATAAACGACCAAGCGATATCTCTTCATATCCAAAACCGCTCGTCAGTGTTCGTTTAAATGCGCGTTCACATGAAGAGGGCTAGCTCTTGGGGGGTCTTTTAATGACCGTATATGCATATGCTTTTGTGGAATATTACGATGTATTTAATCAGCTTAACTCTCAGCTTAGACATACTTGATAATAATTACACGGACTTCAAGATAAATCACCTTTTCATTTGAAGTAGGTATTTACAAGGAAAACGTTCAAGAAAACCTTAGACAATAGTTGATGCTAAGAAATCAGACTGACAGAAATCACTTCCATCTTTAGTTGCAAGAGGAGTTTCACAATAGGTTTGGTTCAAGAGTCAAGCTAGACTTCTTTCACAATTCTTATCAATTTTGTCGAGAGCTTCCAAAATTAGCCATAAATGGTATTGGTCTGATTTTGAAGATTGCACTTATTTTAATATCTATAACCGAATTGTGCACCTCCTTAACAACAGTGGCTCCTGTATCTGCCCATTCAACGTGCAATTACACCCTCATTGAACCGGAAAATGAAGTGTTGTTTTTCTCAAGTAATCGCAATCTTCCATAAATAGTACCGTCTCAATGTTCGCGCCTATATTAAAATAATTACCACGCAAGTTTATTGGTAGAAATTGAGAACATTAATAATGTTAGCGAATAAACCTTTTTTATGATTTTTAAGCCGGAAGCTAATGATGACTAGAGACTTTTCAAATAACAGAGCAAAAGGTCGTTTTAAAAAATGCACGCAACTTTACGCAGTATTGATCTTTTTTACATTATTTTCCATCCAACAGCAAAGATAATGATGCCTAAAATAACTAGTTTAGTTATTTTAGATTGTAACTTCCGAGGTTCAAATTGACAATTTCCATTTTTCATCTATTTAAAGCAAACATCATTTTCCGTGATTGTAGTTCTTTTTGTCTACGCAACAGAATAATTTCCTGAAATGTAATTATAACCTCTATTATAACCTTGTCTTTAGAAGGTTCTTGCATCGCAACATAGAGTAAAATAAGGAAGGGGATGCTCGATTACGAAGCACTGACTTCCACGGGTTTCATCAAAACCAATGCGTTTAATAATTAATATTATTATGTAGTACTTAAATAAGCATGTGTTCAATTCAGTGTTTAGCTACGGCACTGCAAGGTTACAAGGTAAGTGGATAAACCTTAATTATTCATTAGCACTGTCGAGGGGTTGACCCCAAAATGTTAACTCTGTTAGACATTTGATGATGCCAGCACGGCATGCAGCTAGAGTCTCAACACCGGAACTTTTGTCTCGACGTGGCGTGCATGCAGAGGATGCCCTCTTGGAACGTCAGTACTTGAAGCAATCAACTCTGAATTTTAATTAACTTTCAGACTCTAGGTAGGATATTGTTGGAATTTTTTCGAGTGTATTTTTAACAGACACTTTGGCCTACGAAAATGGCATTTTTAGATCCCATACTCTGTTTACTCTGGCATTATTTTTGTTTCGTTACTCTAAGATTTAAGGAAAATGACTCAGTTCTTGATGCTTTAGGAATGCAAACCAATTTCATTCAATTCAGCTCGAAAGAATTATCACCAGCCACAAAACCAAAAGCCCCAATTAAAGTCAATTATGAGTCGACTTAGCTGCTGAAGACGACGAAGAGGACTCAGAGTAATGCGCTCGATAGAGGCGATTATTATAAAACTATAGTCAATCCAAAGTTTACTTGCTTCTCGGTTTCGCTCATCAAACGATTGTTGTCACGATATTCAAAAAATTAGGGATGCGGGTGAAAGACTCTTGCTCCTTATCATGATAGGTGTGCATGTCACTACATTTTAAAATGACATATTTTGAATTCTTCTTAAGATAATAACAAAATCTTCTTAACTGGCGAAAATACTAAGAGGAAATGAAAGTAGCAAATTGGTATTAAATTGCCTTCCCTTAGGAAATAGGTAAACCAAAGAAACCTCCTGTTTGCAAATATTTTTGTCACGTCTCCAGGGTTTTTCTATTTCCAATGTCTGCTTGAAAATGTGTCGGAGGTAAAGAGAAATGAAATTCAGTTATCCTAATAGGTAATAGATTGCATTCAAAACCAAAATACCAAACAACAGATTTTAGGCAGGTAAGAGATTTTCAAGAATGAAAACAATAAGCGATGCCAAAAATCAACTCAGATATGTACCGAACATAGCACGGTCAGTGAAGGTCAAGATTTCTGAGCTCCTGGTTTTTTTATTTTTTTCAGTTTTTCACGAGTTTTTTTTATGGAATTATCGTAGTTTATTAAACGGAGAAGCATACAAGGTAGCATACTAACACGCCTGATACAACTGAGGAGTTTAAGAGGCGAAGAAACTGAATTGGAATCGCATGTGGCGTCGGCCATTAGGTAGCTTTAGCAACCACGACGGCAACGCCAAGGAAAACGTCACTTGAAAAGAAATTCGCGCTCCCTTAAACTACTTTGCAATTGCTCCAATTTGTTTAATTTGTCTAATGCGACTGAATTGTACTGGAGCTGAATTCGTAGGGAGGGCTTCAAAGTTCAAATGGAGAAAGTAAAAATAACCGTCGTGTGTTCACGTTCTCCACAAAACCTATAATCCATGAATGATTTGACGTTGTTGTTTTCGAGGGAACGACAAAGAAACGACCAAAATGTAAAACGCACGTGCAGAGGCATTGTTTTTGCTCATTAAATCTTTTGTTTTTTGCCATTGTCACTGCCTTCGCCGGAGTGGAAGACTTAGTGATAACTGCTTTAATTTGACTATGGCGAGTCCGCGGACTTTGCTTCAAAGACTCGGATGCCTTAAAATTCTGGCCAAGTATTGCCTTTCAGATTATATCGTTGCATTCACTTAAGATTCCATCAGTACTATTAATAATCAGTCAGTGCACGAGAGAACGATTGTGCGTTTTTACGGAATTCCTGAGGAAGAAGACAATGAAGATACCAAACCGAACGCCTATATCATTGTTTATCGGCGGAGACAGATCAGACTGAGCTTCAAGTTGTGTCGATTCACGGATCCACGGAAAAAAGAACTGCAATGGAACTGTTTTCTTATCGCAACCGATTCATCGAGTTTTATTAATCGGAATGGTTCCAGTTCTGCCAAAGGAGTATCATTGATGCGCAAAAAAACAACTGAATTCTAAAGATGGTGGCGCTCGAGCTAATGCACGGAAATTGAGTCGCTCAGTCGCTCGGAACCTTTAAAGCTTTTCATGACGGGGAACAAGCTAAACGAATGAACATCGGAGACCTGAACATCTATAAAAGTGTCCTTTGGTGTCAATGCACTATACAACGTTATTTCGGTAAGACTTTTTTCTGTGATTTTTTTTTACTTGGTTACTTTATAATCAGACAAGAAATTCGCAATAGATACACGACTTCGGCAATGCAACATGATTTTGAATCTTTAAAAAAAAGAACCTGTAAAATCCGCAACTTTCAGATTCAATTTCCTTCAGAGATGTTCAAATCGCCTTTTAATTAAAAAAAACAAACAATCCATTACATTTAGGAACCGAGTTATTGAAAATTGACTATGCGAGCATCGCCAAGCTCAGTTTGGCATCTCCTTATCTCTCCTAGAAGATTGCCGGTCTTATTTGTCTTTTGCAGCTCATCAGGCCGACTGAGTTGTTGAAAAAACAACATGCTTATGCTACGCCAAATTCAACTGACTTTAAGCTGACAATTTCATGACTAGTTAACGTAGCTCAACTCCGATTTGATGCGTTGTTTGAGTTTTTCTGAACAATCATCCCCGTTGTACTACGCGGAACACTTTGATTCGATTGACACGTTAATGCGGAACATTAAGTTAAATTTCTGGTTAATTAACTGATTTTGTCACATACAATCTATATTAATCAAACTGGGAATGTTCATCGCAGCATCTTGGGACTTTCGGCCTTGTCTCAGCTCAGTATATCTTAACTTCAGTTTTCCGTCAGACTTGCCAAAACAGGTCTAATTTAGTTATCTGCTGATTCAGCTGAAGTTGGAACTAAGCTCTCTAAGTATGAGCATTTCGTCAACATTTACTCGAACGGTCAGAGCTTCTGATTTTTTTAGCGTGACTCTAGCTGGGGCATGAATGAAAAAAAAATCGCACTTGAGCTTGTTTAAAGGTCTGTGGAGGTCTTTTGATAATGAGAGTATCATATATGGTGACTAAAATGATAAACACTTAGACGAAAACAATAGCAACTTAATACTCAGTCAATGCTACCAAATATTCTATCAAATATGATTGTCAGTTGTATGGCCGTCTAGTGGGCGTTGTAGTTACTGACAAGTACAAATATAACGCACTGGTTACACAAAAATGGTTTTACGGTAATGCGACGAGAACGAAAACGGGAGAAAACCGAAATCAAAGCACGATTTATATAACAGATACAAAACCGTGATGTTGACTGTTCCCTTTGAAATGAAAACATTATTCAGGCGTTTCGTGAGATTATCAAAACACATCAAAACCATTAAAGTATTCAATCAACAATGGGAAGTCCGAGAGGTCAAGAGTTAAATGGCGTCAAAACTCGTTTCTCTTTTCGTAATCCAGGTCAGTGTTACTTATTGTGATCGTGATATTCAACACACGTGCAAGATGAAAATAATGCTGAACTTTCATAATAATTCTTTGAGAACACATTTGAAACGATTCATTTGTATCGTCACTTCAGTTTAAAAAGTCTCCCCGGCTAATAAATAATATATATATAATAAAGACTAAAACTACAAGTCGTAAAACGAATATATGAAATCGCCGAATACTGTATATCAAAGTTCGAATACCCTTGGGCAGTTCTTAAAATCGTATTTTAACGATTCTGTGACTAGAATTAATAGCTGCTATTATAACGAAATACAAAATACAAACTGTGGTTTAAATCCACAATTCGCTTATCAGGCTACCCCGCCGGTAAAGGAAGACCACTAATTTTCTTAAAATAACTACTGGATAGTTTTTAAATTGATTTGCTCAGATCATATTGGGTAAGACTTGACATGGAAAATGATCGTTCTAAAAATATAAATTTTATCAAGATTCTAAAAAATGCAGATAATTAGTGGACACGATCCAAGCAAAGACAGGTCAAAACTTAACTCGATTACAACTCCGTCTACGAAGACGATCGTGTTATTTTTCAGGGAAAGAAGAAAGCTTTTAACATCGCTTAAAAAGACGGAATCAGTCGGAAAAACTAGAAAAATGAAAACAACAAAAGGTTATGTACTGCAGGTTTTCGCGATTAAATATGACTCAAGATAACGGAAACTTGAGGCGTTGAATCATTTAATAATTTGCTAAAAGCTTCGACTTCCGATAGAAAAATACCGGACCAAGATCTGACGCTTTTTTGAGGTTCTGAAACGAGCGAGATGATTTCACGAAAGGCTTCAGTAAGCGACAAAGCTGTCACGAATGCTCTTCGCGCGATCTCACGCCTGGATCACCATCGTTGCGGAATCGCGTGCTTCTACTAGTCGAAAGGTATACTTGTGCTTGGGTACCTCTTGAAATGAAGTGTTTCCCGCAGGTAAAAATGGATTATCCCGCTTTCGCAAACCCGCACACTTTCACTACGACGTCTACGTACAAAACAGAGCTCACTAACGGACTGTCGTGTAATTGTCTTATTTTGTAAAGCATGCGTAAAGTAAAATGACCAAACACGAGCTAGGTTAAATAAAATAAAAATAATTTACCAGCCTGTGCAGATCGCAGTTCCTCGCTACTGTTCTTCTGCGTAAGCTGGGATAAGTTAATCCTTCTCGTGACAGCTCGCCAATTTGACGGAGTTGACGTCCGAATAGGCTGTGAAGGTTTAGCCTGACACTCAGCAGCCGACAGCCTTTTATATCTGCTCTTTATCAGTTCGTCAAACTTTAGCGGAATTGGACGAGAAATCTATAAACAAACAACGTCTCACCATGTTCTTGACTTATCAGCGAGCTTGGTTCGATAGGATCTTAATCAACGTTCTCTTAGTGGATAGGAAATAGGATTTGGCACTTCCCATGGCGAGAATATCCTCTTTATGCATCACCTACGCGAATTTAGCAGCAATATTTCCCGGTGGGCATTCAAATGATATTTCTCTAACTGTGTTAATCTTTTTTTCATCTTCATTTTTTGCTTTTTGTAAGAAGCATGAGAATACGCTTCTATAAGAAAACGCCGTGAATTACTTGTAACGTTTTTAGACCAGGCCCTGATGATCTGTTTGCAATCGAAACACAGGTTTTTAGTTCACCGTCCAGTATGTGCTGCAGCGCGCATGCCCGTAAAATCTTCGGGTAAATTCTTTTAAGTAAAATATTGAAACTCCGGGTCAAATCCGGCCAAAAAACTGATTTTGCCTTTGTTGTAGTGTTGTTGTTTACAAAAGGGATGATTTAGCTGTACTTTTAACACAATTTTATTGACTGACGTTCAGTCCACCACATCTCATACATTCCAAAAGCTTTACTGAGCTAAAGTTCGCGGTAGGGTGCTCTATTCAAATGTCCGCACAAAGGACTCATGTGAATTCAATTGAAGTGTGTAAAAGAATTTTTCCACTTCCTCGATGTCCTTGATTTGTACAATATATTCTTGACTTAGTCCACAGCCGTTAAGCATTCGATTAGATTGACTTTGGAAAGGGGATTGATATATTTATTTAAATAAAAACTCTATTTTGTCGCCTTAAAAACAAATTAAAACGAAGGCTTATGGTTTCCGGCTTTAGCTGCCATATAAACACAGTTAAACACACCAGGAGTTTAAAAGCCCGTGTGTTGGTTCATGAAAAATGTTTTGAATGTTCCCACCTATTCAACTGGGGAAATATTGTATGCAATTGTTAAAACTGTTCAAATAGAGGGATACACTTAGTAAAGATTCCTTCGCTGTTTTCTTCAGTTAAAATCTGCCACCGAGCACTTTATAATCGCCTTAAGCTCAGCTTGTAGCCTTTGGTTAAAAAATCGTTTAGATACACAAGTGCTCGGAAATTGCTTTTGCTATTTTTGCATATACATACGCATATACATTTTATTAACTCATCCCTGATGAGGCTTTTCAGAGTTGATAATTATACTTAAACCTATAAATACATATTATGAAAATACTATAAATGATAATATTGGCTATTATCCATTTTCAAGAATGGCGAAGTGCCAGCTACAACATGTAGCTGCAAGGTATTGAAGGAATCATTGCCCGGGAGAATTTAGTGACGTCCGCTGCCTCATTTATTTGTGGATTTTTTCATTATCAATCTTTGTCACAAAATTAACCTTTCTTTATGGGAATGTATTAAGGACGTCACATCAATATGTTAATGACTTTAAAATCTGCTTCGCAATTCAAGGATGTCGATCTTTTGATTCCTTGCTGATAAAGACATGTTATAAAAACTAATATTATCTAACCGCAAATGCGATCTTCAAGAATCTTTCTTGAGCGAAGTGGCAGTTGCGCTTTTTGGGAATTCTCCAACATACATTTTTCGCATCTATTTTCAATAATACCAAAGCAAGAAATCTGATCCCGTCTGATTTCGGTTATCGCGATTATCAGTTTGTTTCAAGATGTCCAGCTGCACGATGAACCATATTCATTCATGCACATTATGCTTACAGCGTGTTAGTGGTATTGACCACCTTTGGTCGTTTATCTTACGGTATAAACTTCATAAGATAACTTCATTATTGTTGTCCCCCCAACGCACGAGGATGCGTGGGTGATAAAAAATTGTTAAATTGTGCGACATTGATCATGTAACTGATTAGTAACGCATATCTATTTCATTTCATCACTATTTAAGTACTATCTTCCTTTGTGAATCGCAAAACTAAACTGGCTGTTTGTTTATCTACATAATGTAGCATGCTTTTAGCTTTAGAGTAAAAACAATTGTTTCAGAATGCTATTGAAAATAATAACACACATTTATAATGCAATAATAGCCCTACTCAATTTTAAAACAAAAGTGGAAAAGCTGAACAACAGAAGTTGTAATGGGCGTCGTTCTTCTTTCTTTTTTGCGGGGGAGAGAAACAATTATTAAAAACTAAACCCCCAGTAATTTATCGCGTCTACCTACGTGCACGAAAGCCGTGAGTAAGACCTTGGTTTAAGGGAAGAACGAATTTCCAACGTGGGTGTTGAGTTATAGAGCTTTATAGCAAATGTTATAACCGTGGCCCTCAATAGCCTAATTTACATTTGTCCGCTTAGTGACCCGGCCTTTGAGTAAGAATGAGGCTGAAGTTGACCATGCTTTGATGCGGTTAAGCCTAAAGAATACCGTTCAGAAGGACGTCGGACACCTTATTGAAACTTATATAACGGAGTAACTGGTTAGCTTTCAGTTGATGTTATGGGTAGCAGTTTATATAGTTAAATTTAGGCCTGAACAACCCGAGAAGCTAGGTGGTACAGTGGTACGGTAGGCTATCTAAGCCTAAGCCTAGCTGAGATCACAGGTTCAATCCTGAGTGAGGGATTTTAGATTTTCTTTTTTACACTTAAATATTTATTGAAAATAAAATTCTAAGTGTCGACATTACGTTATATAAGTCTTAATAAGGTGTCCGACGTCCCCCTAAACGGTATTCTTTAGGCACAACCCTTTGATGCCTACCTTCCCGCTTTTCATATGTAAATCACATTGTTCATATGATTTACATATGAAAAACAGAAAGGTTTGCATCAAAACAAAGGCAACTCCAGCGTCACTTTAACTCAAACCAGGGAACTAAATGGTCATGGCGGTTTTTATGTTTTTACCTCAGATTGTGCTAGAATTAAAACTGGGCATCTGACTTTAAAAACACGAAATGCTCTCAGAACACCAAGAACAAGATATCAAGTGAATTCCGGTATAAAGAATAAACCATAATCAGTTTTTAGCAAATTTTCGAAAACACATGACCTTAAAAAATTGGCCAATTTTTTCAAGTTGCAATCCATTTCCATCCTGGCCATCTGTAGTCAGAGACACTTGTTTATAGTTCCATTATACTCGTAAAGCAATTTTAAACAAAACTGGACCATTATTTTTGCGTTTCCACTGATATAAATAAGTCTTTTAGCTTTTTAAAATAACAATAAAAATAGTGACATAGCCCCCGGCCACAAACCAATGAAATAAAGCAGGGCCACTAGTAATACAGCAGGTAGTGGGGAGGGCGCGAAGGAGCAGTGCAACGGAAAATTGCGATACGAGTGGAAAAAAGGTCTCCCCTTGTTTTCTCCGGTCGTTCGCGCGCCTCTTTTTTTTTTTTTATCTGCTCTCCGTTTCCACAATCTTAACGCGTAGATACTAGAACGAACAGGCTTAGCTAGACGAAATATTGGCCATTAAATCTGGACTAAATCAATTTCCGTTGTACTGGTCTTGCACTTCTATTTGTTTGTCTACACTCTGAGTGACGTTTAGTACGCGCATCCCTTTCCAAGGAGATCCGGAAAGACGTTTGCCACGATTTACTTTGCTGTGTTGAATACAGCACTGTGTATGTTTATGACTCTTGTTGACCCACATGTTTATGCCATTCAATCTATAATTCCTCTTTGTCTCTAGCCCTGCTATCTGTATCTACGTCTTTATTTATCTTTGGTGGGGCAAATGAGATAAGAGAAATATATGACACGCACATCGATACATGTAGGTCGCGATTGTGAAAATGGATTTTCAGCCGACTTTAAAGCGAATTAATTATTTTGCTTTTTTATGTTTTTTTTTTTAATCATACCTCGCAATTTTTTTTTTTGTGTGTGTGGCCAGTTTTCAAGACGATGTCCGCAATCATTGAGCTTTTGAGATGAGCGATGGCAGTTGATAATTCTCGATATGCACATCAAGAATTTGAATTGGCTCATTAGTTTGTCCCAGACGCCAACAAGTCTGAGACAGCCGGAACTGGGAAGAAAAATGCACCAAATATTCCTTTCCTTGTGTGTTGGTGATGTGCGTTAAATCCCGGACAGGGGAGTGACCGGCGGCAGGGGCATGACCCGCCCCCGTGTCACCCCCCAACATGCACGCTTGCACGGTTCCAAGACATGCAAGGCTGCTTGAACGCGATTACATAAGAAAAATAGCGGAAACATCTGATATCTTAGCCTCACACACCAAAGATTTAAAATACCGAAGTGAACAAAAAGAAACCTACTAAAATGACAAACAAGAACAAAATATACAAGCTCACAGCAGTACTGCTGTGAATATGGGGAATATGGGGGGAATATGGGGAATAAGGGGAATAAGGGGAATGGGGGAATAAGGGGAATATGTAAACCTTTTTGCTGAGGTATATCTATTTGCTTCTGTTGCCATCAATATTTCAAAATATGATAAACAACAATAAGTAGTGATAGAATATCCGTCAACTCCGCGCAATCATTAACAAATGAAAATTAAACCATGTAAACGAGTCACTTAGCATAAACTTCACTTCCAAGCTTGGTTAAACCGCAAATAACTTCCTAGCGAATTTTAGTCATATCGGACGCTTGGTTTTTGTTATCTTTAATATTAACTTTATCATTTCTCGCTGTACTATTTCTTCTACGAGTTGAATATTTAAAAGTATAGATGACACTGGTATTTGAAGACATTGATGTCACGTGCTATGAGATGACCAATCAGAACCTCCTCAGCAATATGTCTGTGCGTCTTTTTGGGGTGGGAGGGAGGGACGTGGAAAAACTGGTTTCTGTTCAGGTTGTTATTAGACGAACTATTTTGAATTTGCAGAATTTGTAGCATGGACATATAAAACTAGTAATTTTCGTTGATGATACCAAGGCCTTTAGTCACACTTTGCCGTAAACATTAGATTCGATTACCAATAGCTAGCATGAGTGAGCTAAAACCGAAATCCCGAGGGGGGACTCCCACATAAAAATGACGGGGTGCTCGTCGTACCTTGTAGGAGTTAAAATTTGCAGATTAGTACCGCTTAGGGTACTAAAATCTTAAATTACTACAGTTAGAATTATTGCGGTACCTTTTAGGGTATAAAGCAGAAAAAATATGACAGTATATGGCATGTGTTGTTTTAGAATTGGTACCTCTTAGGGGTAAAATTTTGAGCCACACCCATCAAACCAGATTCTGACGAACACCCCCGTCATTGTTGTGGAAGTCCTCCCCCCCCAACCCCCCCCCCCCCCCCCCCCGCTCCCCCTCCCGGGACCGAAATATAAGGTACAAGTCAAGATATTGAACTTATTTCCACCTAACAATGACCATAAATGTCACAAAGTAGTACAGTTGCGTACGCATACATATCGCATTTGTAGGCTCGCGCCGAGTGCTTAGTGTCATGGCTTAAAGCTTAGTGCAAAGCCGGATCAACAGGGGATAATAAACACTAATAAGGCAATACATGTCAAATAAACACTAACAATTCCCATTTCGGGTCATCAGTTCTTTTTCTAAAATTCGGCTTTCGTTGCTGTTACCGTGTTACCGCTTGCATGTTACACTTCAGTGTAACATGCAAACGTTTACCGTTACGCGAAAAGGCCATTCTGCTCTTAGTACGTCAATGCGATAGAAGTCTGAACGGCTCCAGACTGTTCAACAATAGCAGAAACATACCGGCTACTTGACTTAATTAGATGCTTTTCGAGTGCAGTTATTATTAGCATTGGGTGTAATATACTCCATACGCGTATCACTGACTTCGAACGAAAATGGATTTCCTGAACTATTCAGTTCCCCTACTTAATTAATTCGTTAACACCGGACTGCCTGTTGCCTCAAATATACGAACCGGATGAAGCTAAGAAACCACTTAAATCCCTCAATACATGCAAGCACAAGAAGAAGAAGAAAAAAATACGTTAAAAAGCTCTCCAGGCAGTTAATTCTTTAGCGCGTTTTTTTTAACCCTGATGTGATGCCAAACAGTCCCATCCGCAAGTTGGTTCCTTTAGTGAAGATGATTACACGAACCTTGAGTCGAAAAGCTAATTAAGAATAAATACATAACGGGATTCACAAAGTTAATGTTACCAGAAATGTTGCCGATCAAAATATTGTTTTCACGATACGTCCGGAATTGCATATACGTTTAGCGAGGTAAGCGTATACAGAACTTTGATCCTACCTGGAAGAAGCTTGATAAAAGGACTGCTTTTAAGTTACGTGGTTACTAAAGCAAGCGTGTGACAAAAGTAAAGTACATTTTTGGCGTCTGCAATACAAAAGGTGTAAGAGATATGAAACATTGTAGCATTTTTGGAATCGTGGAGGAGGAGAAATCAATAGCAGGTCAACCTTTCCCCTTCGGCTCGTTTCACTCGCGACCACTTCGTGCTTCACTGTTACAAGTGGCAATGTTTCTCTTTCTTATGGTGAAAAACGTTCATTTCCGATTTATTTTGGTAAAGTTGCGAAAATAAAAGAAGCTATGACCCTGACATGCAAGACAACGGAATTACAAGAAAATGCATATTTTAAATTTAAAAAAAAAATAGTTTACTATCAAGAGAACTGTTATTCAAAGAACAAATTGTATTTGTAGCCCGCAGACGCCTCCTACTTTCTTTATTCTTTATTCTTTCATTTTATAGATTGCAGAAAAACAAACAAGAATGCAAATAATTACAGGTAAATGGTCACCTACAACGAGGTAGGATTTCATTCACAGACTCAAAAGTTAGAAGCACCTTGTACAGCTTAATAAACAGTACCTTAAAAAAGCACTCGATAGCTTTCATTTGAATGGTCACATTGTAAGATTTCATTCTCAGACTCACCCTAGTTAGAACTACCTTGTGCAGCATATTAAATAAACAGTTCCACGGGAAAGTACAGCTCAGTAGCTTTCCATTGAATGGTCACACTTTGGGATTTCAACCACAGACTCAAAGTTAGAATCACCTTGTACAGCATAATACACAGTACCACAGGAAAGTGCGGTTTAATAGCTTTCATTTGAATGGTCACACTGTAGGATTTCATCCACAGACTCAAAAGTTAGAACCACCTCAACAGCATAATAAACGGCAACACAGGAAAGTACAGCTCATGCAGTAGCTTGCATTTAAATGGTCAAACTTACGGGATTTCATCTGCAGACTCAAAATACGGTTAATACAACAGGACGTATTGCTGAATATATAGTTTTCATTTGAATCGCCACATCGGAATTTCATGCGCAGACTTCAAAAGTTAGAACCACTTGATTTGACTCTAGTACTAAAGGGTTAATCCTTTGACAATCCTGACCCAAATCAGAACTCCCATCTCTGCTCTCAGACTTAATCGTTTTAAGGTAGCAATAAACATTTAATCCTAGAAACCAGCACGGAAGCCACGCACATACGATCATAGACTGTTGATGTTGTAGGACTATTTGCTAGCCAAGTAGATGACCATCTTCATGGCTGAAGTCCAGAAACAGGCAATCAAGTAATCCATTCAGTGAAATCCGCCCCCTAAGTAGAATTCTTTTACTGCACCGATTAATTGGAGGTTTTTGAAACTGTCCAACATATCGTTCCATTCTGCAGACGTTAAAAACCACAACTTGACTAATTACAGTACAGTTCTCAAGTACAGCTTATCAGATCGGCTTATTGCTATCAGTAACAATCCGAAAGATTGAAAAGCTTCAGTGAACCCGCAAAGTTATTGCTCGTAGATGTCATCTACATTGGAGTGTTGTTTTTGGCATGAAAAGTAACCACTTCAAATGAATACAACTGCATTGCTATAGGTCTACAAACCACGAAGTCAATGATCATTGAGTATAAAGGAAATAGAAAACAAAGAATACATAATCCCAATTTTGATATTATCAGTTTAAATCGACATTTTTTTCTAACATTTCTGAGTAAAATTGTATTCGCGGCAGATTTTGCAAAGCGTAATAAAATCTACTGCATGCAGAGAAAACTAATTGTGACACTTTTCCTTTTTGCCTCGGTTGGGAATGAAACGAGATCAGTTGCGAATGTGGCACAAAAACGCGGTTTGCTGCATGGCAACTTATATTTTACGTCTTTATTGGCAGAGCTTCCTTCGAGCGGAAAATGTTTAAACCCTTACCTAGAAACTAAGGAACTGTCGTCTCAAATAAAATTGCTATATTAAGTGAAGTATATTTTTCAGTCCGTGAAACTTAAGAAAGCATTCCGAGTCCCTACAGGCATTAATGGATAAAAACTATAGGACTCTTTTTTCATATTTGTTTATTGCGACTAATGGTAGACTTAATCTTGTTATTTCTATGCTCACTGTTTCTGACCAGAAAATAAAGCTCGTTAAAAGGCTCCTGCCCGTATTTCCTCCTCCAACTGCCAAAGTATCGTTTGGACAAATTGCCAAAACTGAAATAGTGAACAAAATCTCGACTTCTTTTTGTTTGGAAGCACAGTTTTTTTCCCAGCATGATAGGAAACTTAAATAACTTTACATGTCTTTAATTTATTCACGTTTCGTTTTGCGAATTGCTTTAGTATCACCGTGACAATGTATTTCAATCTATTTCCTGTACTTTAGTGCGTTTTTTACCCTGCGTAAACAGTATCAATATATATAAGAAACCACGCTTCTTCAACAGTATTTCCCTACTGTTTGAGTGTGTTTCGAACTGGTTTGATTCATTACCGAAGTGCGTTTTTAAATTGCGATAATTTATATTCGGATAAAAAGAACAACCTTACTTCTATCAAAAGTATCAAACACTGGCCTCTTTTGAACTTTCCGCGCGTTATTTTCTTTATAAAGCAAACATAAACTAGCAAAATAAACTCATAAACTAACCTTAGGACCTGATCTGTCGCCTCCCCTAGTTAATCAAGTGTTAGGCTCTATACAGCACTGTTCGTTTTGCGTCAAATTCGTTGCGTGTAAGACTCCACCAAACTATACTGGGCACTTAACCGCGATTATGTCTCCTAGCTAACTGCCTTAGCTGCTCTATGAGACGTCATCTGTTTTTTTCGCTTTTTGACTGGTGTTGTTCTGGTCTCCAGGCCATTAAAATGACTGTGTGCATGTTCAAAATTCTTCAATGCATCCGGCCGCGAAAATTAGTTTAACATTCGCAGAGATTTTAGCAAACGTTGCAAAATATACTCGTTTGGATTGAAACAAGAGGTCTGTAAGTTGCTATCACCATGATTTTAAGGGCTATGTTTTTATATTATCGCCCTTTAACGCAGGTATTTTCGCTCAGATGTGGAATATATAACACATTAGGGGTCACATTTGCCACCTAGTGATGTTTTTTGATTGCTGCCACTTACAAAACATGGGCTAACTATCACCGTTTATACTTCAACTAAGTGTCGAATGACCAGCGTCTTGAAATTCTTACGGGTCAGGAAACACTTTTGATCGTTTTACCAAGGAAAGATACAAATTAAAACAAAAAAAAAAAAAAGAAAATCGCCAACATATAATAACTAGTTAGGTAAAATATTTGGCCTCGTTCTGTACACGTTTTTTTAAACGAAGAACTGCTTGAATAAAACGTATTGTAAAGAGTGTTTTTGTAATCACCTATGCGATTGTAATGCTTGTGTAAATACCATTCAAACGTGTTTAAAAGTTAACTTGTAATGACATTATGACGACTTTTCTCGTCGGTGTAGCTTGCCGACTCATGATCATATGGTAGTGCCTTCTAACAGTGTAATAAACTCGAACCTAAAACTTGTTTAACTTTATATTTTTGTTCGAGAAAATGTTTTCACGATCTGCAAAATACCGAAACAAGACGTCAAAGCAACCAGGGATGCGAGATACAAATTACTTTGATGTAGAAGAGGCCCCGCCCATGAACAGGTTTGCACGCAGATTAAAGCGATCAATTCCATGTTGGAGGCTAACGAGAGCAATCAAAAGCAGCCAACGATGACATACAAGTTTCAGCCTCCTTTACTGAATCGCGTGTTTACAATTCTAAAATACTTAAGCCCCTGTTCACCGCTATGATGATCTGGAGAAAAAAAACGCCATTAAAATACATTGATGGTTTGTTACCGACACAAAACTCTGATATCGTTCTTCATATGCACCTTTTTCGGATTTGATACCGCCGGGGACGGGTGCCTATAAGGGTAAACACCACAATGATAAAGCAAATGTAATAACTAGGAATTCAAATGTCTTGAAATGTCCTTATTTGGCGAAGGACATATTTTTCTGTACATTTTCTTCGCTAACAAAATTTTACAAGGTCAGTGTACGAAAACTCTTCAGGCCAAAAAGTCAGTTACACAACTGGCCCCGACTGTTCAAAAGGTGGATAGCGCTATCCAGCGGATAAATCACTATCCAGTGGATAACACAATTGGTTTTTGTTAATGCTTATCCACTGGATAGTGATTTTCCCGGTGGATAGCGCTATCCACCTTTTGAACAACCGGGGCCTGATGATCAATTGCTTATTTAAGCATTAGTAGCAATATTCTGTAGAGTGCTTAATTCTGAGTTTTGCAAAATAGTTTTAGTAGAAGCTGGAAAGAGGACCTAAAATGTTCGTCTCGTGGTCCTTAAGAATTTTGCTGTTTCCCACTTTGATTTTAATTGTGGTACGGCACTGTGGGGTATTTCGCTCAGAGCCTCACTCACATACAACGTGAAAACGAGGCTGGACCAAGGATCTTCACAAAACCAAGCAAAACATCGGCCAAATTGTACAAAAATCACCAGAAATGTTGCAGCCGAGATTTCGATATGTTAAACTTGGATAGACTCCAAATAGTTGGCCACGTGACAGATCACGTGATTTTTTAAAACCCTCCGACGTCAGCACATGCCATTTACAGTGGCTGTTCGCTGATCGTTTAGACACATTTTGGTAAAGTTTGGCGATAATCGATTGTTATGGCAAAGAGATATTACCTTATTAGTAGCATGAGGTCAAGTTTGAATAAAAATACGTGTTTTTCACCTGGCCTTTTTCGGTGAAAAAACATATAAAACGCTACCAAAAGCAGCAAAATGTTTAATTGTATCATATTTTACAACTCTAGCAAAACCTATTTGTAATTTCCGCATTTTTGGCATAAATTATATTTTAAGTGAAATCCAAGATGGCGCCGGCTCATCTTGGCGACCATTTTGGATGACATCACGGAAACGGCAAACTGATCCTTACGGCAAGGAGAAGAGATTAGCCGCGGTTACACGAAGCACTTTTACCAAGGTAAATCTGATTTACCTAGTTAAAATCAATTTATACTTAGGCTTTTCGGCGACGGCAACGAGAACGTGTAAAAAAACAATAGGTTTAACTGGCAAAACAACGGCTCTGCACGTGCGTTACACACTGGTAAATTTCTTTGCCGTTCTCTGCAAAACGACAACGTCAAATGACCAAATTCGAGGTTTCCTTTCTCTGTCTGAATATGAACTCCTTCTTGCGAATTCACTTCGAAACATTAGACAGATTACTGAAAGTCCCGAAACAATTTGGAATAATTTCGAGGTAGTTTAAAAGTTTTTAACTAACGTTTTTGCCGTCGTGGTTGCTTTAAAAAGTTCCTTTTAGAATTATTTTAACCTTAATTGCATAAAACAATTTGAGAATTTGCATTTTCACTGGCATGAAAGCGACAGCGAGAGCGTGTAGAGCGTGCAGTAAAAAACTCGCTGTCAAAACACGACATTTCATTGGTTGGTTTACCTGTGAAAACCAATCGACTCTACTGTCTAGGTAGGCCTTTACCTAGGAAAAATTATATTGCTTTCCATGGCGTGACCATTAAAATTTAAGCTAATTTATAGCCATATACCTGCTTGCAAGGAGGGAATTAACTGGGTTACTATGTTTCCGGTCATGGGTCACTTCCTGCATGTGATTCTCCCATGTCGCACGATCGGGCTCTGCCAATCAGCATTAATCCTGCACGTGATAACTTGCACCTCAAAAGCACATGCTCGGCAAGCAGAACACAGTTCTTTGAATCCTCAATCGCAGAACAAAAATTCCCCTCCCTTCCTTCCCAGTTTTTTTAATCCCTCTCTGCCTGTCTGTTATTCTCTCATAATTACATTGTTTCTTTTCCAAAACAAATATATATTATTCAGCATGAGTTCTTGTATAGACTTTCCTTATTACTGCAATGCCTTTGTATTTATAGTAGATGAACAAGAGTTACTTCTACATGTATGTTAAGGAACATTTCTACCACCTAGTTTTTTATTTGGTAGTTGTAGGTTTCCAGATTTAAGGCTTTTCTTTTTATACTAAATGTATCAGAGTTACATGTATGTCAAGGAATATTTATACTAACTAGTCTCATTCCGTAGTTCTAACATTCTCTTTCCAGAGAACATCGCTAATTTTCAGTTTACCTGTATTAAACTTTGTTTAAGTTAAATAAAGATGGGTTCCGGATGAAGTGCTCCCATACAGGTCACCCTTTACCCCATAGACTCTTATTCCGCTTAATCTGGGGGATACCCTGGAGGATTATCACCCCCTATAGAGGATTATCACCTCTCATTCAGTAGCATGGAGGATTATCACCCCCAGAGAGGATTATCACCTCCCACTAAGTACCCTGGAGGATTATCACCCCCTAGAGAGGATTATCACCTCTCACTGAGTATCCTGGGGGATTATCACCTCTTACTGAGTATCCTGGGGGATTATCACCTCTTACTGAGTACCCTGGAGGATTATCACCCCCCTAGAGAGGTTATCACCTCTTACTGGGTACCCTGGGGGATTATCACCCCCTAGAGAGGATTATGACCTCTCACTGAGTACCCTGAGGGATAATCAGCCCCCTGAGAGGATTGTGACCTCTCACTGAGTATCCTGGGGGATTATCACCCTCTAGAGGATTATCACGTCTTACTCAGTACCCTGGGGGGTTACCAACCCCAGACCTCTCACTCAGTACCCTGGGGGATTATCACCCCTTTGAGGATTATCACCTCGGTCTGAGTCCCCTGGGGGGATTAGCGAAAAGTGATCTAATGTCCTCTGTTGGAGTACTTCATCCCTTACCCCTTTCCCCACATATCTTCTTGTTTTAGTTGCTTACTTATAAGATTATGAAGGGGATGTGGGTTAGGAACATTAACCTAGGTAAATTTTACCTAGGTAAATTCAAATTTAAGGGTGCCGTTTAACAATGGCGCTATTTTTTTCCAGCACGTGCAAAGGAGGTAAATGTTACCAAAGTAAAACCGGTTACACGAAGAAAACAACTTTACCTAGGTAAATGCAAATTTAAGAATACCGCAAGAATATTGTAATTTCGAATTTACCTTGGTAAAAGTTGTATCAAAAAATATGACATAACATAAACTGATTGGTAAGAAAGAATCTAAATGTACTAATTATTTTCATCACGTCTATTTATAACATGAGGATCAAGAGCCATCGCTTTATCTATAAGATGGGCCTCGCGTGCCTTTCTGACTGAGTCACGGTTGTTGTGGATGAGTTCCAAGGGAATCAGGAGGATGTCGTTGACAGAGTGGCCAGGTTGGTTGACATATATTGAAACTGGAGTAGGATTGATAAGATGGTGATGATTGAGGATGGAGCGGCGATGTTTCCCAGAGCGTTCATTCAGTTGGTTTCTTTTTTGTTTTTAGTCCCCGTAGAAGGTTTGTTTTGCAAGCCGAAATATCGGGCAAATATAATTATTCAACTGTTTGTTTTTTTTTTTTATTTCACTTCTGTCTCAATCTCTTCTCCTTGCTGTAAGGATCAGTTTGCCGTTTTTTACCTATACTATTTCAAGATTTTTACTGATCCAGGTCTACGATAGCTCCTGCACTTTTCATTGGTTTGTTGCTGTGGTTTTGCCGTTATTATAGTTTTTGACGTCACGGACCCCAGTGGCACTATAGCACATAACATTTACCTTATCATGTACAGCACATCACAGGCTATTTAAAGCCAGATCTTTACGAATAAATATAAATGGACGCAGTTGCCATTCATGTTGGCAATGACACGGCCTCCACTCCAAGTGACATCGATCGACTGGACAAATTGCATTATTTGCCAAGAAAACAAGTTCTCAAAGAAAAGGTTTCCACTTTCTAAAGGAAGCGAGAAGGAATTCATTGTGCTGAGGTGAGGGAAAGCAGTGACGCGTCCGGTTTGGAAGATGCCCTGAGTAGGTTTTAGAAGTTGGAAGAAGTCAAGAAAGCGCTATCATTGGCACAGAGGCTGCTATAGCAGTTTTACAAATCAAGGACATCTACTGCGTCTTCAAAAACGAACAGCAGATGATTCTGAAGTTCAAGACAAACCTTTTTCATCAAGAAGGTCTTCTTTTTTTTTTATGTACAGGACTAAATGTATGTTTTGCCTGGAAGATTCCCTTGGTTTGAACCAAGTACAAACCATAAAGACATCGGATAGAATTATCAGAAATGCAGCCTTTGATCGAGTAATGGGAGGGTTGTCCAATATACACGCACAGTCACGTCTGAGTAATGAACTGCAGATTAGCAGGGGTAAGTGATTTGATAGCAGTAGAAGGGAAATACCATCTTAAATGTTACTTCAAACACGCATTATTAATTCATAAACATATTAGCCTATCACACAACGCAAATCGATCACGTGCACTAGCCAGTTCGCTGGCATTGGGAAGCAGTCAGCTTGGAGCACCTTTGTCACATGTCCTGAGCTACCTCCGCGGCATCTTGGTGAAGATGAATGTCCTGATGATAAAGTGATCTCCGATGCAGAAACTTTCATCTGCCAAATGTACAAACGAGGGACAGATGAAGTCCTGATCAGTCGCGAAAGAGCAGCAGCAGTTCAGAGGTCACAGAAAAGTTTGGATAGCCTCCCTCCAACTCAAGCCGCCCTGTACCTACATGTCAAGCAAGCTCACTATCAGGCATCCATATGGAAGAGGGCTTTAGAACCCTGCCCTGTGTTGCCAAGCCCAGAGGAGAATGGATGGTGCTACAAAGATGGTATCCTCAAGCCTAAGCTTGTCACAACAGAACAGGTATCAGCAGGATGCTTACAACTATCTTATTGTGGATGTACTCGAGAGGGCACTTGCTGTGCTACAAGGCAATACATGTGTGTGGCTCTCTCTGAATTGCTCCAGAGTTTGTAATGCTGGGACTTCTATAGAAACATAACTGTTGAAGACTAGAAACTTTTTACTGAATTCGCATTCAGTCTGGATTACAAGTTCACACGTGTTTGTAGTTTACAGTACACGTTTTATCATTATAAGTTGTATTACAATATACATGTACTTTAATAGAGACCTTATAAGGTTATTAAGGAAGATACATGTAAAACATGACGCAATACATGTAAGGTCATGTGAAATATATATGATGAATGTTTGAAGAGAGCCTACCATTAAAGAAATGTGGATAGAATTATGTTAGGTGTTCATGTTTATTTTTGTAGTCCGTATTGTAGTGTTAAGGTACTTTTCTGTTGGAAACCTGTGGGTCACGTGACTATAATTAAATGTCACATGACCACTACCATCTGATTAAAAACTTTTTACATGCTTGTTAACCTGAATAAAACATGTGTCGCGGTTTTGTTTTGCGATCTGGCGGGTGTTTTCTAAGGTTTCATATAAATGGATATATGATTTTTTTTTTCTGATCTTATTTGGACCGTTAATGCAGGGATAGGAGAACAATAAGGACCGATAAGTTGTTTAGCCAGTTAAGGGCATCACAAACACTGGGAGGTGAGGTATTGATCCAGAGTAGCTTCACGCTTCACAAAACAGAGATAATTGCCAAAATGATGAGCAACTGGGCTTGTGGAGTTAACCACAGACCTTATTCATAAATGGCAGCCGATTTATTATTCTATAATATATATTTATGTTAATTAGTCCCCCTTGGCCTTGTTATCACATGCAAAAATTGAAAACAATTTTTACTCTAAACTGAGGCTAAGGGAACTATTTAACATAAATATAAAATAATAATAATAAATCAGCCACCATTTTTGAATAAGGTCTATAACGCTTTCTTTTACAAGACCATCTTCTGTTAGGTGTGTTGCACGAAAAAGGGAACATGACATCACTAAGTTCCGCGCAAAAAAAAAAAAAAAAAAAAAAAAAAAACAAGAAGAAAAGATGACTTGAATAATCCCATTTCTATAAACGTGTTCCGCAAGAATGGAAGCATTTCGTAATCAAGTAATAACTTAGGTAGGTAATATAATTAATTATAGTGTTTTTCATAATAATATAATTAACAAATCTGTCTTATTCGTAAATTAATCTTTATTGCAAAAAAAGTTAAAAACTAAAAGCATCACAAATGTTATCGCTTGGATTTCACGTAAAAATGTTTGGCCTGGCATTCAAAGCCTTCATGTTCTCCTTTCAAGTGACAACCAACATGTACCAACTTAAGATTTTTCCGCGTAAAAAGAAGTTCATAAAAGTACTTCCAGTTCAACTGGCAGCCTTTAGGACAACTTTCAGCAGCCTGAATCATCGCTGGGAAAATTTGACGAGATTTCTCAATCCTGAAAGAGTTTACAGATAATTACAGATAATATTAAAAACGATATTCTGTTAACATGGCACATTTTAATTTGCAGAAAAGACGCGTTTATTTAGGTAACTATAGAGACAGAAAATATTTTCTACATGACATCTTCAGAAACTTCGATGTGACAACATCAAGCCCTTTTAACTGTTTTCAAAAATTACATTAAAAAAACATACACAAGCTGTTTAATTCCCTTAAAGCGGCTCTTGCATACATAAAGGATGAAATACAAGCATACTGTAATGTACATGTACATGCATAAATGGGGATATGATACATGATGACAACATCAAGCCATCAACTATGGGTATATATTCAAGTACTTCATCACAAATTGTTAAATATTAGCATTTTCACTAAGGTCGTGTTCTATTGGGATCAACCGTCTCAACCTAAACCGGTTTTGGTTGATTTGTTTGAGGTGTCCCAATAGAACACTTTTCAACCATTTTCGGTTTCAACCATTTCAACAAAGTTCAGAGCTGGTTGAAATGGTTGATCAACCAAACCAACCGAAAACGGTTTTTTTCCCAGTAGAACACAATAAAAAAATCCAACCAACCCAGCCAACCGAAAATGATTGATCCCAATAAAACACGCCTAAGAATGTATTTATTTAGCTCCTAGTTGAAAGGTTTTATTGCCATATTATTGCATTACTGATTCACTGTTTGCTTGACAATGCAAATAAATATGTATTGATTTTGTAAGGAGAAAACAGTTGTTCATCACTCTTGAAATTATTTGAAACTTATTGTTAATGATCTTGACACAGGTGTCATGGGAACATCAATTGAGGGAAAAAAAATGTTAGGTGATAATAATTATAACTTAATTATTAGAACTCAACTTATTGGGACCTTTAAGGCTGACTGTGACTGTGTGATGACTTTCTTTTTAAATTTCTAAGATATAAGTACTTAGATGAGACTGAAGATTGCTTACCAGCCTTACAATATTGACTTCTAATTTTAATAAAATTACATACATGCACTGTTCATCAACTAGACAATAAATTTATGTTGTACAAACAAATTCTAACAAGCCCAGGGTATTGGTGTGATGTCTTCGGATTTTACCGACTTATTAAATGTAGATGTAGATGTATCTATTACAAATCCAGATGTTTCAAGGAGGCATTCATTTAAAAATCAACGACCAAAAGGAATGTCAAGCACATAGTACTATTTTTATAGTCATATTATTAACCTAAACCAATGGTCTGAATACTATCTTATTCCCTCCACATTAAGAGACACCATAAATTATTATTTGTTCAATAAGGGGTGCATTTTTAGGGAGGCCTTTAAATAAGAGAAAACATTCATTTGGAATTATGAGCAAAAACAGTAGAATACAAGTGAATGATATGCAGGTCATTTCTTATAAAATGATCAAAGAAAGAGTTCACACACCTGCACTTCTTGTGCACGCTTTACATCACTAGTATGCAGGAACATGCAAAATCCATGAGACATCCTTGTGCATTCTTGAGTTATATACATTGTATGTGCATCTGGGGTCAAAATGTGCGTCTGGGGTTGTGCTTCTTTAAGCACTTCCTGTTTGTTTGTTTTTTTAATTCCTGCATGGTTTATTATTATAATTCGACAATGCAATGGGTCGCATTTAGTCTATATTCCATTAGTAAACTCATATTGTCACGCAGGAAAAACTGTGTATACTATTGTAATAAAAGACAGAGATCAAAGAAAAAGGGAAATGTAACTTACACATGATCCAGATTCCAAGTGCTAAACAGGACTCTGCTCTCTTTACTGCCATATGGGTTGATTTTGTGCAGTTTGAAGCAGTTGTCCTCATTATAAGGCCCCTCACAGCTAAACCATCCCTTGTCACAGCAAAGACGCAGCTCCTCACTGGCAGACCTAGCAAAGTAGTCTCCATAGTACTGTTGTTTCTTTAATTCATCTTGAAACTGCTCCAATGTGGTTAAAAGAAGGGGCTGAGCTTTTTTGTTTGCCTGCCAAATAAAATTCAAAATGGGGTCTAATTAATTATAATATTATATTTAAACAAATTCTCACAATGTTGAAGTTCCAGGAAAACATCATCTTGCTCATTTCCTTGTTTATAACACAGGGACAAAATTACTAAATTCTGATTGACTGATGAAGTTTTTTTTTTACATTTTTCTGATGAGATGGAGTTCAATATATCTCAAGAAAGCATTGCCTTATGTCATGCGCATGCTTTATCAAGTTATCATGCATGCAGCCTACGTCACCAGCATGACTGTGCACAAACCATAGGACATTTTACAAAGGAAATAGTAAACTTGTTTCTCATGCATCATTGAGTTTTATAAACACTTGGGAATTAAAAAATACAACCTAATTAAGCACTTCTCTTGTGTTTTTTTTTTTAATTCCATGTTTCTTCTATACTCAACAATGCACCCGGTCATGTTTACTATTCCCTTAGTATAAAATAAACAAATTATTTTTCTCACTACAGCTGAAGTAGACTGTTGTAAAGGTCAAAACATGTTTTGTGTGTCATTTTTTCCCCTTAAAATTAAAGCCAATCCTGCTACTATCCAGATTTCCAAGACTTTAAAAAAAAATAATAACAATATCTTACAAGAGAGGAGACTTGCTAAAACCAGTCCAAAGCCCGGGGGGACTCCCATTTAGAAATGGCGGGGGTGCTCATCGGAATTATTTTCAAAAAACACCCTAAAAGGTACGTACCAGAATCTCGTTTGATGGGCGTGGCTCAAGACTTTTTACCCCTAAGAGGTACCAATTCTAAAACAACACATGTCATATTCTGTCATATTTTTTCGGCTCATACCCTAAAAGGTACCATGATAATTCTAACTGTGGTCATTTTAGATTTTAGCACCCTAAGCGGTAGCAATCTCCAAATTTTGACCCCTAAAAGGTACGACAGCACCCCACAGTCATTTTCATATGGGAGTCCCCCCCCCCCCCCCCCCCCCGGGGTCCAAAGCTGCTATGAACTATGTACATGTATAATGTAACATCTCAAGGGGGAAAAACACTTACATAATTATAACTCCTGCTAAAATCTGGTCCCACTGGTGCAATAAGAACACTCAAGTGTAAGCATACATGTAAGTACAACTTATAACAATTTTAAATCATGTGGGAACCAGTGCCAGTGAAATAGAGTCATGTGGGTGGGAACAGATATGAAATAAGCACAAGCATCAGCACAAGGAAACTGAACAGCAGTGGCCAGGCATAATTTATTATGTCACTTGTAATCTTTTTGTGCATTTTTAGACTGCATTCAAGTAGTTCTTCATTTCACTCAGGGGGATCAAGCGGTGTGTGCTGAAAACCGGAATATTTTATAAATGCCCAGGGTTTTATTATGGCGAAATGTGGTATTGTACATGTGGGAAGCAGGCTTGAAATAATTATGTTGATTTGTGCTACAGTACAAGACAAATTGAGGAGCCTCAAAAGGGTTTTCAACTGTGCACATGCATGACTTCATTTCCACTTGTCATGAACATTATACACATACACCTCAGCTGTTTCTCCAATCAGTGTAGCACACAGATTACTGGAAATGTAAATACTGCTTAAAGTGCCACTGTGATCAAATTGTGCAGTTCCAGAAAATATCCATACTCCCCCCACTGAACGGAAGGTATTTTGTTTAGCACCCCCCGTCCCCCAGGAAATTCCAGTTTAGCTTCATACTTTGCTTCTAAAATATTGGCTTTTAAGATCCCCCTCCCCCTACGAATTTTCAATGACCTTCCATGGGGTGGGTATGGATTTTTTCTGGAACTAACATTGTTGATTTTCATTTTTTACATCTTCGTGTACAATTAGACTTTCTTACTCATTTGCCAAATTTTAATCCATTACGAACATCAGAAGTTGTTTATTTTAACATTTATGTCCGAGAATTTACGGCCGCCAATAATCAACCTTGTTCCAAGGCTTGGTTGCCAAAGGATAAAGTGACGTCAAAGGCTCAAACATACAGTACCTCACGGGTTGAAATTATAATAACAATAAGTATTGAAAATCACGCGAAACGCAACAAAAAATTTGGACTTGTTCTTCATGCAATTTTCTGTGCTGATTGTTATTATAATTTCAACCTGTCAGGTATGTTTGAGCCTTTGATCACTTTATCCCATTCACAACCAAGCCTTGGAACAAGGTTGATTAATGGCGACCGTAAATTGCCAGACATAAATGTTAAAATAAAATGACTTCTGATGTTTCAGTGTAATGGATTGAAATTTGGCAAGATAAGTAAGTCTAATTGTACACGAAGATGCAAAAAATGAAAATCAAAAATTTGATCTCAGTGGCACTTTAAAATCATGCAAAAGAAAAAATAAAACATGCAAAACACATGATTCCTTTTTATCTCAAAATTTTGCTTGGTGAGTATTTCGTTTTGTATGTACAAAATTTTCAGAAAAAGTTATACAGCCTTGGTGGAAGTAACTTGGTTAAGAAACACCCTCTGCTTCCCAATATATTAATAGTACCACTAAAAATAAAAAGCTTACTTTTTCAAAGGATTCCTTTGCATTAGAAAAATACTTTCTGACTCTGGATTTGGCTGCATCTCGCATAGCTTCTTCTTTGGTGTTAAATGAAGACCTAAGACCAATAAACCAACTCTCATCTTCACTGCGTTCCTCTGCATCAACATTATCATCCAGTCGATTCACTAGTTCAACCATTACACAGTACATCTCATCGGATTCAGAACCATGTATAAAATCATAAATCTGCTCAATCATCTTGTCTCGCTGAGACATTGCCCCAAAGATCTTCTCTGTGGCTTGTTTGAGTACTGTCACATCTGTCCAAGAATCAATCAAATCATGTTCAGTTTCTAAACAATCAATCAAAGGAAAGCTGAACAACATTGTCTTTTAAATTCTGATGGATTTCAAACAATTTTACCAGAAAGAAAAAGTAACATTTTTTAAGGGTATTCCCAACCTTTATGAGGGTCTTCAGCCAGGAGCTGATAAACTGCCAAACAACGGAGGGTTGTTCAATTTACTGCTGCACAGTGTTATTCCAAGGAATCGTTCAACAAAACAGTGTCAGACTTTTACGATATTCTAACTGCTATAGTTGCAGTAGCTAAAAACATGCGAGACGTGTTGCATAAATCGTCACCATGGAAAAATATTTTAAATATCAAAATTTCCTGACATGGTTTTGTTTGTCATTATCCCAGGGATGTTTTAGCCAAAAATCCTTCACATCTACATACTCTCAAAATTCAATTGAACAACCAATGGTCGTTTAGCAGTTTATCGGCTCCTTGCTGTTTGTAAAAGAAAAAAGTCTAAAATTGTATTTTTATTGAAAACTACATTTTTTATTAAAAGGACACTGTCCAGGCTGAAATATTGTGTTTTCATGATTGTGGCCAGGAACTTGCTTTAAGCTTACATGTACTTTATTATCTTGAAAATGGAAGAAACCATCACCAAAAGTGATAGAAGCAAAGAAATGTGAACTAAACAGACAAATAACAGGAGAAATGTCAAAATTTCACAAGAATGGCAAGTTTGATTTCTTGACCGCCTGTCAATAAATCAAATTTCATGAACTGTAATCCATTCAATCCTTGCAATCCTGCACTTTATCTCCAAACTACTGCTTTTGTTTTGCTCCATAGAATCTTTTTATCCAATTTAGTTGTATATTTGGTGGTATTGGTGATATAACATGGAAATAAGCGAAGCGAAATTTTGCTGTTTCGGCAGGACAGTGTATATATTTCTTAACGATGTTTTGCAGTTAATTTGTAGGTCACATGCCAAAAATGAGGCAAAACGAGCGCGAAAAAACAAAAAAAAGGTCTCAAATTCGACATAGGTTGGTTATGCTCCAACCCTTTCATTTATTCCCCAGTGAGGCTGAGCCTGCACATAAAAAATTATGGTATTTTTTGAAATTGGCTATTTAACATGATCCGCCTACCATTTAGGCATCATTGACTGAGTGAGCAAATTACCATGTGTAATCTCAGGTAGCCCAAGCTCAAGTAAAAGATTACCAGGATGTGTAAACATCACTTGAGCTTGGGCTACCTGTGTTTTAAAGGTTCACTAAAACTCAACTTCATCTGCCTCTTTTGAGATGGACGTTTTATAGTGTTCCCTGTAACTTTTTTTTGTTGGAAATAGCTTAGATGATGTGTTACACCCTTAGTAATTCTTACATTGTATATCCAGTTTTAGATGGAACAAAATCATGACACATTGTGTGCAAAACACTTACCTCCAGTCCTAAAAAAATAATAATGGAATAATACCCATGCAAAAGAAAGCCTAATTTGTTTCCAAAAATATAAAAATGATATCAATATTGTTTGCACTTGATGTAACGCTTATTTTTGATCGACTGTTTCATCAATTTTCTTAGGAAATCAGACAATCGTAACACGTTTATATGGTTGTATTCTGCGTGATTAAAAAACCAATTAATCGAACCCAACTGAAAATTCGATCATCATAAATTTTCGAATGAGTTCCAAAATGATCCTTTATTAATATATAATGTGGCCAAGTTATTTATCTTTGCAATTACCGCCATCTTGTGCATATGTTCTACTTACATCCGTCCCAAGTCTCCTCAGGTCGCACAAACACAAACACTGTTTGAGGAGGGAGAGTTTTAAAATAACCTTCATCGTCAACCTCTGTTCCATCTTCGAGACACACTCTGCAGTTCTGGGGAACGGCCAACTTTTTTAGGCCTTTTTGCTTCAGATCGGCAAAACTGTTCGCCACAATCCCAGCTCTTTTCTTCCTGTTTACGTCTTGAACTTTGTACGCTTTCGTAGAAACCATTTTCCTCTCTTTTATTATCACAACCGAGTCAAATAATGCGTTAGAACAGTTTAGAACAACTTGTCCGCCATTTTGTTACATCGGTCCCAGCTTTTACGCTTTTCGATCAAACTGGGGTGGAGAAGGGTCTGTTGACGAGGTAGGAAGAAAATAGGTACAAATTGCGTACCTACTGCTGTTTATATTTACAGTGGTGAAATGGGTTTTGGAAAGTGTACTGTAAATGGTGTATATTGTTTTCTATTTGATATTCCATGGCTCTGATTTGTATTCTTTCGACTTTGAGACCTTAGAGCCTCGACAAACTAGAGAAATAGTTATCAACAATTATGTGTCATTCGACAACCAAAATTAGTCGACCAGCCACCACAAAAGTCTATTCAATACAGCTTTTCCACACTAGTACTAGCCGGGCCAAAATTATCGATAATTACTTTTTTTATGTGGTTTTGTTTTGATTCAGATCAAAATAGTTAATTATTAGATGGATCGATTATGTCATCAGCTTGTCATCAGTCTTTCAAACCTACATTTAGCCGTTTATCTACTTTACACCTCTTAATTTGCTTTACTTTTTTACCTTTGTGCTTGATTAATTATTAATGTGTATGTTTATTTATTTAGTAGCTGTTTTTTAAATCACTTTATCTTTGGTAAATATGACTGTAATTAGTACAACCCGCCTAGATTAGCTATGCTATAAGCGGGTTTGTAGATATTTAAATTTTATTTCTTTAAATTTAGATCAATTAATTAATTAATGTAATGTAATGTAATGTAACACGTTAAGAAACAATGAAATAAAAAAATATGGTATGGGCTTGCTAGTCTCATGTTTCATTCCCTCGTGGTCTGGTTCGCGTTCAACTGTATACTCTCGCAATACTCATGTTTTTATCGACATAAATCATGCCTTCTACTAAACCTACCCGTCAATCTCGGACCAGCGGCAAACATCTTGCCACCGACTACGAGTGAGAGGGTATCGACGGCCTGTTGGCGAGCGGTACGGCCGACAGCGATGATGGTTTTTGTCTTCTGACGCCATCATAAGCGCTGCAGTCGGAACCACAGGGCGCCCACACAAAGTCTGAGTCTCTCTACAAAGTCACACAAAGTCTGAGTCTCTCTACTATACGCTCAGGTAAACGTCCAAGGCAAAACCCTTCAAATAGCTAAAATTCGCCGTTTTCAGCTACAAGAATGACACCACACAACATTTAAGGTAAAAATACGTTTATTTTGATCTTGTATGTAAATATTCATTGCAGTATATTACGATAAGTGAACCTTTTCGATATTCCCATACATTCCCTCTAAATTTAAGAATACGAACAACGGTCACACAGTTTGTGTGGGCCCCCTGTGTCGGAACGAGCAACCAAGGATTACAGCTGTTCGCTAACACAGCGACCAGATCCGCAGCAACAACAAAAACTCCTATTTCTCAGCTTCCTTCGCCTGGCCCCGGAGCGATCCCAAGGGGTCAGAAGCCCCGTGTCAAGCCGGCAGAAATCCCATTGCCGGACAACAAATCTCAGCCTACGAGCAATCAGTTAGATGACATGACGCGGCTCACACTGCTCAACAAAACTCACCAGCTGGAGATAGGAAAGCTCGAGCTCCAGCTAGAGCTGGCTAAACTCGGCCACCATGCTCCGCAGACCAACAAAACTTTCAGCGTTGATGAATCGGAAAAATCGATGGGCGATGCGAAGGCTCCACAGAAGACACGCTTTCCTCAACCTTGGCCACACCTCTTTACCCCAGGTGAGCCCAACCATTGTGACTTAACCCTAGCCGAGTTCTGCGCGGGCTATATAGCCATATGCAACAGCATCCCGATGATAATGGGTCAGACCGTTTGCCCCAGGGAGCACTTTTAAGCCATTTCCACGACCTCATGGTTTTGGCCTTTAGTTATAAGTGGTCAGCGGTGCACTCCTTAGTGTGGGTCTCCATCCACCGCTATGGTCTTCCTCGGTATTCACCTTGACACTCTCGCCATAACGATGTCCGTCACCCGTGAATGCCTTAAAGAGCTCCTTCACAGTTGCAGCTCCGCTCTTAACCTCACTGATATCCCTCGCCGCGACTTAAAATCGCTCCTTGCTGTCATGTCCTTCGTTACCGCTTGCGTTCGCTCCGCCCGCATCTTCATGTCAACCCTCCTTCACACACGAAAAAAAATGTTGAGCCACGTAGCACTGGTGATACAAACAAGGAATCAGAGAATTAACTCTGTGTGTAAATTATAGTGCTAAGGTAAACCCATAAATTTCCCTGTACTGAGCGTTAGCCCTAGTAAGGAAATGAGGGACCACACGAGGGAAAGAAAAAAATCTTTGACCTCGGTGGGATTCGAACCCACGACCTCCAGATTAGATCTTCCGTTGCTCTACCGCTTGAGCCACGAGGCCGTACAGGAGCAGACCGTGGGTAATAAGGTGGTAATTCGTGGCAATGAGAATGTGAAGGGTACAAAATAAATGTTGAGCCACGTAGCAGAAATAGAGAAATAATAAATAAATATATAAATAATAAATGTTGAGCCACGTAGCAGAAATAGGGAAATTTATGGGTTTACCTTAGCACTATAATTTACACACAGAGTTAATTCTCTGATTCCTTGCCTCCTTCACACGCTTCGCTTTCATCGCGACTTGTCCTCCTGCCTTTTGTCCGAAGACAACAAGACCGACTTGCGATGGTGGCGCCATTTCCTTCCTTCCTTCATCAAGGCTTCTCCGTGGCTCACCGATCCTAGGCATCTCTCCACCGACGCTTGCAAAACTGGGCCGGCGTTTATTTCCATGATGATGTCAGTTTTTCCACACTCCGTTTCCTGGACCGACCCTCAACCGTTTCGGTGATGATATAAATGTGTTGGAGCTCCTATCCATCATGGCGGCCCTCAAGCTCTGGGGCTCCGACTTGCGCGGGTCTCGTTTTGTTCTCCAGCGCGACAACAGCAACAGCGTTCTAGCATTAAACTCAGTGCGCTCACGGTCTCTTGGCATGCAACTCTGTCTGCGTGAAATTTGGTTTCTCTCCGCGTTTTACGACTTCGAGATGATCGCTATCCACATTCCCGGCCGTCACAACACTCTCGCTGTACATTTCAGCCGTTGGCACTTACCGCCGTATCACGGGACCGAATTCAACTTGTTGATCAGTGACACTTTAACTACCCACGTGGCTTGTCATCCACACTATTCACACTGCATACATTAAAGTAACGCATATAAGATTAGTACATATGAATAAATTATCACTTTGGCTCAACTGCAGTGCGGCGTGGTTGTACGCTGACGCGTCGAAGGATTTCTTTTGCCGCTTCGTTCCCTTCTTCTATTTTCTGATAGCAGACGTATAATATCCAGTACCTGGACAAGGAGGTCAAAGAGTTCAACATGCAGTGGGACAAGCAGTTCAGGGAGTTCAGCCACCAGCGGAACAAGGAGCTCGAGGAATTCAACCAGCCGTGTGACATGCGGCTCAGGTTGTTCAACCAGCCATGAGACAGATACCTCAAAGAGTTCTACCAGCCGCGGAACAAGGAGTTCAAGGAGTTCATCCTGCTGCGGGAAATGCAGCTCAGAGAGTAAACCGGACGCTGGACAAGGAGTTCAACCAGCATCGGGACAAGGAGTCCAACATGCAGCGGGAAAAGCTTAACCGCCAGGGAGAGCTAGATAAAGTATATATGTTTTCTCTTTTAAAGATATGTGTAGATATGAACTGTGCGAGGGGAAAGGGCTGCAACCCTCCTTTTCTGTGTGTTTTACTTTGCTTCTTGCGTTGTACAAGTTTACTTGTTTTGGTTCCACGCTTCATTTGTTTTGCATTTCAGTCAATCTGTTAGCAAGGGCAGAATCCCGCACCACAAGGCCAGGGCTTGTCGACGGAGGAAAAACTTGAGGTAAATTTTCGCTTTAACACGTGGTAGTTCTGAAATTATTATTTTATTAAGTGTTGTTGGCCTCGGGAGTAATATGTGTTAAGTGTTATTGGCCCCGGAGTGGACTCGTAAGAGCTTTTTATTTGCGATAATGGCCATTGCGTAGGCCACAGAATTAGGACTCCTTGTGAGTTTGTTATCGCAAATAATGGTCATGTTTTATATTGACCACGGCACTCCTGAGATATGTGAAATGTATTGGCCGCGGAGTTGACTCGTAAGAGTCTATTGTTGGCGATAATGGCCATTGCATCGGCCGCGGAGTAAGAACTCCTTGTGAGTTTGTTATTGCAAATAATGGTCATATTTTCGGCTGACTACGGAACCCCTTGAGATATGTGAAATGGTATTGGCCACGGGGGTGAAACTTGTAAGAGTGTATTATATACAAATGTGAAATGTTATTGGCCACGGAACAAGAGTTTGTTGACGCCGATGTGATATGTTATTGGCCACGAAGTGAAACGCGCAAGAGTCTGTTTATGCAGATGTGATAGGTTATTGGCCACGAAGTGAAACGCGCGAGAGTTTGTTTATGCAGATGTGATATGTTATTGGCCACGAAGTGAAACGCGCAAGAGCTGTTTATGCAGATGTGATATGTTTTTGGCCACGAAGTGTAACGCGCAAGAGCTTGTTTATGCAGATGTGATATGTTTTTGGCCACGAAGTGTAACGCGCAAGAGCTTGTTTATGCAGATGTGATATGTTATTGGCCTCGAAGTAAACTCGTAAGAGATTGTTATATGCAAATGTGAAATGTTATTGGCCACGGAGGTGATACTCGTAATTGTTTGTTATGTTCTGGAAGATGTGAATATTATTGGCCACGGATTGAAACTCATCAAAATTTGTTATGATTTCTTAAATGTGAATATTATTGGCTAAGGAAGTGAAACTCTATAAGCGTTGGTTATGATTTTTTCAAACGTGGTTAAGATTGGCCGCGGAAGGGGAACTCAAAAAGAGCTTGCAAATGTGAATATTATTGGCGACGGAAGTGAAACCCTATAGGCGTTTGTTGGGATTTTCAAATGTGAATAATATTGGCCGCGGAAGTAAAAAAAAAATATATATATTGGCAATCGGGTGAGAGAATGTATTACCCGGCGTAGTCAATCGATAATATCGATAATCGATAGCATTCGATAACAATCGATAAAAATCGATAAATTTTTTCGAAATTCGATAAAAATCGATAAAGGATTTCGTTGTGAGTATTCGATAATTATCGATTTTCCAATTAGGGCTATCGATTTTATCGATTATATCGAATTTTATCGAAACTGAATTAACGTGCCCTTTTACGAAGCGGAAACACCAAAAGATATTAAAGAGCTCGCTGAAACACTTATAACAACTTCCCTGTTCGTAATCGATAAAAATTGTTGCATCTTTTCCACAAACTTTTTAGTAATACCAAGCGTGTATTGTATATGAAATCCGCTTTAGATCCCTGGTTGATTATTCCACTGTTTTTCTTTTATTTGCTGATGTAACACAATCGCACGCTCATGCTCTTTTGACCTTTTTTACCCAGCCATTTTTTGCTGAAAGATATGAACAAATGATCTACACGCCCTCGGGCTCGTGATCTTAACGTTAAATAAAAAGCAATATAGCTTGTGATAGGCACTAAAAACCAACGATAACAACATTTATTGACATTCCATACATGTGTTTTTACATGTAAATTAACTTGAACATTAACAAAACTGTAACATTTAGCTTCACCGACTTTCAAATACTTGAAGCAACTAAGTTTCAATGTTCCGTACAGTTTCCACAAGCGAAACTCTTGCAGCTGCAAAAATCATATCAATTAACAGACTTAGAATTGCTTTATAAATCAGTAAAACAATGTGAATGATGAACTCAGCAACAAAGTAAAATAAAAAGTAAAGTGACAAGAAAAACTGATAAATTATTGAAAGTAACTGATGATTTGAAAACTCAGAAAACATCTGACGCAGACGCAGACGCAGACGTTCTTACGGCTCGTCACGCGTGACGAGTCCAAAGGACGTTTGCGTAACGAGCACAAATAGGTGTCTGCGTAGGAGGCTAGTTATGCAAATACTTTCGAATCATTCCTTATATTGATCACTTCGTATTCTTTATGTTTCTTAGGTTAAAACGTGGTTTCAAAACCACCGGAATAAAGGAAAAAGGGCAAATTTAGACAGCCGAGAAGCCGAGAAGCCCGCGGAAAAGGAAAAATAATTTACGTTAGTTATGGAACAATAAAATCAGAAAGAATTCATGATGCAGTCTCTTTGTTCTCTTGTACAGTGCTTGTCAACAAATAATTTCATTGCCGCCTTTAAAATCTTCATTTGAAGAGTCACAATCAAACGCTCCCTCAACGGAAACAGGATAATTTTTTATCGATTCTATAGCGATCGATGAATCCGATAAAATCGATACAATCGATACAATCGATAAAATTAACACTTCGTCGGCGTGTGAGTATCGAATTTTATCGATTGATCGATAAAATCGATATCGTTTAACATCAATTTATCGATAGCTATCGATTTATCGATTGATTTTCCGATATCGATTTTTATCGATTGACTACGCCGGGTGTAATTATGGGCGCAGATATGTTGAATACGTATG